>CM053742.1:50154669-50205949 GCA_028658305.1 Pachyuromys duprasi
TTTTTTTTTTTCTTCTACTGGGTCAGCTGCTTTTTCAACTATAGTCGTGTTTTTCCTTAGTGTTGCTACCAGAAACAGGTACATCTACATCACAGAGAGTTTTGAGAATGCAAATGTCTGGCTGCAGCTAAACATCTGGAGATAAAACTCAAGAATCTACATTAATTTATGATAATAAGTATAAAGTTACTTTATATAAAATAACATCAGAATTATGAATTTCGCTAATGATTTTCATATGATTTCAGCTCTTGTTTCTCCTCTATCATTAGACCCCTTCCTTCCCAACATAGATGCCCACCCACATTTTGTCCTATGTTTAAATTTTTAAAATTAGGTATGTCATATGAAGGAAAAATTGTGATATTTGTCATTCTGAGTCTGTTTTATTTGGTTTAGCCTAATAATATCTACTTTTATCTTCATTCAAGTCTCATGATTTTGTTTTTCTTCATGGCTGAATAAAATTCCATTGTATGTATATGTGCCATATTTCTTTATCCATTTATCTAGACTAGTTTCATATCTTAGCTACTGTGAATAGTGCTGCAACTAACCATGGTGTGCACGTGTCTCTGTGATATGCTGACTTAGAGTCCCTCACATGTATACCCAAATGCATATTTTTATTTTAGCTTATTTTAATTTTTCTTTTAAATCATTACTGTAAAATTTACACTATATATACATATATACATATATATATATATATATATATATATATAATCTTCTGTCAACTCTCTCACTTTCTCCTAGATCTTCCCATGTCCCTACCTACTCAACTTCATTTTCTTTCTCTTTCTCTCAAATAAACCTCCAAAGCCAAATAAGGTAAATCAAATCAAACAAAAACGACAGTAAGATACCAAGGCATGGTGTCACACACCCTTAAATCCTAGCACTCAGGGAAGCAGAAGCAGGCAGATTGCTGTGAGTTTGAGGCTAGCCTGGTCTACAAAAGCCAGCCAAGGACAGTCAAGGCTTCACAAAGAAACCCTGTCTCAAAACAAAACACATCAAAGAAAAAAGACAAAAAGTATCAAATGAATATTTTTAATCCAAGAAAAGTACATAACCTTTCTTGGAAAGTTACAGGTTCCAGAATTAGCAAATGGCTTCCCTGTTGCTCATTACAATTCTAAATAGACAAGGAGAACTGTTGGGGACCAATCTAATTGAGGAAGAACTACCCTGTGATTTCATTTCTTTAAAAAAAAAAAGTATTTCCCCAGGACAATTTTTTCCAGCTATCATAAAATGTATTGAGACTCAGAGTCAGTCATGAATCAAATATGTGTATAATGTGTGTTTACATTCTACTGTGCTTACCATCCAGAAGACAGTGTGAGGGATGGGTACTGGGGGAGTAGTAGAGTAGAGCATAGTTGTTTGTTTGGACAGGATCCATGCTTCCCAGAGACTCCTACTTTGTCACTAGGTACCTCTGCAAAGCCCCAAGACAATGCCTTGAGTTTATCAGCTTTTGAATGGAGTACTGTTCAACTCTTTGGCTTTTCAGCTGTTTGCTATGAAGACAATGTAAGGAAACAATTAACAGTGGAATATGGTTAGAAATTGGGAGAGGAGCCCAGAGAAAGGCAATTGTTTAATAATAACAAATCTTTGTTGAATATTTTAAGTACCTGTCGCTTGATATTTTTTAATCTCAGTGACTGTTGAAATGTCTGCATAGGATATAGTATTTCTATTCTTTCCATTTCAAAAGAATGCAGGTAACCAAGGCAGAGAGAGAGTCATCAAGTAGCTTGTCTAAAGTGAGGTGGACTTTTAACTGAGGTATAGGCAGGTTCCAGAACTTGTTCTCTTAAGTCATGTTATTCTGTCTGTTTAGATCTCATGCATTCAAATTTCTTAAGCTTGATAAAATTTTTTCCCCAAAGTTCTTGAAAAATGAACTATAGAATAATAGAGCCTGTAAGAGTTGATATTTTTTTATTAGAAACTCCTTGCCAATGACCAGCTGTATCATCTTGTGAATGCAGTCATAATATATAAAGGTCTTCTCCTATGCAGAGTTTTATGACAGGAGGAGATGAAAAGGAGAGACTGAGGAGGAAAATAATGTCAATATAGTACTCATATATGAAGGTCTCAAAATTAAACTCTAATAAATAAAAAAAACATAATATCTTAGAATAGGAAAGATGCTATGAGTATACTAGATATCCAGAATTATCTTCCAATCCGGCTGAGGACATTCCTTCAGAAAGCTATCCTTAGAGACTATGAGAGATCAAAAACTCAAGTGACAACACATGCTGGAGAGGATGTGGAGAAAGAGGAACCCTCCTCCATTGCTGGTGGGAATGTAAACTTGTACAACCACTCTGGAAATCAATTTGGCGCTTTTTTAGACAATTAGGAATAGTGATTCCTCAAGATCCAGCTATACCACTCCTAGGCATATATCCAAAAGATGCTCAAGTACACAACAAGGACATTTGCTCAACTACGTTCGTAGCTGCTTTGTTCGTAATAGCCAGAACCTGGAATCAACCCAGATGTCCCTCAGTTGAGGAATGGATACAGAAATTGTGGTACTTTTACACAATGGAATACTACTCAGCAATTAAAAAGGAGGAAATCATGAAACTTGCAGGCAAATGGTGGGACCTGGAAATGATCATCCTGAGTGAGGTATCCCGAAAGCAGAAAGACACGCATGGTATATACTCACTTATATAGACCTATAAGATAGGATAAACATACTGAAATCTATACACCTAAAGAAGATAAACAAGAAAGAGGACCTGGGTTAAGAGGATTAATCCTCACTTAGAAAGACAAATGGGATGGACATTGGAGGTAGGAGAAAACAAGTAGCAGGACAAGAGCCTACCACAGAGGGCCTCTGAAAGAATTTTCCTAGCAGTGTATCAAAGCAAATATTAAGACACATAACCAACCCTTTGGCAGAGCACAGGGAACCATATGAAAAAGGGGGGAGATAGTTTGACCTGAAGAGGACAGGTGCTCCACAAGGACCAAATATATCAGGGCACAGGGGTCTTTTATGAGACTGTTTTTCCAACCAAGGACCGTGTGTGGATATAACCTAGAACCTCTGCTTGAATGTAGCAAATGGTAGCTCAATATCCAAGTGGGTACCCTAGTAAGGGGAACAGGGACTATTTTGGACATGAATTCAATGGCTGACTCTTTGACCTCCCTGCCCCCTGAGGGAGGAGCAGCCTTGCTAGGCCACAGAAGAGGACATTGCAGCCATTCCTGAAGAGACCTGATAAGCTAGAGCTAGATGGAAGGGGAGGAGGTCCTCTCCTATCAATCGGCTTAGACAGGAGCAGGGAGGAGATGAGGGAGGGATGAGGGGAATAGGGAGAGAATATGGGAGGGGGCTACAGCTGGGATACAAAGTACATAACCTGTGATTAATATAAAATAAAAATGTTAATAAAAAAAGAAAAGTCAATTTCTCTTTCTTTGTCTGCTTGTCTTTCTGCTTGCCTTCCTTGCTTGCTTACATAATTCCTTCCTTGATTCCTTGCGTGTTTGCTTGTTTGCTTTATTTCTGTCTTTTCTGTTTCCTTCCTTCCATCTTTCTTTCTTTCTTTCTTTCTTTCTTTCTTTCTTTCTTTCTTTCTTTCTTTCTTTCTTTCTTTCTTTCTTTCTTTTCTTTCTTTTGCTTTCTTTGAGGTAGAACCTTCTATTTTAGCTGGGGCTAATCTTTTTGTCTCAGACTCCAAAGTGCTAGGATTAGCAAGAGGCACCACACCCAGCTTCACAGTCTTTAGTAACTATTTCTATTGCAACAAGAAAGTGCTCAATTTTCCTTTTCACGTTTGTCCCTACACATTGTGTGTACTCTGAACCTATCTCATATTACAGCATTACAGTTTATCTAGGGTGAAGAGGAAGGGTATTGTTCTATTGCCACTGGATAAATTCCAAAGTCTAGAAAGGCCTCTGAGAGACTAGTTTCATTTCCTGGAAGACTTCAAAACAGATAAGAATGTTTTCTAATTTTAAGCTGTTCACTGAAGGGGAGTTTAAGCATTAATGAAGCCTTTCTTTAGTTTCCAAAGTTCTTTTCAAAGTCAGTCAGGAAACTTCTTCCTCTTTCCATATGTATATCCTTTTTGCTGTATGTTAAGATGTTTCATTTCTCCTGCAGCCTCACTGAGGATGGAGAAAAACTGCTTGCCACATTCCAGAAAAGCTCAGTTGCTCAATTAGAGACAATCTTCAGCCAAATTGGGCCTTTTGAACTTCTTAGGAGGTCTATGACTGAAGGACGAGAAGTGAAAATGAGGCAGGAAGTCCAGGGGACAACCTTCCTTTCTCTGTGCAGCTCACTCCTGGACTCAAGAACTCGCAAATTTGCCATTCATTCACCACTGATCACACATCTGCTCCCATGTTCTGTGTGTCTGTTGCTTCCTGCCAGCACATTCTTCACAAGTGTCCTTTTCTTGTCCCTTTGGTGTAGTATACAAATACAATGGTCTTGAAGTCAGGTAAATTTGGTTAAAAATAGTACAGATTGACTTGAGTCTTTTCAGTGGAAAAGGAGGGTACACACACACACACATACACATGAAATCGGGGAAAAAACACCTACCTAGAAGAAGTGGCTTCTATTTTCTATATTTTTAATTTCATTGATAGTAAGGGATTCATTCCATGATATATCTGTTTCGTGTCATTGTTCTACTCTAGCAGCTTGCTCTACCAATTGCTTTGTTTAACTTACCTAGAGTTGGATCATAAATTGTGGCTTTAGCTTCACAGAAATTAGATTCTCCCACCTGATCTTTGTTTTTTCCCATATCTGTTCTATCTGATAATTACATCAGTAGCTCTATGTTTCGTTTCTTCTTGCCTATTTGTCTTTTCTTTTTATTTTAGGACAATCTTTCCTTAAATTGCCTGGCTAGTCTCTTGAACATGCCATGTAATCCAGACTAAAACATAGTTCTCTTGCCTTAGGTTCCAAAAGTAGCTAGATTACTACTATGCACCACCATGCATGGTATGTTTCTTAATTAAAAGTTTCAGTAGTCAAAATTTATTCGGGCTTACTTCTTAATGTCTGGCAATGAATTTGGCAGCATTCAATGTCAAGTGCCAATGTTTGTGCTTAATTACTACAGCTAAAAGCCTGGTCGTGGGTTGTAAAATGTGAGTCAGGTGCTCCTAGAGCACTGTGGTAACAAGTAAACCAGACTTATTGCTGTGGTTTGAAGAGAAAGGTTGTTCCATAAGGTTTCCCTATAATGACCAAAAGGCCTAAGCCAGTGGGAAATGACTGAATGGGGCTGTATCAATTTCTTTTCTTGTTTCTATGAAGAAATAACTTATGAAAACTTTTTTTTTTTGGTTCACAATTAGAAACTGTGGCACTGAGAAGTTCCCTAGAAGTAGTGGTGGCTAGAGTATGAGTCACATTGTATCTGCAGTTAGGAGGTAGAGAGCAATGAATGCTGCCTTTTCTTCATACTGTCTTTTCTTTATTCAGTCTAGCACTGAATGCATAGCATGGTATGATCTATATCCAGAGTAGTTCTTTATGTCTCAATTAGTCCTTCCTGGAAAGGGCCACAGAGTATGCCCAGAGATGTGTGTTTTAAGTGACTATAAGTCCCCTGAATTGACAAAGTTAATCATTACATGGGGCATAGAAGCCAAGGAAGGGAAAGATGCTTGTGTTTTGCTTGAAATAATATTTTGAAAAAGAGGGAGTATAGTACCCTGTTTAGCACATGAAACCTCCTCAACATGAACAGTTTGTAGCTCTGTTCAGTAACATCACAGGGAGTTTGCCAGAATAGGTCTCATAATGAGTCCTAATGTATAAAGAAAGGAAAATGGCTGTAAGAGGAATATTAACCTATCTTCTTATACCATTCTGTTGTTGTCTGCTCTATCTATCTATCTATCTATCTATCTATCTATCTATCTATCTATCTATCTATCACACTTCAGTGCCTATGATATGACACAGCAACCCTGTTGAATTGACAACATGATAGAAATAAAGCAGTTTGCAGTAAGATAAGTATCAGGCCTTAGCTGGGAAGGCAGAATTGAATGGGAAGTACCCCAGGGCAAATGTTTTGATGACAGGAAAACTACTCTATTTTTCTACTTGTGCCTGTGCTTTTCTTTCTAGGGCTGCTGATAAGCTCAGGGTGTGCATTGTATCCTTTAGGATGGAACAGCCCGGAGGTAATGCAAACATGCGGGAATGTCTCCAATCAATTCCAGTTAGGTAAGACAGTACAGCCACTATGGCACTGATAGTTTATGGGAAAACTGGCTTCAAATATTTACCTATTGAAGCTTTCTCTGTGATTAATGGCACTGGCCTGCATATGTAATGCTGTCATTGTGTAGGAGGTGATGTGGTTTTTGGAGGGTTCTTTTGCCATTGTAAAATTGTAGGGGTTGGCTTTAAATTTCTGCTTTTTTAATTCTCTCTATGCAACTTGTAAGTATTATACATATATATGTATATCAGTGCTCTTTTGGCAAGTATAGAGAAACTAACTATACAGTAGTTTGAAGTATGTGGCATGCAGACAGAATTTTGGTATTTGTTATTTTCCATCATTAACCTGAGGAGGAATATTAAAAAAGTATGAGCAGAAAGGTTTTTTGGTGTTTGTTTTTGTTTGTTTGTTTGTTTGATTGACTGGTTTTTCAATACAGGGTTTCTCAGTGTAATAGCCCTGGCTATCCTGGACTTACTCTGTAGACCAGACTGACTTCAAACTCAGAGATCTGCCTGTATCTGCCTCTGAGTTCTGGAGTTAGAGGTGTGTGCCATCATGCCTGGCTCAAAAATGAGAGATTTATTATCTGAATTCATATTTTTTTGTTTTCTTTTATGTGAGGGACAGAGGAGAATAAAAGCAATGTAAATAACAGTTAAGATACTTTTGAGCATTTATTGTATTTCAGGGATTATGTTATGATGAGTGAGGACAGCAAAGAAGAAATAGGTGAAGAAGAGCCTTTCTGGAGAAGGTAGTTATGAACTTGCACATGGGCTTAGAGCTTTTAGTTAATAGAACCAAGGTTCAAATCAAGTCCATATATGTTTATTGTTGCACTATTCACAATAGAGAAAAATGGAACCAGCCAAATATCCACCAACATAAAACAAATAGTGAAAATGATGTACAAAATGAATATGAAGATCAAAATGAAAAAAATAAAACAAGAAGATCTGGCATGGAAACACCATTTAGTTTTTTAGCCACAAAAATAGAACTAAGTTTTAACATTTTCAGAAAAATGGAAGGAACTGTTAAATTAAGTGAAATAAGCCAGACTTACAAAGACACATATCATATCTTTCTCCCTTATGTAAAACTTAAACTTAAATTTAGGTGTAGCTGTGTCTGTGTGAATAGGACATAAAACAAAGTAAAGGACCTTGTGATGGCAGGAGGAGGTCTAAAGGGAATGATGAAAGAGCGAGAAAAGAAATGCAATGTTTCTAGCATGAAATCAGGAGACAAAATAACTTTTAAGGAGGAAAAAGACTAATAAGAGGAAAAGGGAGAAGAGGAAGATAATGGATGAGGCGATTAAGTACAAAGTGTACTGATAGACATTAGAAAATTTCACAAGAAAACCTATTACCTTATATATTAAACAAATAATAAAGAGAAAGAATACTTAAAATATAATTGATTTTTCACACAACCTTCCCTAATTATATCTCACTATGTCTCCAGCAGAGGTAACTATTATCTGTAATTTACAAGTTTTAAAAGGTTAGAATGGTGATTACACTATGAACATTATAATCAGTTTCATAATTTATTCTCCATGCAACTGTGAATTTGCTTTTATATAGAAATATTATTCTGAGAAAAAGAAAAAAAGACTTTCCTATCCTTCCACTGAATAAACAAAGAACTGGGTATCCGTTTTAATGAAACAGCAGCTACTTTATAGTGCTTGGCAAATTCAGCATATTTTTACACAGATTAGCAGACTATTTGAATAAAAAAGATTTAGCTATTATTTGGTTTAGGTCGTTGTTTATTGTTCTTACCCTTTATATTAAGTATTACAACCTCTGATTTAAGAGGTGATTCTATGGATAATGTACTTGCTTTGCAAGCCTCAGAACCCGAGTTCAGATCCACTGCACGCATGTAAAAAGTTAGGCATATCTATGCGTGTCTGTGCATCTCTGCAACCCCAGTATTGTGGAAAACACGTGGAACCAGGCAGAGATTTAAAGCTCACTGGTCATTATTCTTAGCTAATGGATGAGCTCCAGATTCAGTAAAGAAACATCATCTGAAGAAAAGTAATGTGGAGAATGGTTGAGGAACACATTCCAATATTGACCTCTGAGCACCACACGTATTAGCACATCTGTGCACCCGTCACATGGATGGACCTCACCACATGCATACAGCATAAACACACATACCAACCTCAAAGGCCATTCACTGTAATATATTTACTTATCAGTTTCTGTTTGTAGCACATAATGTATACTCATTTGTTCTTTTTTGTCTATCTGCTTTCCTTAATAGAATGGAAGCTTTGTGATAGAAGAGACGTTAGCTGGGTTTTGTAAATAATCAAATAAGACATTTTGCTGGAACAAATCTATTCTCACTTACTCAAGGATTCAGAGGCCAAGAAACTGATCAAATAGCCCTAGTTACCTGACTTCACACGCTTGTGTTTTCAGGCTAGGATTCAAAGGTGATTCCATCTGTTCTGAAAGAGACAGGGAATATATGATCCTAAATTATAGTTTTGTCACTTCTGTGACAAGGAGGACAGGTTCTTCATGAGAGAAAAATAGAAGAGATTCTTACTTCAATTGGGGAAAGATTAGTTAAGAACTCCCTAACAATGAGTGATTTTCAGAAGGAACCTGAGAGATTTCTAGTATTAACCAGAGAAAATTCAAGAAGAAGAGAGTTCTACCCATACACAAAAGACAGTATTTTATAAAGAGCAATGACTTAGATATTGGGGAACTGGAAGTTCAGTGTTGCTGGAAAAGAGTGAGTGACAAGAAGTGTAATAGAGGGCCAAAGGGTTGTGAGCCATGATCAGACTTTATAGGGCTTTGTCATTTTATCTTACCAGGAGTAGGCAGACTTGCACGATTTTATGAAGGACAGAGATTGGATGTGATTTACACCCTAGGAAGGTTCTTCTAATGGAGCTGCAGAGAATAATTTTGCAGGTGGTGGCAAGAGTGGATGAGTCAGGTGGGAGGATAGTCTTAGACTAGATAGAAAGGAAATAAAAGCATAGACATTGGCTACCTGAATAAAGTAGACTGATTACAAATGTAATTATCCCTTATCAACACCAGTTGAATTGCCAACACAGATGGGGGAAATTTTACAAGGCCCCACCTCTAGATGAAGAGCTAAAGACAATTTATAGTTGCTAAAAGAGGGAGAACCAATCTTCTTTAAGGGTGAGCCCTCAGTCAGTTAAGTCCCATGCGGTCAGCCCTTAAAACTATACATATGAGCATCACTAAATGAACTTGAGAAGTCATGTGTGTGTATATATATATGTGTGTTTATGTGTATGTGTACATATATAAGGATTAATAAAACAAAGAGACATTTTAAAAAGGAGATCAGGAACTTGATGGGAAGTCTGGTGGTAAGAAATGTGGAAGGAAGAAAGGGATGTTAAAAATACAGTACCCATATATTAATTTTTAATAAAAGTAGATATATTTGTCCCTTGTATCCTCATGTTATGTTTTGAATTTTTACATTCAACCAACTACAGAAAAATAAATTTGATAGAAATTGCACTTGCACTACAAATATACAGTTTTTGGTTATTTGTCTATGAATAATGCAGTTTAGCAACTGTTTACAAAAATTTACATTGCATTATATACTATAAATAATGTAGAAACAACTGAAATATACATAAAGAATGTATAATTCCTATGGAACTACATTGCCATTTTCTACCAGGGACTTGCATAGATTGATAATTTTGCATAGATTGATAGACTCAATCTCCAGTAGACAGTGAGGAACAAGAGTGCATTTTAAAATGTTCAACCAATTGTAGACAATGTTAGGTTTGGTGTGGGTATGAGAAGACACAAGGAGAAGTATCTGTGTTTGGAACAGGAAGAGGAAAAGGGGAATCTTAGCTCAGATATATGTGAGATGTGTCTATAAAGCCTACATATGAGTGTCAAGCAAATGGTCTGAACCTCACTGAGGATTTTGTCCTTGAGCTTAGAAATTGGGAATTCTTAGTACATCTATGATATGGTTATCAAGATAAATGATTGTGATAATAATGACTATCCATTTGTGAAGGTTAGATTTACAAATGGGTGAAGTTACTTTTACAAGATCTGTTAAACTATAGAAAATGAGCAAAAAGTAAGGTAACATTAATTCTTGGAATATTAAATATGAAAGAACTTATAACATATTCCATATTTTTCATCTGATTGGTATTTTGATTTTGTAATTATCAGTGCTGGGAGTACCACTTCACATAAATATGTAGCACAAATATGTTTGGGGCCATTTCAAAGGCTGTTGCAAATTCTGTTCTAGTGTCAAGCAAAAATTCACTGACTTTTTTTTATAAAACACAATTCAGCAATTGAAGCATTAGTTTAAAAATTTTGTAGCTATATAATTTTTCATTTAACACAGTTTTTCCTACAGTATATTTGAATCCTATTTTTCTGTCACTTATCTCCTCCTGCATTCTCCCCACAACCCCACCCATCCAACTCCATGACTTCTTTCTCTTTTTCCTTAAGGAACAAACAGGGCAATAAAATGGACCAAACAAACCAGAATTATACAGAGCGCAGAAAAACAGAAAAAAAAAGTTCAAGAAACAATACACACATAGACACATACACGCACACAAAATTCATAAAAGGGCAAAGCTGGAAATTATAACAGATAAACAATAGATGGATAGAGTTAAAAAAAAAAAAGCCCAAACAGAGTACTCTGGCTAAAATGCCCAATCCCCATCCAGAAAGGCAAAGAGGATGGACATCAGAAGAAGAAGAAAACAGGAAACAAGTTAGGAGCCTGCCACAGAGGGCCTCCGAAAGGCTCTGTCCTGCAGACTATCAAAGCAGATGCTGAGACTTGTGACCAACTGTTGGAAAGAATGCACGGAATCTTATGAAAGATGTGGGAAATAGTAACATCTGGAGAGGACAGGAGCTCCCCAAGGAGAGGACCAGAACCAAAAAAATCTGGGCACAGGGCTCTTTCCTGAGACTGATACTCCAACCAAGTACCATGCATGGAGATAACCTAGAACCCCGGCACAGATGTAGCACATGGCAGTTCAGTGTCCAAGTGGGTTCCATAGTAATGGGAAGAGGGACTGTCTCTGACAAGAACTGATTGGCCTGCTCTTTGATCACCTCTCCCTGAGGGGGGAGCAGCCTTACCAGGCCACAGAGGAAAATAATACAGTCACTCCTGATGAGACCTAATAGACTAGGATCAGAAGGAAGGAGAGGAAGACCTCCCCTATCAGTGGACTTGGGGAGGGGCATGGGTGGAGAAGGGGGAGGGAAGGTGACATTGGGAGGGGAGGAGGGAGGAGTTTATGGGGGGATACAAAGTGAATAAAGTATAATTAATAAAAATTAAAATAAAAAATGCCCAAACAAATCATTATGAGACAAAACATCTTCAAAAATACTATTGAGCTAATATCATGCTGGCCATCTACTTATGAGCATGGGGCCTGGCTTTACCAGTGGTTTGTATGTCCATTAAGGCTTCATTGGTGAAAACTGCTTTTTCTTTGTGAGCAATCATCAATTAGAGATAGCTTCTCTGTTAGCGATGAGGCCTCATGTCCAGTTCCCCTCTCGTTGCTAGGACCCTGTTTATCTTGGAATTGTGCATATGCCATGCATAAAGCAGCAGTTTTTAAAATCAAACTTTACTAATCCAATCCAATCCAATCCAAAGATACATGTAAATAATGTCAGCAGTAAAATATTAACTGGTTCCGTTTTCCTTAATTAAATTGTGTTTCTGCAAGATAAGCAAACTTTGCATGAATAGTAAAATCCTTGTGGTTTATAACATGCAGCAGTACTGAGTGTATGCCCGTGTTTCAGGCTGTGTTTATTGCCATTACATGGTGTGAGGTGAGGGGGGGGGGAGCACAGTGCTAAATGAAGCATGCTTTAGTCTTCAGAACTAGGAGTACAGTGAAATTGCACAATGTAGCTTGGACAAAGTGCTGCCAGAGACACACCAGATTCATTACATATTTAATTTTGAATTAACTTGTGTTCATTGTGCATTCAGAAACCATTTGCTCTTGCTAATTTTTTCATTACCCTCCCACATTTTGTTACACGACCCCGTAGGACTATGGCCAACAGCTTTAGAATCTATGGTCTATATATCATGAAGAATAAATAAACAGGTTAACAGTGGAGGCCTTGTGTTCAAATGTGAGCCCTGTACTTACTAGTTGCACAAACATGGGCACACTACTTAACCTTTCAGTATTTAACCAGTAGGGATTGGTAATAGTATTGATCCTTGTAGGATCATCATGGAAGTAGAAGAAAATAATCATTATACAAAGCACAATTGATGTAACTTGTTATTGGCAGACAGTCAGCCCAGCTGTAAGAGTCCCTTTGGAGGGGATGCCCCAGACTTGGTTTTTTGAAAGAAGAGAAGAAAGGAAGGATTTATCCAATTTGGCAAAGGCTAGTGATAGAGGCTAAGCAAAAGTCATGTGTGTGTTCCTTGTATTTCCTTTCTCTGAGGGTCCATTTCCTTTGCTCTCTGGACATTTCCGTTCATTCTTGCCAGTTCAAAGACTTTATGGTGACTTGGGATTTGACCTTTGTGGGTTCAGTTTCCAGGAATTTCCTGTTACCTTTCCTGTCTGCCAGTTTCCTTTTGTGTGGGCACTTTTTTGTCCTGCAATCACCAGAGCAAAATCAAGCATCTTAGCAACCATCATCATATCCACTGTGGGGCAGTAGAGTGTGGGAGAAATCAGCCTGGCAAAGGCAAAGGCCTGCTTACTCTGCTTTCAATTTTCTTAAGCTTTCTTGGGTACATTACTTCCCCATCTGGCTTCCCTTTTTTACATAGAGAGCACTGAATTAGATAGGTGAATAACTATGTTACCAGCTCTATTAATAAAGTCTGACTGTGGGTCTGAATGCTTCTCCACTTCGGAAAAACAAAGGCCCTATATAGTTACTCGGATCTCTGTTATGACTTGCTCTCTAGTAATCATTTAATTCATATTTGTCTTTTATGTTTTTGTTGTTGTCTGTGTTGCTTTGTCAGCTTTGTTCAAGACAGGGTTTCTCTGTGTAGCCTTGGCTGTCCTGGACTTACTTTGGAGACCAGGCTGGCCTTGATATCTGCCTGCTTCTGACTCTCAAAGTGCTGTGATCACAGGCATGCTCCATCATGCCTGGCTGTCTTTTTTGTTCTTAAAGAGAAAAATGGATTTTCAAGTGATTTTAGCATTTATATAAAATATAATAGAAGATGAAAATGTTAATTTGTTTGATTAACAATTATTGTATTACATACACATTAAAATATCTGTATACATTAAAATATGCAGTAAAATATCCTTATGATAATCATCTTATAAGCAAGGATACTTTGAGAATTACTGCTGGTAGCTGTCTATGACACAAATGGATTTAGCCCCGGTCATTGCCCAGATACACTATCATTTGGGGTAGCATTAGCTGGAAGGTTGACAGTCAATCCTGGAAAATTTGGGGCTCAGATATTGCTGAAAATCGGTAGTTGTCTCCATGAGTAACATCAGAGATATATCTGCATCAAGAGGAGAAATTTGGTTAAGTTGGAGATTGCAAGGGGGAAATCTAACAAACGTTTACATTGTGCAATGGCTGTATCCATATTACTGTGCGGCCACAGATGACCCATTTTATTTTTTTCTTTTCTTTTTATTTATTTACTTTTTAAGATTTATTTTTATTCACTTTACATCCCAATACTAGACCCCTCCCTCCTCTCCTCCTGGCCCCACCTTCCTTCCCATTTCTCAGTATCCCCCCTCCTTCTCAGAAAAGGGGAAATACTCCCACCTACCCATCCCAGCACATCAAGTTGTATCAGGACTGAGTACATGCTCTACCACAGTGGCCTAGCCAGGCAGTCCCACCAGGAGGAAGTGATTGAAAAGCGTGAAAGAGAGTCCTTGTCAGAGACAGCTCCTACTCCCCTTATTAGAGAATCCACATGAAAACCAGGCTGTCCATTATGTATATATGTGTGGAGGGCCTAGGGCCACTCCATACAAGGACCTTGGTTGGTGTTTCAGTCTCTACCAGCCCAGCTGGGCTCAGGTTGGCTCTATTGTCTTCTTGTAGAGATCTTGTTCCCTCCAGGTCCTTCCTCCTACTCTTCCACAAGGCTCCCTGTTTTCCCTCCAATGTAAGTCTCACCAGCTGTCTGATCTGCTGGACTCTCAACAGAGAGCTATGCTAGGCTCCCATTTTATTTCTTTAACCCCATTTCCCTATAGGCAATGCAAGGTATCAATTTTCTTCAGAAATGGCTTCAGTCATGCATTGGAGAAGTGCACTGAAAAGTTTTGAAGCAATATAGTTTTGTGTGAGGGATAAAAATTAGAAATCTAATCTGTTAGCTCTCAGCACTGATCATCTCCTAGATTCAAAATACTAAGACATTTAAATTAATGACACCTTATACATCCCAAGTAACATGAAGCTATTTTTGCTTTGACTAAGAAAAATAAGAATGGTGCTTATAAACAGTTTCTTCTTCCTGAAATATTCCACATGGGAAAGGGTGTTAGACCCTGAGTTACTTGCTTGTTACAGTTCAAGTTCTGTGATCCCAGAAGAAGAGAAAGCTCTTACAAAGTTCTCAAGTCCAGGTCCACTGCTTGGCCTTATTTCTTGTCTTCCTAGGCTCAGTAACAGAAAATGGAGGTCTATGAGCTGATAGTCTATACGTAACAAAACCACACGATGGCAGTAAAGCAAGGCAAATTCATTTTGTTTAGCACTTCTGCTCTTCATAGGGTGTGAATCAAAATTCTTTGCTTCCATTTCCTCCCCTGGAATTGCTTCTGTAAGCCTCAATGACAAGTTCTTCTTCCTCTTTCACCTTTATTGCATTAATATTTTTCCTTCTCCTGTGGAATGGTACTACTATATCTTAAGCCTTTGTTTAAAAGAAGAATCTCAGGATCTATTTTTAAGACTAGATGTTAACAGTGTAGCACCCAAGTCACAGGGCTCTCTGTGGCAATGAGAATGGAGTGAGATAATACAAAATATATGTTCACTTCGGGGCCCACACCCTGGAAATGTAAATGGTAACTGCTATCACTACTGCTACTGTTGGTATAGGTCAGACTAACCCAGAGGTGATAATTAAGATAAACTGGTTCCAAAGGTGCAATGTAAGCACTGCTACAGTCCTAGGAGCAATTTTCTGTTGAGGGTGGGGCTATAGGGGAGACAAAATATGCCAGGGCTGTGTCATATGTTTTCTCACAAATAGCAGTCACTAACATCATCTAAGTGAATTATAAGAAACGGTGAGAAAGGTAAAAATGTTTCTCTCAAGTAAAAGAACCAAGCACAGCACCAAGCACAAGGAAAAATTGAAGTAAATTGTGGGTTCCTTTCCATTTTTTCAAATGGGCTAAAGATACACCTTACTTCAGGTCTCAGTGGCCTGGACCTAAGACTCTACCGAGTCTTCCCCTAACCCTAACCCCAGAGATATGAGTGCAAGGGCTGTGTAGAGAAGGCTAGAGAACTGCATCTTAGGTATTTGTAGGTACTGTTGAGGTAGAGAGAGAGGAGCTGAAAAGCACTCATGCTAGGCTCTGCATTGTGTGTGTGTGTGTATGTGTGTTTAATGCGCCATCATATTCACCCCCTCAGTTGCAGTGTAAAGTAAGGAGCCATTTCTATTTTCCCACAAGGAAGAAAAGCTCAAAAAGGCTAAATAACTTGTCCCTGGGGATGCAGTTTAGAAGGGTTAGGACATGATTTCAAATGCAGCTCAATGTAAGTGTCATGATAGGCTCTTCTGCCTGTATCACACCAACTCTCCAGGTCCAAAGGTACATAATTCTAGTCCCAGTCGCTATACTTCCCGAGTAAGTGGGGAAAACATTAAGATACGCTTTATCTCTCTGTTAATTCTTTCTTGCAGAATAATATCCCTACCTTTAACTGCAACCTGATGAATGAATAAAACTTGAGAAACACTCCTGGACATACACCCTAAAGATGCCCCACCACACAACAAGGGCATTTACTCAACCATGTTCATAGCATCTTTATTTGTAATAGCCAGAAACTGGAAACAACCTAGATGTCCCTCAGCCGAAGAATAGATAAACTGTGATACATTTACACAGTGGAATACTACTCAGCCATTTAAAACAAGGAAGTCAGGAAATTTGCAGGCAAATGGATGGAACTAGAAAAGATCATCTTGAATGAGGTAACACATACCCAGAAAGGCACACATAGTATATACTCACTTATAAGTAGAGTTTACTCATATAGTATGGGGTAGACATACTATAATGCACAGACTCGAGAAGATGAGTGCGATGGGCACCTTAGGCTTCATGTTGGTCAACTAGTTAGGGGAGTAGAGGATATCTCTGACATAGACTATGTTGCCTGCTTTTTGATTGCTTCCCCGTGATGAGACTTCCCTACAAGGAAGGCCACAGGGGCAAAAGATGAATTCAGTCCTCATGTGAATAGATGAGCTGGGTAGGGAGCTGTCCAGTTTTGAAGAATGAGGGGGGAGGGAGAGGGAATGCAGGAGGGAGTCTGGGACTTGGAGGAGAGCAGGGAGGAGCCTTTGACCAAAATGTGACTTGAATTAATCAATACAAACTTTGGAAAACAGGATTAGCTGGGATAGTAGGTTAAAAAAAAGGTTTGCTGTAAATTGTGAAGCACTATACTCATAGTGCATAGTATAACTTGAGTAATTTGTTATTAATGAAGTATTTGGGGCTTATTATAAGCCTATATGACAAGTATATGTTAGGTTGATTCTGTGTAGAAATAGCTAATGCTTAAAGTTGGCATTGCCAGTATAGGTCTCAGTAAATGGCTTGAATGAGGATTCAGTCACTCCTGACCTGAGTTTTGCAGTAAGTTAATTTTCTGGGACTAGGCCTTTAGCATTCTTTAGTATTTAATGATATATCAAAATAGAGATAACATTCACTCATTATTATATCTTGGATATTCACTATACATAAAGTATTGAATAGATCACTATAAAACACAGAGTTCAAAGAACTTGTACTTCGAGGAGAAAAACTATACAGCTTTATAAGAAATAACTGGTAACTATGTTAATCCAAATGTATCGCATCAACAACAGTAAACGTGACAATGCTAAGGCACACAAGAATTCTAGAATCTTCCTTCTCTTAATATACACTAGAGCAATCTCTTTCTTCCCTCCACTCTGTCTCTATTCCTTTTATTCTTTTCTCCTGTCTTTAGATTGCTATCCTACATACAAGTACTTTGATATCTCCTACTCATTTGTTAAAGTGATATTTATGAAATACAAATCTGATGCCATTCTACTTCCTTCCCAATTGTACCTTCTATACTACTTTCAGTATGTAGTCCAGACTCTACAACTAAGCCTGCAGGGACCATGGCCACAATTTCCATTCATACCATATTCTTCCCTTGCTTAGTTATCCTGAAAACACCAGGCCCTCCCCACTGCTTCAGTTTTGCAACTGTCCCTTTATTTCACAGGAATGTCTCATTTCTCTTCCTTGCTAGGCTGACTTCTTTTTTTGTTTTGTTTTGTTTTGTTTATGCTTTGTCTTTCTTCAAAACATGTTTGTCCCCTTTAAACTGAATCCCATCCCCCATCTGTACCTTTGCATGACTCCACATCATATCACTGGTATACTAGTAGAACATTTCCTCATACTTCTCCCTGGGTTTTGATCTTACCTATGCGAGAAGAGCTTGTTTAAAGATCGTTCCACAGTACCAGGCATGTGGAAGTGTTTGACCGATATTAATGACTTCTGGCTTAGTACTGAGAAAGTTCAAGTGGAAGCAAACAGAGGGATATTGAACAGATATGAGAGGAGAAGGACCAATTGCTTAGAAGCCAAGTGTACTAGAGAGCTCATGCTGAGTGAAAGCAGTCCAGTATTTGCTTAGCTGGTTTTTCACTTCTTTCCTTAAGGTGAATGCTGAAAACTATACTAAGATGCTGTTCTAGGTGGGATTAATGAGCTGTATAAAGGGTAACAGAATTATATGGACAATTTTTAAGGGGGTAAGAAGTCAGTCTGGAGAAAGACAGAGAAATACAGTTTAAATTTGTCTGAAACATGTTTCTCCCCATTGAAGAAAACAATGAGCCGATACTACTAAAATTGATAACTATGTAAGAAATCCCGTAACAGGAAATACAAGCTGGCATGGAGATTTCAATAGGAATCAATTTGTTTGCCTAAAACATGTGTCTGGGAGAGAAAAATCAGACAAATGATATTTTGTCATCATGAGGACTGGGCTTCTGTGCAAGTGCCATGGTCCAGTCTATCCTTTCCCTGAGAGCATTGATTTGGACTGAGATAAATTTGTGAGCCCAGACTCTCTTACTTATACCAGATTTCATTGAATCAAGGTTAGTACTATCCTCAAGGATGTGCTCATCTAAACAACTGAAATTGTCTGTTTTATTTTTCTTTTCTGCCAAGGGAGCTTGGCAGAAGTTTGGAATATCCTTTGGGTCCTGGGCCTCCAGTATTGGTGACATATAGACCCAGCTTGGAGTGTGAGCATAGAGATGTTTTCATAGTCTTGACTGTCTTTCCCAGGGGGCTGTGAAGGAACAGGTAATTGTTCTTGAATTCTTCAGCTTTGCTTTCTTTTTGAATATTATTCATCAGTGTTTGCTCATACACAGTAGAGAAAGTGCTATGTTCATTTAGCTTTTTTCAATTAAAAAAACTTTTTATATTGCTTCCTATAGAAACCCTGAAGTCTAAAATCTAAAGTCATCATAAAATACTTGAGACCACTAACTTCTTCCAATTATCCAGTGCTTCTGTTGCCATAAGAGCCAGACCTGTAGGGTAAAAGTATACCAAATTAGAAAAGGGCAAACTTTGTCTTCCTCATCCCCAGCTTACATACCAAACAGCAGCTCAGAAGAGGGCATGTGAGTGAGTATCATAAGTTTAGATGGGACACAACCATGGGGAGAGCAGCTAGCTTTTCTGAGCTCAATTTACGTTGAAAAAAGAATGTCTTCATTAGGAAGAGGTCTGTAATAGAGCTCAGTTCTCCTCTCTTTGTGTGCACGTACCATGGTCATAATGTTCTAACCCTCTCTTTTGCTTTCTTTGCCCTCTTTACTCTCTTGCTATTCTTTCATCCCTTTCTAGTCCTTTTTACCAATTTCTACTCCCTTAGGTTTTAGATGCTCTTTCCCTTAGGATCAATATCAACAACCTAGTTCGACACGGGGAATACTGTTTAAGCGACCCAAGTTAAATCATGAGCAAAATTCTCTGTCTCCTCCATTTATACTGGAAATGATCTGAAGAAGATTCGGACATTTTCAATGTATACCTTCTTCTACTTTTTGTCCATCTCTCTTCAGCTTTCTAGTCCATTGAGTATTATCAAATGGAACAAATAGATGTTAATTTTGTTCTCTGCATTCTACGGGAAACCATTCCTCAATCTTCTGATGTCAAGAACATTTATAATTTGAATTTCATCTTTTTGCATTGTTTATTTTGTTTTGAATTTTAAATCAAGATCTTACTATGTAGCTTTAGATATCCTGGAACTTACTAAGTAGACCAGGCTGCTTCTGCCTGGTCTTAACTGCTAGAATTAAAGTTGTGGGTTCTCACACAACTGCATTTACTCTTTGTACAGAAATTTGGATCTGGAGAGATGGCTCAGAGTCTGTTCTTCCAAAGGTCTGAGTTCAAATCCCAGCCACCACATGGTGGCTCACAACCATCTATAACGAGATCTGGTGCCCTCTTCTAGCCTGCAGGCACACATTCAGGAAGAACAGTATATAAATAATAAATAAATAAATCTTTTTAAAATAAATAAATAATAAGATTCCTCTTTCCATTCCTTAAATAATTCACATTCTCTGAATAGCTTTATGCCTTCTTGCCCTATTCTGGAGCGTCACGCTCCCATACAACCTTATTCTTCCTGCCAGCCTCTCTCACACCAGGAATCCTTACAGCTGATGCTTGCTTACAATCATGTTTTTTTCCATATGTCTGTCAATATCATCATGGGTTCCTTCTTCTTAGGACAACTTTCTTTGAGATAACTCTTGAACGTTTTGTTTTGTTTTTAGCTTCTAAGATGGTATTGAGAATATGGCCCCTTGAAGGAGCAGACTTTCAGACTCTGTCCTGTTCTGATTCCAAAGTCTGATGCCCACATTGCTGCTAATCCACAAAAACCACTACTAGCCTCAGTACCCAGTTCTAATCTACAGTACTCAATGCTAATACACAGAAGAAGCATTAGTTTGTGTCTAACGTCTCCCAGTGGCTCATTAGAACCCCTTGACAACTGCCAGGCACCATGGTCCTAAAATGCATAGAATTAGGGCGTTAAAAAAGATGATCAGTTTAAGTGTCATCCACTGACTTTTTCTTTAAACTGTTCACAGTTAAACAGCAATAACTTAATGCTGAATCAAAGGAAACAGGCAAACTCCAATCCAATATGATTTGCAACATAGAATAAAAGCAACATGTCTTGATTTAAATGTCAGGCCCACTGCTGAGTGATGATTTAATAACTTTTATGAAGAATTCTGTCACAGCAAATTCAACACTGGAATACAGTGACACAGAAAGGGTGTTAGAAGTGATACAGAAGCACATAAAAAGGAACAGACTTATCTTGGTGCTCATCCAGAAATTTTGCATGAAGTAAATTTGCAATAAGATCCTATTCTCTTCCCTTATCCTGCCACCCAATCTTTCTCTTCACAGACACCCATGTATGGATGTGGAGAAAACCTCTAGGTGTGATGTCGACTCACTGCTGTTATTTTCTGAGGACACAGACTCTGAAATAAGTTTAGCACAGAGGTTCTGAGGCAGTACATTCAATTCAAGGGCAAGGAACTGTAAACTTCACTGTTTCTCAAGAGATTTTAAGAACCAATCTGGCTCCAGTATCCCATTTTCAGGGAGGTACTTGATTATTTTCCCCCATCTTAATGGGGAGTTTAGACCCAGTAGACTTAAGAGATTTTTCCCCTAAGTCTACAGCTTTCTAGCTTCAAGGAAATTGTTAAATTTCCCTCAATACCTTTAGAAAATTTTAAAACCTGAGGGTTTCCCAGCTTTCCTTCTTGGATAGTCACTTAATAAGTCAAGAAAGAACCAAGTATAGATATTCTAAGGTGAGAACACCTCATCTTGTTGAGCTAATTCTTCAGTAATAAACATTTAATCTTGTTAGGCTAATCTCTCAGTAATCAAGACACATTTTGAAAATAATTTAAATCATAAACATCTTCTGTTTGCCTAGGTGAGGGTTCTTCAGTTTTGAAATCACTAGATTTTTGGCTAGACTATTTTTGTCTTAGGGAATTGCTTTGTGTATTGTTAGATGTGTGTATTCAATGTGCTTGACCACAGGTTAATGGTTATTTTCTGAAGTCTCCACATATTTTCAGTCTTTCTATACAACTTTAAGGTTCTCAAACTATGACTCTAACATAATGGTTCTCAATGAGAAGCAATACTCTTCTTTCCCTACTGATATTTCTAAATATATACATATATTTACATATATATTTATAAATACATGTAAATATACATGTATACATGTATTTATTTATGCACATATACATGCATATATATTTAATTTTGAAACTGAAGCAGGAGAAGGAAAAAGTTATTGTAGACAATGGATATGGAGAAGCTAGAGAGGTACAATGACTAGAACAACGCTCTATGAACATCTCTGCTCTGAACAAAATAATTTTCCATCCTGAAATGTAAATGGTGCTGTGGTTGAGAAAGCTTTCTCTATCAAATAATCCCTTGGTAAACAAACATACAAACACAAAGTCCATTGTTCCACACAGCTTGTGAGAAAGATCAGGGCTATCCTTTCTCCAGATGTGGATTTGACTTATTTTTATTAATTATTCTTGCCTTTCTATAACCAAGATACATGAAAAAAAGACAAATTTAGGGAAAACATGTTTACTTTGCCTCACAGTTTGATACATCATGTTGGGAAAGTAGAGTGGCTATGTCTATGATGGGTGTTCACTTGTCATGAACTAGAAATCAGGCAGGGTAAGCAGAAAATAGGAGTGATAGCCCTCAAAATCCCAGCACTAGTGATAATTGTGACAGTAATTCCTTACCTGATAAAGATTCTACATTCTTCAAAAATAGCACCATAATTTAGGGGCCACATACACAAAACCCAAGCCAATGTGGTATGTTATAGTTCCATCCATAGCAGCATATTATTTACAATTGTACCATATGTTTGAATTGTAAGCTACTTCAAAATACATCAAATTCTTTCTCACTCAAAATTTTGCTCTCTCTGCCAAAAAAATTAAAATGTTCCCTTCTTACAAGATGAAGGAAACAGAAACAGGGGGATCTCTAAATCTTTCCAAACTGACAAACTCCAGATTCAATGGTAAGTGAATGAGGAAATACATTGACTTCCAGCCTCTACATTCACTTTTGTGCCTTCACAGAGGGAGAGAGGGGGTGGGAGGAGAGAGAGAGAGAGAGAGAGAGAGAGAGAGAGAGAGAGAGAGAGAGAGAGAGAAGAGGCTTCAAGAGGTATGAAAATTTGGGTCCAGAAAAAAAATGACATGAATGATTGGAAGCATTGCCCATTCCAATAAAAGTTAGATCATAGTCATTTATATCTCCTGATTTTTTTTCTCTCAGTACAACAGAAAGGTATTCTACTGAGCTTTAAGTTAGTCTTGTCCTTGACACCTTGCTTCCGAGACTTTTAAGTTGCCTTCCTGAAACGCACTCTAACAGGCATAGCAAAAATATAATAGCTGTGAGAATCAAATGAAATTGCAGTAGTCAAAATACTGGGTATTATCTAGGACTAATGGTATATGTCTATTACCCAGAACTTGGGTGCTGGATGCAGGATGATTACAAATTTATGGCATGCCTTTACTATATAAAGGATTTGAATCTGTGTGGGCAGCAAAAAGAGAGCACTTTTCAAAAAAAATGTTTATACATTGTATCTTTTAGATACATATTTGTTAACAGAATATGGGTATCAACAATACATATACCAACAGGATTTAGGGGTTGATAACAATCTGGTGGACTTCTTTAAAAATGATTAAAAGTGATGAGTGACAGCTCATTGGTGTTGCACACTGTTTCTTCATCCTTCCATATGGGATTCCTCTATCAGTATCCAAGCAATTGGTACTGTAACTAACAGTAGTAATCAAAGTGGAACAATAGCTCTAAACTTTTTGTTTCCTTTGGCCAATGCCAGATACATAGTTTCCCTGTTCCCTGTTGGTAAGGTAGTGAGGAGGTTGTGGGATGAAAAATATATTTCTTTTGTTTCTCTTCTTGTACAGCAGCAGCAGGTTGAGACTTAGGTACTATTCAATTGTAGCCAGCCCTGAGAAGACAAGATGAACTGGGGTCAGATGAAAGGGAGGGAGATCCTCCCCCGTGGGTGGACTTGGAGGGGCCTGGGAGGAGATGAGGGAGGGATGGGGAGAGTGGGAGGGAATGAGGGAGGGAGCTATGCCTGGGATGCAAAGTACTTAACCTGTGATTGATATAAAAATAAATTACATTAAAAAAAAAGAGTGTGAGAGGAAATTTAGAATGCAGTTAGGATGGCTACAGAAGCACATTGGCATTGGTCTACCATCCAAGGGGTAACTGATTGTTCCTTTTGAGAGGTTTCCTTTCCTGACATATCTTTACCTTACAGAGATGCTCACAGTGTAACTTTGCTTCCTGATTAAGGCTTTGGAGTAAAGGCAGGAACTGATTGGCCTGCTCTTTGATAACCTTCCCCTGAGGGAGGAGCAGCCTTACCAGGACACAGAGGAAGAGAATGCAGTCACTCCTGATGAGAGCTGATAGACTAGGTTCAGATGGAGGGGGAGGAAAACCTTCCCTATCAGTGGATATGGGGAGGGGCATGGGTAAAGAAGGGGGAAGGATGGTGGGATTGGGTGGGGAAGAGGTAGGGAGCTACAGGGTTCTACAAAGTGAATAAACTCTAATTAATAAAAATAAAAAAGAAGTACACTCAAAAAAAAGGGTAAGGCTAACAAAACATAATATGAGACTTAGAGATGTGGTCAAATTCCTGTTTCTGCCATTCTGTATTTGAAACACTTCTTAACCTTCGTATTTATTTCTAAGCTGTGTATCCTAGTCTTCACAATGTTCAGAGCAATATACATAATTTGCTTCCTAATGATAGCTGAAGGTTTGCCGAGATCCAGTTTTCATTTTAAGTTTCAAAGCATTTGCTTTGAGTGTGTGAATGAATTGGGGAAAACATCTCTCTCTCAATATACACATACATATGTATGTACCTATATATCTTGTATCTGTAGAAAAATAAGATAAGAAATGATGTAGAAATATTGGCAGATGACTGCAAAATAAGCTGCCATGTACTTTCCCCATATACCACTGTTCTCTTTCATGTTGAAGTCACTTTGGAGATAGGTGTGTTCCTTCCTCTAGGACCTATCTGTGTCAAAGTTGTACCTTCCCAAGACAGGGAACATTCAGGAGGGCAGTGGGGCATGTGGACAAATTAGAACAAAGAATAATGATACATACTGTGAAAGTACCATAAAGTCAATTTCTTGTATGCTAATGTCTTAGCTATTAGGCAGCTTATAAAAAAAAGCAATTAATGTTGGGGCCTCATGATTGCAGAGGGTTTGAGTCCATGATCATTACAATGGCAAGCATGGACACAGGCAGGCAGGCATGGTGCTGGAGCAATAGCTGAGAGCGTACTTCTGATTCACAGATATGAGGCAGGCAGGGGCTTAACTGGGAATGGCATTGGCTCACCCTCCAGTGACACACATATCCTGCTACACACCTCCTAATCTTTCCTAAAGAGTTCCACTAACTATAGGCAAAGCACTCAAATATATGAACATATGAGTACCATATCATTCAAATCACATAGATAAATTTTTGTATTAAAACAATTTTTAAAGTGCCTTTAAAAAAAATCCTCTCTTTCATCTCTCTGATAGCATGGGAAATCCAGCTTTCATTATTATTTGGCTGGGGCCATAGGAGTTTAGTTCTATGATTTCCTAGGTCTATTGATAAAGTTCTACTCCTTAGAATGACTGACAGTCAGCACAAGATAGGGGGTAAGAGAATTGCCATTTAATAATGTACAAAAGGAAGGAAATGTAGTAGTATAACAGCCTCTTGTAAGGGAATTTGACTTAGGTAGATCAGAGACAGTTCTAGGAAGCAATTAATGAGATATTATGAATTTAGAACATTGTCAGAACAGAAGAGTATGATGGGAAGTGTATGTGAACATGCAGATACATATGAAAAACATTTTAGGCCTACAGAACACAGTATGAATAGACTATAGTAAAAGGGTTATAGGAAATTTAAGACATTAGTAGAATATTATTTGGGGTTTTGAATTGATGTCTGAAAGTGCAAGTACACGCAGCTTCAAAATACTATTAGAGTTGATATGACATATTGAACTTGTACTTACTCTGGTATAAAAACTATAAGCATCAATAAAGAAGTGTCAAAGACCCCCTTTACTATGAAGAGAGGAACTGGCAGATAGAAACTATGTGAAATGAAAAGTTTCCTCCCCAGATTTTTTTCCAACAGAAGAATCCTTAGTACTCTAATTGGTTGGGGTGACTTGGACCTACAGTAATGAATCAAGAAAGGGTTCCAGTAGTTGGAAAGTCCTGAATAATATTCTGCGTAAGATATGAATCAGTGAACAAGAGGACAGAGGTAGTATTATTCACATGAGAGATAACATGAGCAATGACTTAGTGGGAAATTTGGTATAAACTACATGGCATGAATGGAAAAGCCAAACATCATTACTTGAACCTGTCTTAAAATGTTTCCATGACACATCAGCTAATCAGTTTAAATGACAAAAGTAATATTTACTGGGTACCATATTTGCTATTTGTTCAAATATAGGCCTGAAAATACAAGTTGTCATAAATATCAGTCTTGGTACCATTGACTTGAGGCACTCACTCTACATTTCTGCAAGACTGTAGGGTAAAAAATGATCATTGTCTATTACCTTCCCAGGACCTCTCTACAAATTTGAATAATTAGGCACCTATCACCATTTACAGAGTCCAATTTGTTCAAGTACTTTATTGTAGCAGTTATCACTTTAATAACTCATTAAATAATAGCTAATTCTATGGGCATTAATATTTCCTGAAAGATGTTCACTAAAAGCATAGATCTGTCCAACAAGGTGACCTACTTTTATAAAATTGTATGAGGTAAGGTGAATGTGTTTGAACATGTGACATTTTTCCTTACCTTTTAAATAGAAACTGCTTCTTTATAAACTTACCTTTGATTCCAATGTATACATTGTAATAAGTACTAAGAGGTTAGGTTAAAATAGAGGCATATAGTAAGAAGAAAGGGACTTGATTATGTCTATCTCATCTGATGATTCTCTTACAGAAACACATGTATTAGGTAGTATATCACTTTGGTTAAAAGTATAGTGCTTGTGAACATCATTAAACATGGTCCATAGTCCAACTCTACTACTTTCTAGCAGTGTGAGTGTTCACATGTGCCTAGTTGATCGCATCATTTATAAGATAACAAGAGTATCTGGCTCATGAAGTTGCTGTCATTAGGTATAGGTATAAAGAACTTAGTATGCTGTTTGATACACTATTAGCTTTCATCTGCTATCATTGCAATTCCTATTGCTTAAACGTCACCACCAACACCAGTCCTAGGTTCCTTCTCTAACAAGAAATACAATTTTATAAGGTTTTGCTAAGGCATGGACCAGCAAACAACAAAGGAAGAAAGAAAACTCAGCTTACATTACCATGTTCTGTCCGTATATTAACCATCATATGCTAAAGATGATGTATCAAAATATACTTTTCATAAGGGAAAAACTCATTGAACCTCACCTCTAGACAAAGAACTACAGGCAACTGAGGAGAGAAATATAGTCTTCCCTTTTAGAGGAATCCACTAATTGGCAATCCAATTCAAATTGGTCAGCCCCGAAATCACACACACACACACACACACACACACACACACACACACACACACACACACACACACGCAGGCACGCAGGCACGCACGCACGCAAACACACACACACACTCATGCACACACACAGACAGACATATGTATATATATATATATTCACTAGAAATTAGGGAAGAGAAGGCCAGGAAGTAGGGCTTGGGAGAAAGAAAAGGGAATAGAGGAAATTTATGTAATTATATTTTATTTTATTTATTATTTTTTCTTTTTCATTCATTTATTTATTTTTATATTAACCACAGGTTATGTACTTTGTATCCCAGCCATAGCCCCCTCCCCCATTCTCTCCCACTTTCCCCATCCTTCCCTCATCTCTTCCCTGCCCCGTTCCAAGTCCACTGATAGGGGAGGACCTCCTCCCCTTCCATCTGACCCTAGCTTATCGTGTCTCTTTAGGGCTGGCTGCAATGTCCTCTTATGGGGTATAGCAAGGCTGCTCCTCCCTGGTGGTGGTGGTGGTGTGTGTGTGTGTGTGTGTGTGTGTGTGTGTGTCGAAGAGCCAGGCATTGAGTTCATAACAGAAATAATCCCTGTTCTCCTTACTAGGGTACCCAGTTGGATACTGAGCTACCATTGGCTATATCTGAACAGGGGTTCTAGGTTATATCCATACATGGTCCTTGGTTGGAGAAACAGTCTAATAAAAGACCAGTCTAATAAATGCCCTGATCTATTTGGTCTTTGTGGAGCACTTGTCCTCGCCAAGTCTTACTAACTCCCCCTTCTTTCATATGATTCCCTGCACTCTGCTGAAGGTTTGGTTGTGAGGCTTAATATCTGCTTTGATACATTGCTAGGTAGAGTCTTTCAGAGGCCCTCTGTGGTAAGCTCCTGCCATGTTGCTTGTTTTCTCCTACATTCAATGTTCATCCCATTTGTCTATCTAAGCGAGGATTGATAATCTTACCCCGGGTCCTCTTTCTTCCTTATCTTCTTCAGGTGTATAGATTTCAGTATGTTTATCCTATCTTATAGGTCTATATAAGCAAGTATGTACCATGTGTGTCTTTCTGCTTTTGGGATACCTCACTCAGGATGATCGTTTCCAGGTCCCACCATTTGCCTGTGAATTTCATGATTTCCTATTTTTAATTGCTGAGTAGTATTCCATTTTGTAAAAGTACCATAATTTCTGTATCCATTCCTCAACTGAGGGACATCTGGGTTGTTTCCAGGTTCTGGCTATTATGAATAAAGCTGCTATAAACATGGTTGAGCAAATGTCCTTATTGTGAACTTGAGCATCTTTTGGATATAATCCTAGGAGTGGTATAGCTGGGTCTTGAGGAATCACTATTCCTAACTGTCTAAAAAAGCGCCAAATTGATTTCCAGAGTGGTTGTACAAGTTTGCATTCCCACCAGCAATGGAGGAGGATTCCCCTTTCTCCACAACCTATCCAGCATGTGTTGTCACTTGAGTTTTTGATCTTAGCCATTCTGGTGGGTAGAAGGTGAAATCTCAGGGTCGTTTTGATTTGCATGTCCCTGGTAATTATATTTTAATTAAAATATACTTTTAGAGATTATATTTTAAAATATACTTTTAGAGATTATAGTTTATTACCTAGAAGGATATATGAGAAGAAAAACCAACATTTATGCCTCTGTCCTTGTCTTCACAGGAACCTGTAGACTTGGCTGGGCCTATTACTGTGCTGGGGGTGGAGCTGCTGCAGCCATGTTGATCTGCACCTGGCTCTCTTGCTTTGCTGGAAGAAATCCCAAGCCAGTTATGATGGTGGAGAGCATTATAAGGAATACCAGTTCTTACGCCATGGAGCTTGATCACTGCATAAAACCTTAAAGTTTGAAAAATTCACTGAAGTGTGTATGAGTGGGAGGGAGAAAAGACCTGAAAAGAGGTACTAAGCTAAGGTAGCCACCTACTAGTAGTACAGCCTAGTGCCTGCATGCTTTTGAACTTCTTGTCATTCATTTTCACTTTCCCATAAAACTGTAAATCCATCGAGATTTACAGTTTTTCTAGCACAATGATTCATTTGACAAGAGTTTCCACTGGTCATCCAATCACATTGAGCTCCTTTATGCAAAATAATATCTTTACTTGAAAAGTAAATGGAAAACCAAGAAACTCCTTAGAGTTCGGTAGGACTTACTTTCCATTTACCTTAAAGCATTGATGCTACTCAAGAACAGTTGTACTCTAAGGCACTAGAAGAGGGACTGAGCTAGTTTCCATCCATTCATTTGCATCATTTTCTCCATAATATTTATTGTTAACCAGAAACATATCCTGAGTGTTACTCTTCAAAACTTCCTTGATATTCTCAGGCCTATACTTTGTCTTGTACTTTTTCTCATCTCATACATGGGAAGGCTTGGTAGAATGGTAACTTACAATGGGGAAAACACTAATCATGTTTGCTTATGTATAGTCTGGAGCACCTTTCACATTATGCTTTAGAATACTTTTAAGAGTTAATTTTCTTCTCTTTCTGTGTGACTGGTATCAAATTATAGTGACAACTGTTCCATAAACCCTTCTAGATATAGAAATGTTGTTCAATGAATATTTTGAATGAAGTCTAACATTTGTGAGGTGTTCAATAAATATGAAATCATGGTGATAACAAGAATGTTTTTGCTGTACTCTTCTTGAAATTTTTATCTGAGTTTATTTTAAGTGACTAGGAAGTCTCAATTAACATTTATTCCAGTAATCATCTGTAGCAAGATACAAGTTTTTCTCCTTGCTTTAATGACTGCTCTTCAAACCATCTTACTTCCATCTGGGGTGAGTTAGATGTGAAAGAATACAATCATGATGTCACCTAGGACAAAAGTATTTTTAGGCCTGGCTTCTATCCCATCTGTGATCAAGGCTAATGGATGGTGTAGAACTTCATGTCTCCTGGGGGATAAAATCAGTCTCACCCTTTCCCTCGGCTAATTAAGGCCAGTGCTATTATTCCAAAACTCCAGCTTTTGGGACTAGGGAGGGCCTGTAAATCAAAATGCTATCTCATCTGTTTCTATTTTTAAATGCTTCAATATGAATTTGGTCCTCCTAGAGGGAGAAAAGTAAAACTAAGAAATCTGACTTGATTAATTGAAGAACATCTCATACTTGCTTCAAGTATGTAAGTTAATTCAAACATATACTCCATTCATAGTCATTCACAGTTCACTCATTTAGTTACCCATTTAGAAAACATTTCTTAAACATTCCATACTCTGCAGTGCATTATAGTTAAGTGGTGGAAACAGATTCTCACATAAAAAGGAATAATGATGAGTTATGGACAAGCATGTCAATAATAATTGTCAATGTTTTAAGCTCTAGGAAAGTAAAGGTGAGGGAGTAGGGGATAAAGGATCACAGAGGAGCCACAAAACTAAGTTAGTTGTTTAAGGGATCGTGAAGAATTTTTTTTTTAAAGTGATTGCTAAGATGGGCTTGAAAGATGAAGGGAGTGATCTAATCATCAAAGGCAAAAAGCACAGAGTGGCAACACCATAGGGAAAGCATGAGGATGAAAATAAATCATACAAGGAAATTCACAAAGTTGGAGCTGTAAACAGCCAGATTTTCTGCAACACAAGGCAATGAGTTTGAATTTTAGCCTAAAGGATGGCCAATGAAAGAAAGTGACATCAGTGCATTTGTATACTTTCAAATATCTACAGCAAAGAGAATTTAAGAGGCTAGAGAAAGAAAAGATAAGAATGTTGTCATAATATAGGTGTCCAATGAATAAGTTGGGAGCAAAGAATGGAAAACTGGGGTGAATTCAAAAAAGGTTATAGGTCAAGACTCTCAGCTTCAGAAATTTCAACTCCAAAATGCTTTCAAATTTAAACCAATTTGTTTAATGTTCTCAAAAAGTAATTTCAAGATCGTTGCACCTTTTATGTATTTTTCCCTTGGATAAAGAATGAGCAACCTTAAACCACACAAACACCCAACAAATAAACAAAACTTCATACATATCCCTCTTATGAACATTGATGCAAAAATACTCAATAAAATACTTGAAACTGAATCCAAGAACACATAAAAGATATCATCCACCATGGCCAGGTAAGCTTCATCCCAGGCATGCAGGACTGGTTCAATATACGGAAATCCATCAATGTAATCCACCACATAAACAAACTGAAGGAAAAAAAAAACATGTGATTATCTCCTTAGGTGCCAAAAAAGCATTTAAAAATTTCTAACACCCACTCATGTTTACAGTCTTGGAGAGAGGAGTGATACAAGTCACATACCTAAACATAGTAAAGACAATAGGCGGCAAGCCTTTAGCTAACATCAAACTAAACAGAGAGAAACTTAAATCAATCCCACTGAAATCAGGGACAAGGTAAGGCTGCCATTCTTTCCATATCTCTTCAACATAATACTTGAAGTCCTAGTTATCAACATAGTACTTGAAGTCCTAACTAGAACAATAGAAAACTAAAGGAGATCAAAGACATACAAATTGGAAAGAAAGAAGTCAAAGTATCACTGTTTACAGATGATATGACAGTGTATATGAGTTACCCCAAAATTTCTACCAAAAAATTACTTCAAATTGATAAACACCTTCAGCAAAGTGGCTGGATACAAAATTAACTAAAAAAAAAAATCATTAGCCTTCTTATACATGAAAGACAAAAGGCCTGAGAAAGAAATTAGGGAAACAATACCCTTCACAACAGCCTCTAATAACATAAAATACCTTGGTGTTACTCTAACCAAGCAATTGAAAGACCGCTTTGAAAAAACTTCAATTCTCTGAAAAATGAAATTGAAGAAGATATCAGAAGATGGAAAGATTTCTCATGCTCATGGATTGGTAGAATTAATATAGTGAAAATGGCCACCCTGCTGAAAGCAATCTACAGATTCAATACAATTCTTATCAAGATATCAACACAATTCTTTACAGAACTTGAAAGAAAAATTCTCAGTTTCTTATGGAAAAACAAAACAAAACAAATTAAACCAGTATTTCTAAAACAATCTTGTACAACAAACAGATCACTGGAAATATCTTCATCCTTGATCTCAAGCTGTGCTACAGAGCAATAGTAATAAAATCTGCATGGTACAGGAATAGAAACAGACTGGTGGATCAATGGAATGGAATAAAAGACCCAGAAATAAACCCATATAATATGGACACCTGATTTTTGACAAAGAAGCCAAAACCACACAATGGAAAATAGACAGTATCTTTTACAAATGATGCTTGTCTAACTGGATGTCTACACGTAGAAAAATGCAAATAGATCCATATTCATCACCCTGCACAAAACTAAAGTCCAAGTGGATCAAAGACCTACACATAAAACCGGACATCATATATATGATAGAAAAAAAAGTGGGAAAGGGCCTTGAACTCATTGGTCCAGGAGACAACTTGCTGAACAGAACACCAACAGTACAGACTCTAATATCAACAATGAATAAATGGGACCTCATGAAACTGAAAAGCTTCTGTAAAGCAAAGGACACTGTCATCAGAATAAAACAATAGCCTACAGACTGGGCAAGGATATTCACAAACCCTATATCTGATAGAGGGTTTATATCTAGAATATATAAAGAACTCAAGAAATTAGACACTGAGAACACAAATAATCCAATTTAAAATTGGGATACAGAGCTAATCAGGGAATTCTCAATAGAGGAATACTGAATGGCAGAGAAACACTTAAAGAAATGCTCAACATCCTTAGTCATTAGGGAAATGCAAGTTAAAATGCCTGAGATTTGACCTTATACACATTAGAATGGCTAAGATCAAAATCTCATGTGACAGCATATGCTAGAGAGAATGTGGACAAAGGGGGGCCCTCCCCCCTTTCTGGTGGGAATTGCTGGTGGCAGTGTAAACTTGCACAAGAACTTTGGAAATCTATCTGGCCCTTTCTTAGACAATTAAGAATAGTGCTATCTCAAGATTCAGCTATACCACTCCTAGGCATATATCCAACATGCTGAAGTATACAACAAGGACATTTGTTCAACCATGTTCCTAGCAGTTTTATTTGTAATAGCCAGATGTCCCTCAACTGAGAAATGGATACAGAAATTGTCGTATTTTTACACAATGGAATGCTATTAAGCAATTAAAAGCAATGAAATCATGAAATTTGCAGGCAATGGTGGGAACTAGAAAAGATCATTCTGTGAGGTATCCCAGAAGCAGAAAGACACACATGGTATATACTCACTTATAAGTGGACATTATAAATATTATATAGGATAAACATACTAAAATTTCTACACCTGAAGAAGCTAAGCAAGAAGGAGGACCCTGGGTAAGGTGCTCAATCCTCATTCAGAAAGGCAAATGAGATGGACATTGAAAGAAGGAGAAAACAGGAATCAGGATAGGAGCCTACCACAGAGGACTCTGAAAGATTGTACCCAGCAGGGTATTAAAGCAGATGCTGAGACTCATAGCCAAACTTTGGACAGGGTAGAGGGAATCTTATGAAAGAAGGGGGAAATAAAAAGACCCGGAGAAGACAGGAGCTCTATATGGAGAGCAACAGAACCAAAATATTTGGATCCAGCTGTCTTTTCTGAGACTGATACTCCAACCAAGGACCATGCATGGAGATAACCTAGAACCCCTGCACAGATATGGCTCATGGCTGCTCAGTCTCCAAATAGGTTCCCTAGTAAGGTAAACAGGGATTTTCTCTGACATGATCTCAGTGGCTGGCTATTTAACCACCTCCCCCTGAATGTGGGGGCAGCTTTACCAGACCACAGAGCAAGGGCATCCTTTCTTAATGAGATCTGTTAGGGGCTTGGGTCAGATGGAAGGGTAGGTGGAAGTCCCCTATCTGTGGACTGGGGTAGGGGCATGGGAGGAGAAGAGAGAGGGAGGGTGGGATTGAGAGGGGATGAGGGAGGGAGTTACAGCTGGGATACAGTGTGAATAAATTGTAATAAATAAAAAATAAAATAAAAAGAGAGAGTGCAGTATATGAAGAACATGTTAAATGGCCAGAAAAGGCAGATTACTATCTTAGAAAAGACAATTCAACTAGGTGATTTTAGTTTTCAAGCTATGGTATTGTTTGGAATTCTTTGGTACAGAACTTGTGCAGGTAATTTATCCACTAGTATCCTACAGTCAAACACTGTTAATACTCAAGAAATTTACAGGAGGTAAGTGTAACAATAGAGTCACACATGTTGGGTAAAGGATACCTACCAGATATAACAAAAAATTCTCTCAGGTAAGGCCATTCCCATAGACTCCCAGGATCCTGCCCTGTCCCAGAGATGGACCCCTACCAATTTGTTCTCTCTCCCAGTCCTTCCCACCCCACTCTCCCACACTTGCTCCTCCAAGACAGTTTTTCTCCTTCCATCTACATCAGATGACTATTTTGTTTTCCCCTCTGAGGGAGATTCAAGCATCATCCCTTGGGCACTCCTTGTTACTTAGCAGATTTATTGATTATATCACGGCTATCCTGTACTTTATAAATATCAACTTATAAGTGAGTACATACCATATGTGTCTTTCGGGGTCTGGATTACCTCACTCAGGGTGATCTTTTCTAGTTCCATCCATTTGCCTGCCAATTGCATGATGTTTTTGTTTTTAATAGGTGAGTAGTATTCTACTTTGTAAATGTACCACTTTTTAAAAATCCATTCTAAGTTGTTTTTTTTTTTTTTCAATTTCTGGCTATTACGAATGAAGCTGCTATGAACATAGTTGAGCATGTGTTCTTGTGGTATGGTAGAGCATATTTTGGGTATATGCCTAAGAGTGGTATAGTCAGATCTTGAGATAGAACTATTCCAAATTTCTGAGAAACCACCAGACTGTTTTCCAAGGGGGTTGTATAGCCTGAAATCACCACCTCCTGTAGCTAGGTGGGACTTCTAGTGGAGCGAGGGAGATACAACCCACTCATGAAACCTTCAACTCAAATTTTTTCCTGCCTACAAGTGTAGGGATAAAGATTGACCACAGATTAAGAGAATATAAAACCAATGATATTTGGTGGGCTCAGTTGGAGAACCACCCCATGGGATAGAGCAAACCCCTGGCACTATTAATGATATTCTGATGTGCTTGCAGACAGGACTCTAGCATAACTATCTTCTGAGAGGCTTCATCCTGCATTTGATGGAAACAGATGGAGAGACTCAGAGGCAAACAATAGGCAGATCTTAGGGAGTCTTATGGAGATGTGAAAGGAAGGATTGAGAGAGCCAGAGGGGTAAAGGACACCACAAGAAGACCTACTTAGTAAACTAACTTGGACCCATGGAGGCTCACAGAGACTGAACCACCAACCAAAGAGCATGCAGGGACTGGACCTAGACCCCCTACACATAGGTAGCAGATGTGCCACTTGATTATCATGTTGGTCTCCTAACAATTGGAGTAAGGCCTGTCTCTGACTCTGTTCCCTGTCTATGAGTTCCTTTCCCCTTATCTGAGCTGCCTTGTCTGGCCACAGTTGGAAAGGATGCATTTGGCCTTGCTCTGATTTGATGTTCCAGGATGGGTGGTTCTCATGGTAGGATGAAGGAATGGGGTGAGGTGAGTGTGAGTTTGGGACTGGGAGGAGGGTAGGGAGGAAGCTGTGGTCAGGCTGTAAAATGATTAAATAAATAAATAAATAAATAAATAAATAAATAAATAAATGAACAGACAAACACATGGAAAAATTGTCGGGCATAAAAATCCTAGGAATAGAAGGGTAGCCATCCTGATTTTTAAGAGTAAAGAAGCAAAGGCAAAAAATGGCATTATTGTAACCCAGCAATAACTGTGATACTAGGAAAGGGCCATCTGATAGGAGCTGTGACTTTAGATAGCACAATGTAATTTCTGTCTAAATGATACACAAAAGGAAGGAGGCAGTGGATGAATAGATATCTCACTTTCTTTGTTTCCTCATAGTCATCCTGTGCTCACCATTAGCCAGACTCAGCCAGATGATACCTGGCAAAGAAATCTTTTGCTATTGTCCATTGAGGTCAACTTCCTTTGAAACAGAATATGGCAGGTTAAGATCAAAGAATGGTGCTTGGTGATATGCGGGTAAATGGAAAACAGTTCTACGAGTAGTTTGTACCTCCTAAACTAACATTTCCTATTATACTGCTTCCAAAGAAGTAGTTGTTTAGCTGCCCTTTCAGCACAGATATCTGAACACAGTGAAATAGTGGCAATGGTGGGGGTAGGGAATGGGGGAGTGGCATTAAAAAGGCAGATGTTAATGTAAAAGAATCCCAGAGCTGGGGACTGGGATGAGGGAAAACTGTGGTCAGAAAGTATTGAAAAATAAAACAAAAATAAAATAAAAGAGTTGTTTTAGGCAGAAGACAATATTTCTGCATGTTTCTAGGAAAATGAGCCATATTTTAAGAGGATTTTTTTTTCTCTTATGAAACAGTAAGCCCATTTTCAGCATGAATTTAAATTCTCCCTGCCTGTGCCTGGTTCCCTTTTACCAAGTCTTGTTTTGTCATAAATGTTGGACTAGCCTAGTTTCTCCCTATGCCTTGTGGTTTGGATTAGACTCTTGAACACTAAATATGTCTGTTCTGGCTGCACTTGTGAGGAAATGGAAGAGAAACCATGAGTCTAGTGGGATTCTGAATGAGTAAAAAGGGCACCCCAGGGATCCCATGGTTTGAGCAATGGTGCTTTTGTAAATCAGATACTTTACAAATAGTCAAATGAGCCTTACTATAGAGAAGTGTCTGATTCCTTTAGAATGTTCCATGAATATAATAGTTAATGTTTTGTCTTTATAGCAAGACACCAGAGCCTACTTGTTATGGAGTGACCTTCATTTAAGCTCACAGTTGTTGAAGTTCAAGGCCATGATATTCATTCATATTTATTGGCGGTATCAAATGAAGATTGATGGCAATGGTTAGAGTACACTTTGTTACACAATCTAGAGACTCAAAGTTTGGATTCCAGTTTTTTTTCTTTTTTAATGCTTTTTAAAAAAGATTTTTATTTATTGTTTATACAACATTCTGCCTGCACACCAGATCTTACTATAGATGGTTGTGACCCACCATGTGGTTGCTGGGGATTGAAGTCAGGACCTTTGGAAGAAGAGCCAGTGTTCTTAACCTCTGAGACATCTCTCCAGCCCTGGATTCCAGTTTTTATAATAATTTGTTTTCAAGAAAACTATGAGAGAACCATTTTAATCCTTTCCAAGGTTGTGGATCAAAACACCCAAGAACATCTCACTAGGTCCAATCCATTAAAAGATTCTGTGTCCTGTCCCCCTTCTGCCATGGTTACTCCAAGTTCTACATTCATGGACCTTTGTTATTTTAAACCATGGCAAATGTTTTCTTTAGAGTCTAGGATTCAGTCTTCATTGCAATACTAGTGTTCAATACTATAGTTTCAATACTTGAAACAATCAGTTTCAAGGTTGTTGTTGTTGTTTTTTTTATCTCATGATAGCTTGGTGATCAGGGGGAAAAGTTTCAAGGAAAGTGATAGTGGATGCATTTTATAACAGGGAGAAGGCATAGGACTTGGTGGCCTAGGGGGAAGCACTTACTGTTTATAGAAGTCACAATCAATCTCCAACCAGGCTTAGTAGGTAGGATCCTTCCAAGAAGTCATCTCCACCCCATGTCCTTGGTTTGAGAATATATTTAATACTAGAGGGGGTAGAGTTGAAGGATAATTTATCACTGCTATGTCCCTCAGATGTACAGAGAAGCATTTTCAGCCTCAATTTTCTTTTTGTCTGCTTATGAGATTAGATTCTCCCAGGGTTGATCTCTTTCCTAAATGCATCAACCCCCCACTGAGTTCTCAAAGCTAACAGCAAATAAACAGTTGCTATGTGTGCATACAAATAATTTAGACTTTCATTATGCAGAGCTGCTGATATGTAAAGGAGGCAGAAGTAGGAGGAGACAAAAGTATTTGCTGGCTTTGACTGCAACACCTTATGCTGATGGTTTTCCTCCTTTGAAAGGAAGCCCCAGAGAACAGTATTTGGGAGGTGGAACATTGGTGTCAGCCTGCATTCATGTGGACAGCAACCTGGTATTGGCCTCCTTTTGTATAGTCCCTCTGTTATTTAAGAGGAGTTGGGCAGTTAGAGATGGGAATTATAAAAAGTTCCCCAGAAATAAAATAGAGTAAATGAAGAACTAAACATTTTTTTAGAAAAGGGGCTACCTCCAACTCCTCCGTACTAGAATCACATTTAGGACATTTTTTTCTTTCTTGATAAGGTATCTCAAAAACAAATAATAAAGTATCCTTTGTACTACATGTGTTAAAAGACTGTACTCTTAGGCAACAGGCCGAAGTCAAGGTAGCTCAGGTTTTATAGTCAGACAGATCTAGGTCTAATTTGAAGTATTTCTTAGTTGTGTGCCTTATGGTACTTTACTTAACTTCTCTCAATTTCTATACTTTTTAATATTGCTGTCTAATATTGACTGTGTTGATTGCCACTCCAGCAGTTCTAGAAAGTTTTAGTTACCCAGTGGAATACCACCATGCTCTGCATCAGAGTATGTGCTTTAATATGTACTCCAAAATGAGAACCACTAATAAAATATCAATGACACCCACATTATTTTTAAATTTTTTATTAATTATACTTTATTCACTTTGTATCCCCCCTGTAGCTCCCAATCCCTCCCTTTCTTCCCCTTCTCCACACATGCCCCTCCCCAAGTCCACTGATGGGGGAGGTCTTCTTTTCCTTCCTTCTGATCCTAGTCTATTAGGTTTCATTAGGAGTGGCTGCCTTTTCTTCCTCTGTGTCCTGGTAAGGCTGCTCCCCGCTCAGAAGGAGGTGATCAAAGAGCAGGTCAATCAGTTCATGTCAGAGACAGTCCCTGTTCTCATTACTATGGAACCTACTTGGACACTGAACTGCCATGGGCTACATCTGTGCAGGGGTTCTAGGTTATCTCCATGGTTGATTGGAATATATTGTCTCCAATTAACTCTAGACAATATATTGTCTCCAATTAACTCTAGACAAATCTATCCATCTTCCTATTCTACATGTTTATTTGGATGTTTAGTAGGCTTGGCAAATTGTACATATTTACCACCAAGGTTCAAACCTTTGTTCTTAAAACTACTCCCTTCCTCCTCCCTCTCTTAAGACAGGTTTTCTCTGTGTAGCCTTGGCTGTCCTGGAACTCACTCTGTAGAGTAGGCTGGCCTTGAACTCACAGAGTTCTACCTGCTTCTGACTCTCAAGTACTATCATTAAAGGTGTGTGTCACCTTCCCCAGCTTTAAGACTACCCTTTAATTAGTGCTGTCTTTGTAGTAAATGACATGAACCTTATCAGGTTTTCTAAGCTATTTTATTGTCATTCTTGATCCTCTGTCTCTGCTTAACTTCTTTTTGGAGTGAGAGTGGTGGTGATTCTGATGATCACATTCAAGGACATGTTCATACTAATCTTACAGTGTCTCACTGAGCTACATCATGTGTTCAGCATCCTCCTATTGAAAATGTCCACTGTATATAGTTCCCTTTCTTCTCTTTCTCTTCCTCCTCCTTCTTCTCCTTCTTCTTCTTTTCCTCCTCCTCTCCCGCCTCCTTTTTCTTCAGCTTTCCTGGACTCACTTTGTCGACAAGGCTGGTCTTAAAATCACAGAGATCTGCCTCTCTCTTCCTTCCCAAGTGCTGGAATTACAGGTGTGTGCCACTACACCTGGTTGCACATAGTTTCTTGATATACAATCTTCTTAAGGGTATCTTATATACATTCCTATGAAGCAGTGATTTAAAAACATTACATTAACCTGTGCTAAAGAAAGTCAGCAGTTTTCTTTCCTATGCCTTCAGCTAGTTAGTCCTGCGAAAAGATAGGGAGGACACATCATAGGATGTCAAAATAAGCAGTGCCTTTTATGGGTTACCTCTTTTCTAGCTATTGATGACTTTGGTCCTGTTCCAGTTTGCTTTCTATTGATGTGGTAAACACACTGACCAAAACGAAGTTGGGGAGGAAAGGGTTTATTTAGCTTAAATGTCCTGATCACAGTCCATCATTGAGGCAAGCCAATATAGGAACTGAAATGGCAATATATTGGAGGCACAAATCATGAAAGATCGTGAAAGAATACTGCTTATTCTCCATAACTTGCTGTGGCGGTTTGAATAGGAATGTGTGGTGGTACAATTAGGTGGTGTGGCCTTGTTTGAGTAGGTGTGGCCATTTTGGAAGAAGTATGTCACTATGGGGACAGGCTATGTGGTCTCAGAAGTTCAAGCCAGGACTAGTGGTTCACTGTCTCGTTTTGCTGCCTGTGCATCAAGATGTCAGACTCATAGTTCTGTCTTCAGCATCATGTCTGCATACCACCATGTTTCCTACCATTATGAAAATGTACTGAACTTCTGAAAATGTACTAAAGTTCTGAGACTTTAAGCCAGCCCCAATTAAACTTTTTCCTTTATAAGAGTTTCAGTGATCATGGTGTCTCTGCACATCAATAGAGATTCTAAGTAAGATCCTATCTCAGCCTACTTTTTTATACAGTTCAGAAACATATGTCCAAAAGTGTCCTTGCTCATAGTGGGCTGAGCCCTTCCATATCAATCAAGAAAGTACCTGTACAGACTCTCTTATAGACCAGTCTGAATAAGGTATATTCTTGTTTGACATTCTCTATTTGTAGATGACTGCAACTTGTATCTAGTTGACAAAACCTAAACAGCAAAGGTTTCAGAGCCAACAGGGCAGTATTATAGGTTATTACCATTGTTGTTCATTATCCTCAAGAACATGTGAGTAAATACCATGTGTGTCTTTCTAGATCTGGGTTTCCTAACTCCATCCATTTGCCTGCAAAAATAACCATTTTCTTGTTTTTCATAGCTCAGTCAACTAACCTAGACCCATGAAGGCTTACAGAGATTGAAGTACCAAACAAAGAACATGTATAGACTGGACCTAGGCCACCATACATATGTAACTGATAGGCAGCTTGGTCTTCATGTGGGTCCCCTAGCAAGTGGAGTGCCAGAGCCCACCAGCGGAGTCAAACAGTCCCTGAGTGGGGAGTGAGGATTGAAAAAATTATAGCAAGTCACACTACACGTGGGATCAGTTCAAGAGGGCTGTCAGTGAGACTGCCACCTGAATTTATTCCATAATTCCTTTTTGTAGGCAAAGCAAAAACAAGTCACATTAATACAAGAAAGAAGTTTGTGGAACTGTCAAACTTGTTTTTTAAAAACTACTTACCTGTAGCAGATATGATACAAGGTCACAAAGAAAAGTTTTAAGGAACTAGGAGAAACTTCCTCTTTTATCTCTCTCAAGGTGAAGGCCAGGGTGAAAAGATATTTTTGGCTGAATAACAAAGCAGCTTGACAAACAAACAGCTCTCCACAGGTCTCCATTTTTTATACTTTAAAAGACCATAGCTTAAGAGCTATGGAGCAGAAGATGGTGCCTGTTTTAGGTTGTCTCTCTTGAAAGATATATTCTTACCTGTCATTGGTACATGAATTCCACCATTCATGACCCATTTTAGGTTGAATATTCCTCAGAGAGATCTAATCTGTGTTTGACTACCACCCTCCATTAGGGTAGACACTAGGTGGAGTTTAATCTTATGCAGATCAGCTTTAACATTTCAGGAGGCCTTGATGAAAGTTTTAATTATCATTGGTTGGGGACATACTCCTGATAAAAGTAATAAGCCAAGTCTTATAACACTCCATAAACATAACGTAAAAAGATGACCATGAGGGCCATAATACCTGCAATAATTAATCTAGCCCTTTTAGATCTGATTCTAGCATTTGTAATCCCTTATCAGAATAACATGCTTGAGAAACATTCATAGGAACCATGAGAAGGCTGTCAAACAACCAGAACCTGCTGTCTATTTGAAAGCTTATAAATACAGTTTGTTAGTTTGCATTGATGGCAAGAAACATTAAAGGTTGGATCTTGTATAAAAATGTTAACATTCCAAACAACAAAGCATAAGGAAGAATTACACAGGCAGTTACAGGGTCTCCAGAGAGTTTCTGAAGCAAGCTTCCAAATATAGGTCTGCTGAAAACCAGAATCAGACCAAAGTCCCATAGTCAGTCCTTTTTTCCATTCTTCCCAATTTTGTTGAGAATTGCCCTGATTACCAGACAGTTCAAGTCCAGTCACATTGTATTTAAAGGTTTTCTCTGCACAATATCTTCTCCCATGAGCAGAATGTAACAAAGGTGAGTCAGGAGCATAATCCCAAAACAGCTCTCTGTTCATCATCAGGACAGAATTCATTATTGTAAGCAGCAGGAGCATCCTCTTTCAGGGGAACATCTCCTGCAAATAGCACCAACCTTTCTGAGATCTCCTGGCACTTTCAGCATCCTGTGAAAAAACACAAACATGTCCTCTTTCCCGTATTAATACAGGATAGGGGCCCTGCCATATTCCAGTAATTGGATATTTCTATTTGACTTGGGCATAATTATCTTTGGTATTAGGGTGACACAACTGATCAGCCACAGAACTGCTTTATAGACGACATTCAGAAATTTTAAAATAAGGAGAGCATGATTAAGATAATTCTATGGTGTTTGGGGCTATAACTCCCTCCTTTTTTTTTTAATTTTTGCAATTAGTTCTTAAAGATCCATGGGCATGCTCAACAATTCCTTGGCCTTGAGGATTATATGGAATACTTGTTTTATGACTGATAATCATTTGAGTGCAAAAACTCCAAAAAGCTTGACTCGTATATCCCAATCTATTATCAGTATTTATAATGGAAGGAATACCAATTGTAGCAAAACATTTTAGGCAATGACCTATAACATGTTTGGTGGGTTCTACTGTTAAGGAAGTTGCCATGGTATGTCCTGAAAAAGTACCAATTGTTATGTGAACATATTTTAGTTTTCTAAATTCTGGGATATGAGTTATGTTCCTAGGTTTTAAGTTAAATTTATGTTACAGATTTTAAACATACACAATGACCAATAATCTATTACCAAGACATATATAACATGGTAAACTTATACATGCAAAACAGAGAAAACACCTTGCTATTTGTTGAATCCATTTATTTTTATGACCACAGAGGCTTTTTAGCAGGATTTGAAAAACTGAGAAGCTGCCACCCCCAACCTCACCCCTAAGTAATTTTACCTGTAGCTTGACACTGCTCAGCGAATTCGGACTCACATAATAAATTATCTCCTCCTGATAAACATGCTGTTGCTAATTTCTTCCAGTACCCTGGGCAGAGGGGCTCAGTAAACAAGGACTCTAACAAAGCTTGAGTAAAATATGCTATAGGACCATATTGAGAGCATGCACTTTTTAATTCTTTTAATTGTTTAAAAGATAAAGGAGCATGCATTCTCACTTTATTACACTGTTCATGAGGTTGCTCTATAATTGGAAAGCCACAAAACTCAGTTATATCTTCTCCTTTCTGCCTAGCTTGTTGTAAAGAAACTTGTAAAGGGGATACAGTTGCTCATGCAGTGGACAAAGAAAAAGACCCACTCATCTTTTGAGTTAGCCATCCCAGGAGGAAGGTCCAAGACTTCAATCAATGAGAGAATTGGAGTGGAGGATTGAGGCTCATTTTCCCTAGTAGTTAATTCTCCAATTTTTCTGTTTATTTTCCCCAAGCCCCATTTCAACTTTTTAATTTATTTTTGCCAAGGCTCAAGGTTTTTAACATTCATAGTCTGAATCAGAAGATATCTCTCAGAATCTTCCAGCTCTGCAACCTCATCAGGATCTAAGTCATCCTCAAAGTGTTCTCCTAACAAGAAATTATTGTCATAAGTAAATACATAGATCTCTTCGGGAGGAGCCAATGGTTTAGTCTCATTTTTGTCCTGAAGCTTCCTGTTTGTCTTTTCTCTTTCTCTCTAATCCTGAAAGTTTCACTTTCTTTGTCTTGTGTCACAGATACAGACTGTCTCTAATTAAAGACCATACAAAAAACATGACACTACTACCTTGTCCCATTTTTACTCTCTAATTTTACTTACTGCACCTTCTTTTCTTTAGTTTATGATCCAAGCTCACCAACACCACGGTGTCCTTCACTGCTTCCCTGTATCTCAGGTCACTGTTCCAGCAGAGTTGAACAGTTCCTGAGTGGGAAGTGAGGACTGAAATTGTTAAAGCAAGTCACACTACACATGGGATGAGCTCAAGAGGATGGTCAGTAAGACTGCCACCTGAGTTCATTCCACAATTCCTTTTTATAGGCAAAGTAAAAACATGTCACAGCAATACAAGAAAGATGTTCATGAAACTGCCAAACTTGTTTTCTGAAAGTACTTTCTTGTAGCAGATATGGTCCACGGTCGCACAAAAAATTTTAAGGAACTTGGGAAACGTCCTCTTCTCTGTTTCAAGGTGAAGGCCAGGGTGAAAAGAAGTTTTTCGCCAAATAACAAAGCAGCTTGACAAACAAGCAGCTCTCCACAGTGGAGTGGGAGCTGTCTCTGACATGGACTCTGTTGCCTGTTTTTGGATCACTTTCCCCTAGCTGGAATGCCTTGTCTGGCCTCATTAGAATAAGATTCACTTAATCCTGATGCTACTGGAGTGGGTTGGTATGGTAGAGGGGGAGCTCTTCCCTTTTCTGAGGGGAAGAAGAGAGGGAAAGAGGGAAGAGGGTGGAAAGGCAGGACTGTTAAGAGAGGAGGAAGGGAGCTGAGATTGAAATGTAAAATGAATAAATAAGTACATTTTTAAAAAGAAAAAAATAAAGAAAAATTTCATGGTGGAAAGAGCCCACTCCTGAAGGCAGTATGTATTTGAGTAGTAGTACATGGAGAAATTGAGCTGATACCTTCCTGGAAGCTTCATCCCTACTGGCTAGTTTTCAGAGTTCTGGAAGATGATGTGTGCACTACAGGGGGAGAAATGTCATGAGTTTATCCAATTGTGAGACACAATAATGACTGAGTTGGCAAGACATGTCTACTGGTTCAATAGTGGTATGAGTGTTGTGGAAGTAACCAACCACTTTCTGACTCTCCTCCACAGTATGAAATTTGTGTCTGATAGTATTAACTTGGTCCAAAAGCTGTGACTTGATAGATAGGTCATGCAGGTGGTACTGGTTTTTAAGGCATGAAGGGGTCATGGAAAGTGGCTGAGGCTGGATACTGTAAGAGGCCAAGAGGGGCCATTGGTGAAGGTGCAGTCAGAGTAACAGTAGAAGCCACAGAATTAAAGAAGTTATGGAGAAAATTTGAGGCTTTGCATAGTGAAGAAAGCCCAGGAGAGGGTATTGGTGGGAGCACAGAACACTTGCATTTTGGAGATACCAGTACTATGGGAGGACCACCTAGAACTGCAGCACTGGTGCATGAAACCAGCCAGAGCCTAGACAACAAGTTGTGTTTGCTGCAGTCGGTAGAGCCATAGAAATGACCCATGTTTTTTGGAAAAACCTAGAAGATCATGAATGAACCACAGATATTGGATACTGAGTTATTTATACTTTTGGAGTTTGATTTTGTTTTGATAAGATTGTGACTGTGCCCTGGTACTACCCTGTTGAAATGAGAAGGGATTTAATTCAATTTTGATGTTTATAGAACTCCAACAGCTAAAAGAGTTTTGCAAAAGTAGCTTTACTCGCCTGGTTCAGTGGTTGTCTCAGAGGCTTACTGTCTCCATCTGCTAACGTAGGCCTAGTCCTAGAAGCTTCTAGCCTATCTAACCTAAGCCTAGAATGTTTTCTGCCTCTGAGGCTTACTATTTAATAAACTCACCCTTCCTTGTTCTTATTGACAAGTTCAACTCAGCTGTTCTGGCTCAAATTCTTCTCCCAACTAACTTGTTCAACCTGGATTTTTGCTCAGCCTCTGAATTGCTCTGCTTGGTCTCAAACTAACTCCAGCAATCTGCTCTAATCTCCTGGCTCCTTCTTTTTTCTGGCTAATTCTCTGTCTCTTTTGTTCTTTCTCTCTGCAATCTGTCTCTGTGAAACTCTCCCAGTAAAAAACTGTCTTTTCTCTCTCTGCATTGCCCCCAAGTAGGTTTCCTTTCCTCTCTCTTCTCCTTAGAGTTGAGCATATACTATTCTTTCAAGTCTCTCTCTGATTTGTCTCTGTTTCTGACACTCAATTATACATCACTTTCAAACTTGGGTGTTTCCCACCACACTTCAACTTAAACTTTTCTTTACCTGATACTTGTTCTCAGGTTGACTAGGTTGACCTTGAGCTCAGATCTGATTATCTTTGTCTCCTGGATTAAAATTGTGTTTGTATTCCAGACAGATCACAAAGACCTAGAAAGTCTTTGAATGTGATCTCTTGCCAGAACAACCATGTTCTGAATTAAAATTCCTCTACAGACTTTGACTTTTAAAGGAATTTTGGATTTTTAGAGAGACTGAATGTTTTAAAGAAACTGACATTATAATGTGTTTGAATTTATAAAGACAGTAAAACTTTTATTAAAGTTATTTGTGTTTTTAATGTGAGATCTTGGGCATGAATTTAAAAAAGTTGGTTGGGTGCTTGTGGTGCAAGCCTTTAATCTGAGCATGTAGGAGGCAGATGTGGGAAGATCTCTGAGTTTAGGTCCAATCTGCTCTACAGAGAAAGTCCAGTACAGCCAAGGCTACACAGAGAAATCCTGTACTGATCCCTCCCCTGACACACACACACACACACACACACACACACACACACCAAGAAATGAAAGGGTTGTGGCTTAATATTGATGTGCTTGTGTGTCAAGTGGACAAGGGGTCTGTTTGTGCTGACTAGTTTATTTTTCTTTTACTTTTTAAACATTTTTATATTAATTACAGTTTATTCACTTTGTATCTCAGCTATAGCCCTCTCCCTCATTCCTTCCAAATCCCACCCTCCTTATCTCATCTCATCCCATGCCCCTTTCCAAGTCCACTGATACAGGAGGTCCTCTTCCCCTTCCCTCTGACCCTATTTTATCAGGTCCCATCAGGACTGCTGCATTGCCTTCCTCTGTGGCCTGGTAAGGCTGCTCCCCCCTCATGGAGAGGTGATTAAAGAGGTGCTGGCTAGTCTTATGTCAATTTAAAATAAGCTAGAGTTATCTAAAAGGAGGAAACCTCGATTGATAAAAATGTCTTCATAAGATCTGGCTGTAAGGCATTTTTGTTTTTTTGTTTAGGTTCCCACCCTGTTTGAGTTGCTGCCTTGGCTTCCCTCAGTGGACAATGACTTGGGATATGACAAATACACCCTTTCCTCCTCAAGTTGCTTTTTGATAGTGGTATTTCATCACAGCAATAGTAGACCTAACTAAGATGTGTGTAACACCTCCTTATGAGTTGTTAGTCAGACAGGCTCCAAACCTCCCCGGAAAATATAACTTCTTACTATTCATTGTGGCTTCCCACCAGAACTAGATAAGAACATGTTGCTGAAGGTACCAGATAGGATAAGATAGGATAAACATATTGAAATCTGTACACCTAAAGAAGCTAAACAAGAAGGAAGTTCTGGGGTAAGATGATCAGTCCTCACTTAGAAAGACAAATGGAATGGACATTGGAAGTAGGAGAAAACAGAAAACCGGACAGGGTCCTACCACAGAGGGCCTCTGAAAGACTCTACCCAGGAGTGTATTAAAGCAGATACTGAGACTCATAAACAAACCTTGGGCAGAGTGCAGGGAATCATATGAAAGAAGGGGGAGTTAGTAAGACCTGGAAAAACAGGAGCTCCACAAGGACTAAATATATCTGGGCACAGGTGTCTTTTCTGAGACTGATTCTCCAACCAACAACCATGCAAAGATATAACCTAGAACCCCTGCTAAAACATAGCCCATGGCAGCTCAGCATTCAAGTGGGTTTCCCTAGAAAGGGGAACAGGGACTGTCTCTGACATGAACTCCGTGGCTGTCTCTTTGACCTCCCTCCCAACCCCCATGAGGAAGGAGCAGCCTTACTAGGCCACAGAGGAGGACATTGTAGCCAGTCCTGAAGAGACCTGATGAACTAGGGTCAGATGGAAAGGGAGGAGGATCTCCCCTATCAGTGGACTTAGAGAGGGGCAGGGAGGAGATGAGGGAAGGAAGGTATGATTGGGAGGGAATGAGGGAGCAGGCTACAGCTGGGATACAAAATAAATAACCTGTAATTAATATAAAAATAGAAAGTATAAAAAATTGAAAGAAACTTAGTCATTACTGCTAGCTAACCACACAAGAGTAATAACCCTGTTTCACATGTAGACATACCTTCCCTGGGAAGTTTTCATTTAGGTTCACAGGATTTACAGCTGAGCAGGACAGCTGTTGTCCCCAGCAGTCTGCATCCTCCTGCACTGTGAAGGTTTGCCAGTGGGGAAGCGGCTTCCAAGTCAGTTCTAGCTTGTTTTCTGGTACCTTCGGCATTTTCTTAATTAGTGACTGTTGGGGGAGGGTCCAGGGACTATGGGTGGTGCCATTCTTGAGATGGTGGTCCTGGGTTTTATAAAAAAGCAACCTGAGCACGTTATGGGGAGCAAGTCAGTAAGCAGCACTCCTCCATGGCTACTGAATCAGTTCCTACCTCCAGGTTCCTGCCCTGTTTGAGTTCCTGTCCTGACTTCCTTCAATGCTGAACAGTGATATGGAAGTGTAAGCCAAATAAAAACTTTCCTCTCCAACTTGCATTTTTGTTGTGGTGTTCGTTGAAACAATAGCAATGAATGAACTAAGCTTAACTAAGACAGAAGGTAAGTTTCTTTTCTGACTGTGGCCTTCGTGCTCCAGTAGATTTCCTATATCCATGTACATACAAGCAGCCCTAAATTGATTTAGTTCATTTGTAAAAAGAAAAAAAAATGAAGTTAGGAGGGAAAAATAGAAGTGGAATAAAAGAGGAATTAAAGTGAAGGAATACGTTGATCAAAACAAGCTATATGTATGTGTAAAATTTCTCAATTAAAAAATGCTAGGAGGAACCTATGAATCCTTCATTTTCTTGGCTTCTCCCTCCATACTGCATGCAAGTCTATCAATTTTTCTTTCAAGATATACTTCTTATCTGCCTACTGCACTTATCTGTACTTCTACTCCCCTAAGACATGAGTGATATAAAAAGTTCTTAGCCAAGCTCAGACTCAAATGGTGTATTCTATCCTGATAAAACATATCTTTCAAGCCTTCAGCAAATAAAGACTGAAAAAATACAATTTTAGAAACATTTTAATTTAAATAAGAGAAAACGCAGAGAGGGTTTCAATTTATAATAGGTACCAAAATATTAAGACACTGAAGAGTAAATTTTGAACAGAATGCAAGAAAACTTATAAAACATTACCAAAGGACATGTGAAAAGACAGTGGATATGCACATAAGCTTCAAAATGGAAATATTTGATATCTTAAAGCATATTAATAATTTTCAAATAAATTTGTAAATTAAATGTAGTTTCAGTAACTATCCATTTCTATTTCATATAATTTACCTTCTGATCTCTGCATTTGTGTTCAGATATCAAGACAAAACAAAGATTTAATGATTAATAAGGGTAATACTGATAGAGGGATAAACAAATAGATGAAGAGATTAGAAGGTCAGAGAACAGACTCATGATTACAGGAAACTAAATCTATGAGAAAAAATTATTTAAAATCAGTGAAGAAAGGATCAACCAATCAATATTACTGAGATGCTATTCATTTGAAAAATAAAATAAAAATATATTCATATCAGATTGATTTATAAAAATCTCAAATCCAGATAGACAGGGAAAGTAATATTTTTCTTTTCTCCAATTACCCCCTCCTATTCCTCTTCCCTTTAGTGTGTTTGCTCTTAAATAGTTCTCATTCTGTCTTCATGATGTGTGTATGCGTTAAATTTCATACATGAGAGAAAACATTAGATATCTGTCCTTTTGAGTCTGATTTATTTTGTTTGATATGATCACTAGCTCTAACAATTTAATGACTCTAATGGAAAGGAATCCTCAGTTTATGAAGAAAAAAATTCACGTATATTAGGGTCTGAGAAGATGATGTTTCAGTTGGTAATGTGCTTCCTGAAAAAGCATGAGGTCCCACGTTCAGATCAACATCACACATTCAAACTTTGGGTATGGTGGTGTGTGCCTGAGATTCCAGTACTGAGTAGTTGAAAACATGAGGGCAGCTGGTTAGGCAGTCTAACTGAACAGCATAGCTACAGGTCCAGTAATGGATCTTGTATCAAAAACTGAGGTGACAAACAGTCAAGGGAGACACTCAATGTTCAGAATTTGGACTTCCATGCACAAGTGTACAGGTGTGCATGGGCACACACACTCACCCAAACATAGAGAAATAAGGGAAAATACACAGAAACACATAAATAAAAAATAAATAAGCAAATGAAAAAGAAAATGCAAGTATAATTTTAAGTGGAAAAAGATTCCCAAATAAGACACAAAAGGCAGAAGCTGTGTATCTACAGACAAATATGCGTAAGTCTGTTAAATAAATTTTAAAGAGTCTCTTCAATAAAAATGTCTGATTGAGCCTGTTCTATTCAGGAAGAAGTCTCCTGTGCCAATTAAAAAATGGGGTATGGAGCTAAAAAGAGAACTGACTGTAGAGGATTATAGAATGGCAGAAAAACACTTAAAGAAACGCTCAACGTCCTTAGCCATTAGGGAGATGCAAATCAAAACGACTCTGAGATTTCACCTTACACCCTCCAGAATAGCTAAGATCAAAAACTCTAGTGACAACTGATGTTGGAGAGGCTGTGGAGAAAGAGGAACCCTCCTCCATTGCTGGTGGGAATGCAAACTTGTACAACCACTCTGGAAATCAATTTGGCGCTTTCTTAGACAATTAGGAATAGTGATTCCTCAAGACCCAGCTATACCACTCTTAGGCATATATCCAAAAGATGCTCAAGTACACAACAAGGACATTTGCTCAACCATG
>CM053742.1:50206449-50249538 GCA_028658305.1 Pachyuromys duprasi
TGTTGGTGTTCTATTCAGGAAGAAGTCTCCTGTGCCAATGAGTTCTAGGGTCTTTCCCACTTTTTCTTCTAGACGGTTTAGTGTGTCTGGTTTTATGTTGAGGTCTTTGATCCACTTGGACTTTAGCTTTGTGCAAGGTGATAAATATGGATCTATTTTCATTTTTCTGCATACAGATATCCAGTTGGCCTAGTACCATTTGTTGAAGATGCTGTCTTTTTTCCACTGAATGGTTTTTGTTTCTTTGTCAAAAATCAAGTTTCCATAGGTGTGTGGGTTCATTTCTGGGTCTTCTATTCGGTTCCATTGATCCACTATTCTGTTATTATGCCAATAGGGGGAGATCTTTTTAAGAAGAAGATTGCATTGGACTTAGGAATGGGTAACTGCCACAATAACTTAACCAAAATTTTAGTTTCTACACTCAAGAAAGTAATATTTTTACCAAAGTATTGTTTCCATTATTATCCAAGTTTAAGTTGAAAATTAATATTAATTATTAAAAGCCTACCCCTTCCACCTAAACTTTCATATATCTCATAAACCAACACTTTCTACCATTTTTCAAAATAGAATCCTGGGTGTTTCATAGGACCAAAACTGTCCAGTATAATTTCAAAATTCTACAACTCAGTAATCTTCTAATACTGTCAGAATGACCAAGTCCAATGACCAGGTCTAATCAGAGAAGCAAAACAATGTCTTAACTATCAGCTCCTACTAAGTAAAATAAAATTTACATGATTCTAATATACAATACCAAGAAAGCACATTTCTTATACCAAAAGAGAAATATAGGGATATAACAAGGAAATTTGATGATATATGGATGAAAGTAAAAGCAAGAGGTAGCAGGGCAAACAACAAATACCACAGATACATGTTTGGCTTATGGAGATCATGATGGAATAATTTTGGCTCTAAACAAATTAGTTACCTATATACTTTCAGCTCTGTTACTTTGCATTTGATCTTAAGCCACATAATGAATGCAGCTTTCCTCAGTGAAAATCTCATGATTCATACACCTCCATCATCTTCAAATTTTCACTTTAACATATACTTTGTTTTCATTATTTCCTGCAGTGGTTTCTTAGGGTCTCCTCTCAAGGACTGTAACCCAGCCACACATTGCATAGACTCATCGGATCTCTGAAATTGTCATGGAAGATGCCATGTCTACTTTTAGCGATGAGGAGGCTTTGAGGATGTGCCTTGCTGAGGATAGGTGATCAGGAGTCCTCTTCAGTCTGTCCTCCATCCTCTGAATAATAAAGCATTTTGACTTTTAAAAAAGCCTCCGCAATCCCTTCATCCTTTTATTTTTTTATACTTGCAAAACTAGCACTACATGGAAGACACTCACAAGTTATGGTGATAACTTAAGATGTAGCCTGTCCACATTGGACCACTTGTGTAGCAATCTATGTTTTGGTGTCTGAATGTGAAAAACAAGTAAGTTTCCCATATAGTTGTTTTCAAGGAGGTAACCTCTACAGTGACATTATAATATTAGGATTTCTCCATTCAAAGAAATCTGTATGTTCACAAGACTTTAATCAATGTCCTTTTGCCTTCAAAGTACCATTCCTACTCTCCCAATGAGAATAGTGAATTTTCTTTTTAACAGTTTAAATAACATGAGTACTTATGATACAATGCCGTGCCTGGCTCAACCCCATCACATAAGTTTTTTTTTTTTTTTACAATGGATAAGAAATAACCTAAAATCCCACATAATTGAATAATGTGCAGAGAGTGAGACACTTTGGAGTACTCAGATACTTTTCATCTGCACTCTTGTCCAAGATTTAAAAGTTTCTCATAACACTATCACATTAAACATCACATTTTCATTTTATTTTTGCCATTTAACATAGCTACAAACAAGACCACTGAGCTCTAGCCCTCCCACAGTCTAAATGCTATTCTTTCTTGAAACTTTCATTACTAAAGAAAATAGTCTATTAATGTGTAATTTACCCTTACATGACATCTGAGGACACAAGTAGATTGTAGTCAGGTTCTTTGCCAGAATGCAGGAAGAATCATCTCAGTTTTCAATAGTGTCTCTATTACCCTCTAAGCTCATGATGTAGTCCTTTATTGTTTCAGCACTCAGATCTTTCAGTCTCAGAGCAGAATGGCCTATTAAATTCTGCTACAGTATTCAAGAACTTTGTAGCCTGAAGTTTCAAACTTTTCTACATTCTTCCCATAAGCCAGCCACCAAAGCCTAAAAATCATATGGCTAAATTTATCACAATAGTGTCACAGTTTTTAGTACCAATTTTCCGTATTAGTTATCTTACAAACTGATGAGACAAAATACATGGCAAAGCTAACTTAAGGAAGGCTGCATTTTACCTTATATTTCAGATATAGTCCATCACAGCAAGGAAGTCATGGAGTCAGCTTGAGGCAGCTGGTCTCCTTGCATCCACAGTTGGGAAACAGATAATTATGGATGGTGCTCAGCTAGCTTTCTCATTTTGATTCCAGTCCTAGAATCTAGCCCATGGATTGATGCCACCCACATTTATGGTAGGTATTCCTACCTCAATTAATTCAATGTCAACAACCCTAATATATGACCAAAGTTTTGCTTCCACGAGTCTCAATAAAATTAGCAATCAATGTTAACCATCCAGAAAAACTACCAAGGCCAATACATCACCAATGCCTTGGTTCTCTAACTCATCCACAAAATGAAGTAGCTCACAAACTCAATGGAGGAGTCTTTTGTTCCTTCCCCTTTAATATTTTCAATCATTGTAACATTTGTCAATACTTACAATAAAATATACTCAAGGTAGTGGCTCTACAGATGAAAATGCCTTTCAAGAATGGCAGTGAACAACTCTGGTTCTCATTCACTAGATATGCTTTGAGTAAGTTTCTCCAAGCTGTATCACTGCTTCATTACCACTCTGCTATGTTTGCAGATGGAAGCCTAGCATGGATGTTCTCTGAGAAACTCCACCCAGCAACGGATCTAAAGTAATGCTGAGACTTACAGACAAACACTGAGTGGAGGCCCAGGTAGTCTTGTGGAAAATTGGGGTGAAGGACAAAAAGGACCTGGAGGTGTCAGGAAGCTCCACAAGAAGAACAACAGAGCTAAGTAACCTGGGACCAGGGGGGCTTACAGAGACTGAAGCACCAACCAAGAACCATGCATCAACTGTACCCTTACACATATGTAGACAATGGACTTGGTCTTTATGTTGGTACCCTAGTAAGGGGAATGGGGGCTGTTTCTGATGAGGATGCTCTTACCTGCGTTTTGATCACTTCCTCTGGTCTGGGCTGCCTCACCAGGTTACTGTGGAAGAGGAAGTGATCAGTCCTGATGGAATGTACTGGGGTGGGTTAGTGGAGGTGGGGCTCCCCTTTTCTGAGAGGAGAGCAAAGGAGAGGAGAGGAGAGGAGAGGAGAGGAGAGGAGAGGAGAGGAGAGGAGAGGAGAGGAGAGAGATAGGGGAAAGAGGGAGGGAAGAAGGGTTAGGAAGGAGAGGAGGAAGCATCTACTATTGGGATATAAAGTGAAGAAGTAAATGAAAATTAATTAAATAAAAAAGGAAAACCAAGGATACTTGCCAGTGAAAATGAGTGACTAGCTGTCCTCCAGTGAGTAGCTCTAAAGCCTCTCTTATAAGGTAGTATTCATTTCCTGTGTTCTTGAACTTTCTGCCTTTTGAAGAACCATCCTTTTGGGGACTAAGGCCTTCTCTCAGTGTCTATGGTGCTTCTGTTAAAGAGTGTTTGTAGAGGTTCCAACTCATAAGGTCTACAGCATCCTAGAAATCAGTATTTTAATAAACATCCAAAAGATTTTGGACCATGGGCCAGATAGCACTGACAGAATACCATAGAGTATACATATCTCATTTCCACTTCCTCCCCTCCTCCTTTTCTTTATTCCTTCTTTCCTTCATTCTCTTTTTCCTCCCTCCCTCCCTCCCTCCCTCCCTCCTTCCGTCCCTCCCTCCCTTCCTTCCTTCCTTTTCTTTCGTTTAAGGCAGGCTAAGTTAGAACTAGTAAATCTCTTATCTCAGCCTCCCAAGTACTGGGATTGCAGGTGTGTGCCACTATGCAGAACTCAAATTATACCTCTGTTTTCAATAAGAATGTCCAAGGTAAATGTCAATCTGTGAAATTAAAGACCCTTGATTGCTTTTTTGAATTCATCTTACTGTAGATTGAGATATAATATTCTAACAGTTTTCATTCTTCTTTAAATTTCTTTTGTGCCCTCCCCATGTGCTACAATTCTTGTCTCATCTGTATTGTTCCTGTGAATGCAAAGTCCTTTTTGTCTGAACTCTGTGTAATTCACATTTTATTTCTAGGTCAGACATGCTCTCATTATTTATACAAAATTCTGACTCAGTAGCATTCCAGAATCCTGAACCAAACTTTGAACTTTTTGGCACACAACCTAGGAAAAAAAAATCTTTCTCATTGTTATGCAAGCTTTTCTCTTCTCTGCTTCTCTACAAATCTCCAAGCACTTTCATACTTCTGCATTCCAAGCCAGCGCTAGCACATCCTCTTATACTTCGAGCCATCTTTTTTTCTGAGTCAGTGGTTGGTTGTGTAGAAGATTAACTCATTAACAATGCAATTATCTTTCTTTACTTTAATCCCTTGCCAAACTAGATTGTTTTCAATTAGCAAATTTGGAAAGAGGATGTTTTAAATTTGCATTATCATTCTTTTTATAGGGTAGTAGAGAAGCTCAAAGGAGTCCATAAATGCACGCATCCTCATTCTTTTCTTATTCCTCCTCTTCCCTCTCACCTTTCTTCTTCTTCCTCATTTTTGTTTTTCTTTTCCATTACCCCCCCCCCACACACACACACACATGCACGCACGCATACACACCATTTTTGAGGCAGATGGGGCTGAAACTCATTATCCTTTTATCTCACACTGTGATAAGTGTAAAGCATGATGTAAATTTAGGTTACAAGTATGAATGAAAGTCTGCTTCTATAGTCCATCCCTTTGCTTTTAGGAAGGAAATAGCAAGAATTCTCATATAACCCAATTTTCACACTGCTGTACAACCATCATATTTATTTTGTATCTTAGGTTCCAAAGAATGAGTCAGACCTGTGATTCTTCTTCAGTTCCTTATCACAGTGCACAAATTTTGGTCCCTATACAGTCTTATTATCAGCCACGTCATCCATCCATCACTATACCTGTTTTAATTGGTATCTTCAGTCATGTATATTGTCATTTCTTTTCATGGACATTTCAGACTATCAAGGAATACCATACCCAAAAGGAATTTATTACTAAATTACTATAAAACAAGGAGCAGTTTGATAACTAGAAATAGTAACTCAAAGAGATTTTGAGTTTCAGATAGTTTATCATACATAAATAAACACCATACCTAAACTACATACGGTTGAACAATTAAAAAAAAAACAACCAAAGATAATGCATTTTGCCATTATTATTATTATGAACAACCATAAAGGAGAATTTGTTCTTAAAATAGTGTTCTGCCTCAGATGTAATGAAATAACTCTTACATGTTCAATTCTATGACAACACTGGTTTCTGAAATGATAGTATCAGTATGACCTATTATATTTTCAGAATCGTTACAAAAAATGAGAGGTTGAGAATAATTCTAACTTGGAAAAGTTAAAATGTGTGCAAATTTGCATACATTCATATATACATTTCTTACTATTACTTGTTGTCAGAATTCTAAAAACATATTCTCACACTCCTGAAAAAATTTTACTCCATAATGTGATAAACTATTACGTCCATAGTATTGCCATATGACACAGTTGACTTTTAAATAGGAGTATTATGCCAGGTAGTGTACTCTAATCAGACAAATCCTTAAAACACTTTCTGGTGGCAGAAAGGGATGAAGATGTAGTAAGTCAGCTTTACAAATTAGGGAGGACAAAAAGTACTGTTATCAGTTTGAATATGGAAGTTCATGTGAAAAAGATATGCTGGCTGGCCTCTGAAAACTGAGAGTGTCCTATTGGCTGATTTCCAGCAAAGAATATATCTGTAAGAAACGGAATTCTCCCAAAGCTAATATTCTCACCTTTCAAGAACCCCAGACTTTCTGATGAAAAATGCAGCCCAGCTGATGATTTGATTCTGGACTTCCAAGATACTAAACAGAAATGCTGTTCACACCATCCAGCACATTTGAACTACAAAACTATCAGCTAATACATGGATGCTTTTTTAAAGCCACATTTGTAGTGATTGGTTAAATAGCAATCAAACGGATTTTTGATTAGTCTTGTCCCAAGATCATGAAGGTCTTGGAAACATAGATCATGCTTCTCTCCCTGGTATATGCCTAAAGTCCCCAGTGCAAAGTCTTGTGTTCTGCTAGTATTCTAGAACTGTTAAATGATGAATGAATGAGGAGGAATTGCTCAGTGTACTCATCAGTTGTGGGCTATGATTAAACTGTCAACTGCTTTCTGCCTTGTGTAAGAGAGCCATGGAGATGTGTTATTAAGCTTAGCTTCTCTTTTCAACCTAAAATGAATACTAAAGGTCCCTCAGGCACACACGGGTTTAACAGCCACATCCTGTGGTCTCTAAATAAGCCATGCTGGGCTCCCTCTGGTATAAGGAAGATGATATCAGAAATAAAAATAAACCATTAGGCACGTGCTGACCTCATTCTTGGGCTGATTTGGAGCCCAAAGATGAAATTACACTTTTAATACAATCGTGAGAATTGAAAAGAGCTCACTCCTCTTTCAGTTCCCATTAGGGTCTTTGTCCAGAGAAAGGCTATCTTTATGAAAGCTCTGCAAAATACAGCCAGTTTCCTTCCTGTTCTCAGAAAGGAGGATACCAGTAGCCTCTGTAATATTTAGTCATGCTTTTCTTCCTCCTTCATACTTCCTCCTTCCCCTCCTCTGTTCTTTATTCCTAATTTCATTGCTGCCTTTTAATACTTTTTGGGAATTGTTTAGTTTGGAGAGTGGGGGTTCCAGAGCAGCACTGAAAACAAACAAAAGCCTAGCCTCTCAAAGTGAGATAAATGTCCTTCATTCTTATTTGAGTTTCTCACTGCTTTGAGTGTAAGGGTAGAATATAGAATAGACTAACAGAAACAGAGAGCAAGACATTTTTCCATGATGTTTGAAAAAGACTGTAAAAGGTGGACAGAAAGGAGAAAAGAGTGATCCTGTTTCTGATCAGTCAACACTTCTGGAGTACAATAACATTTCCTGTCATTTCATGCCATTAAACATCAGAAAGTTGCTTCAGTATAGGGGTCCGTTGTACCTAAATATATTTTGTCTGTTCTTAGGAAGATTTTGTTTCTGCCTTTGAATGAGTAATGAGGTTCCATAAGAACAATAAATAAACATATGAAAAAGACCTGAACAAGATGATAGCCTCAAGATCACTGAGAAAACCTATGGGGACAGGGTATAGCAAGGTTGGAGAAAACTACAAGAAGGCACCTGACTTAGTGGAAACATCTCAGAGGTATAAAAGGAAATCCTTTATGTCATGAAGTTGGGAAGGAAAAAATGAATGGAATGTAGATTTGTGGATGTAGACAGTTATGTGTTCATTATTGATATTTTTGATAGTTTCCATTTTGATGCAGACTAAACTGTACCCCTCACCCAAATTCATATGTTGGAATTCTGACTCCTGGGACTCTAGGACACAGAACTTTAGTAAGGCAAATAACCTCAGAGATAAAGGTGCAACTTAGTGGGGAAGTCCTTCTTAGCATGCATGGGTCTTGGTTTTAAATCACATAAAAAATACCTAGGGATGGAGAGATGGCTCAGAGGTTAAGAGAACTGCTTGCTCTTCCAGAGGTTCTGAGTTCAATTCCCAGCAACCACATGGTGGCTCACAACCATCTATAATGAGACCTGGTGCCCTCTTCTGACATTCAGACAGAGCATTGCAAAATAATAAAATAAAAATTAAAAAAATAGAAATACCTAATGTTAAAAATGACAGAAATATGAGGATCTGATTCAGTATGGTTGGTAACCTTAAAAAAAAAGTAGAAGAAACATCAAGGATGTAGTCATACAAGGGAAAGGCCAAATGAGGACAGGGTGAGAATATATCAATCTGAAAGCCAAGGAGAAAAGCCACAGGAAAAATCAGATGTGTCAGCTACTTGTTTTTGGACCTCCAGTTACAAAGGCTGTGACAGATGTTTCCAAACCTCTAGATTGCAGTACCATACTGCAGCTAGCAACTTGAACATATCAACACACACATAGAAGATGATGGTTCTAAATCCTCCATCCTATATTGGATTGCTTTAAGTCACTGATGCTCTTGCCCAATGCTTTAAGTAGGCTAAGTAAAGGGTATGTCAGCACTTGAGGAGCCTGGAAGATTCTGGCATGACTCTCAGCTGGGTGACCTTTTATAGGACATGTTACTTATCTGGGCCATTTTTGCCTCTTCAATGAATTAGGAAATTATAAAAACCACTTGCTAATTTAAGAATATCAAGTTCAAGGTGGGGATAATTATAACTCTGGTAATTTTTCTATACTCTCCTGCTTTGCCCCATTGCTGCTGTTGAGAAGCTTTGGTATTTTTATTTTGTTGTTTTATTATTGTAGGAAAAACACAGGGTGATATTTGAACAAATTTTAATCTAAGTGAAAAATAACAGACAGAAATTTTACTTATATGTGGTAACAAAAGTAATCAAACTCACATGGTAAACTAAAAGGGTTATTATAAGGTATAAGGGGGAATTCGAGAGATATTTATCAAGTAGGTAAGAATATAAAGCTATAGAAAAGCAGGCTTTTCTGTGGTAGGCCATTTAAAATCTGTTCTTCTGAAAGTCTGCTAATGTTACCCATCGATATACCACTATTCTGTTATCAGTAATACCATTTTTAATTTTATTTTTATATGTATTAATTACAGTTTATTCATTTTTTATCCCAGCTGTATCTCCCTTCCTCATTCCCTCCCTATCCGACTCTCTCTCCCTACTCTCCTCCCATGCCCATCTCCAAGTCCACTGATAGGGGAGGTCTTCCTCTCCTTCCATCTGACTCTAGCTTATCATTTCTCATCAGGACTGGCTACATTGTCTTCCTCTGGTGCCTAGTAAGGCTGCTCCTCCATCGGGGAGCACTAAATCTGCTGAACAAATGATATGCATTTGCCAAAAGAAACTTAGTTAGCAAGATCTTCAGTTGATAATTCGATATTCTTTTTAATCTTTATTTTTAATGTAATTTTTATTTATTACAATTTTGCTTTTGCCAAAATGGCCATTTTCACTATGTTAATCCTACTGATCCATGAGCATGGGAGATCTTTCCATATTCTGATATCTACTTCAATTTCTTTCTTCAGAGTCTGGAAGTTTTTTTCAAACAGGTCTTTCACTTGCTTGGTTAGAGTCACACCATGGTACTTTATATTATTTGTGGCTATTTTGAGGGGTGTAATTTCTCTAATTTCTTTAGATGATTGGGAATAATCAAACTCAGAGCTGAAATAAATGATTTAGAAACAAAGAAAATAATACAAAGAATTAAAGAGATCAAGAGCTGGTTCTTTGAAAAATCAAAAAGATGGGCAAATCTTTAGCCAAACTAACTAAAGGGCCAAAAGAAAATATCCAAAAAAGCAAAATCAGAAACAAAAAGTGGTTCATAACAGCAGACACTGAGAAAATCCAAACAATCATTAGGTCTTATTACAAAAGCATATATGCCACAAAATTTGTAAATCTAAATGAAATGAACAATTTTCTTTATAGATTCCTTTTAACAAAGTTAAATCAAGGTCAGGTAAATAGATTAAATAGTCCTATATCCCCCAAAGAAATAGAAGCAATAATCAAAAGACTCCTTTCCAAAAAAGGCCCAGGACCAAATGGTTTCAGAGCAGAATTCTACCAGACCTTCAAAGAAGTGCTAACTCCACTTCTCTTTAAACTATTCCACAAAATAGAAGCAGAAGGAACATTACCAAAATCATTTTATAAAGCCACAGTCACCTTGATGCTTAAACCACATAAACACCCAACAAAGAAAGAAAATTTCTGAGCTATCTCTCTTATGAACATTGATGAGAAAATACTCAATAAAATACTTGCAAACCGAATCAAAAAACACATAAAAGATATCATCCACCGTGACCAAGTAGGCTCCATCCCAAGAATGAAAGGGTGAATCAATGTACGGAAATCCATCAATGTAATCCACCACATAAACAAACAGAATGGGAAAAAATAATGTATGATCATCTCCTTAGATGCTGAAAAAGCAATTGACAAAATCCAACACCCATTCATGTTTAAAATCTTGGAGAGATCAGGGATACAAGGCACATACCTAAACAAAGTAAAGACTACATACAGCAAGCCTATAGCCAACATCAAACTAAATGGAGAGATATTTAAGTCAATCCTACTAAAATCAGGGACAAGGCAAGGGTGCCCACTCTCTCCATATCTCTTCAACATAGTACTTGAAGTCCTACGTAGAGCAATAAGACAAATAAAAGAAATCAAGGGGATACAAAGGAAGAAGTCAAAGTATCACTATTTGCAGATGATATGATTGTACATAAGAGACCACAAAAAATCAACCAGAGAACTCCTTCAGCTGATAAAACCTACAGAAAATTGGCTGGATACAAAATTAGGTCAAAAAAAAAAAACCAAAAAAAAACCAGTAGCTTTCTTGTGTATGAAAGACAAAAGGCCTGAGTAAGAAATCAGCAATTCTTGTAGTGCTAAGAGAAATAGCATTGCATATCCTTTCTTTATGTAGACAGTAGATCTTAATTTATCTTGTGTTTCTATCACCAGTTGCTAAGTGAGAGGTAAATGCCTCCTCTGAGATGAAAGTTGAGAAAGACTGGGTAGTTCTTTCTGAGGTTTATTCATCAGGAAAGCATTTATCTAGCAAGTGGCAATGTTTTCACCGACTCCTGTACTTACGGTAAAGGACTTTCCCTACATCTGGAGAAGGTGGCATTGGTCATACTTTTTATAGCCAGTAACAACCCCTGATCTTTAGTTCTCTCTGTCTTCTATTAGTTAAGCATGCTTGTCATGACTCTTGTCCATTCAGAAAGTTTCTATGCTTACGTATGTTTAAAGACCAGGGACCTGAATACAAGAACAGAGTTCCCAGTTTGTGACTATTGTCCTCCTTTCCTTATTCCTGTTACTAAGCCTAGCTGTCTTTCCTGACTTCTTCCTTATTGCCATTACTCTAATGAATGTGCCATCCATGTGAAATTTAGCAGCCAACAATGCCCTAACCTTCATTCTACAACACTGGAGTACATCTACCTGGCACAGCGATTAAGCATCTTGTTCTGCTTTGATAAACCCTTGCCCACCAAGGAGATTCATTTTTACTACCAGTTTTATTTCAGGTCTCAGGGTACAGTTGTGTGTCTGTCTTTTCAGCCAATCATAGGCAGGAATAAGTAGGGGGTTGGCAGACGGTAAGGTCCACTCTGGATTGTGTAGGTTATTTTGGATGAATCTTATTCTTAGACAGCATCCTAGAGCAGTGATGTCTGCACACAATTCATTATTGCCTGGTGGTGGAGGCAGCAGGACACTAATTCAGGTGCTTAGTGTTCAGGATTACAGAAATATAATAGGGATTAAACAGTTTCCTGTTACTAGCTCAGCCTCTAGGCAGATGTCTGGAGGCTTTATGCAGACAATCTACAGTGGTTTCAGACACAGAAATGCCAGCATCCACAGGAGAGCCTAATGCACTAAAAGGAGAACAATCTACCTAGTACTATACTCTGTCTCCTATGAGCAAAAGATGCAAGAAAATATGACCATCATTCTGTAGTCTAGCCAGTGAGTCAATAATGGTAAGGAATGGCTAAGAAGAGAGATGCTGCTCAGACTAGGTCAGTATTTCCTTTGCTCTTGGTGTCTCACATTGTGATAGAACAAAAATAGAGAGCAATATCCTTGACCATCTCAGTGCATCTAACACTAGGTGATGAGTTATTCTGATTACCAAAAAGGTCTTCTCCACTGAGTGAATGTATCCAAATACTTATTACACAAAATACCCAATATTCTCAACTCTCAGAGACTTCTGCTTATTGCCCATTGGAGTGATTAGTGGAGTGATGGCTGCATAATAACTGCTCAAAAATAGATGTAATGAGTGGTCTAAATTAATGACTTTCATACTTCAAAGCTCAATGAAATTTTTTAAGTAAAAATTTAATCTCAAACATTAGAACTCTGATTATACTAGGGCCAGGAGGTTTGGATGAACAAGCATTGATATCAAGATGGAAGAAGGGGCATTTCATTGTTTCTTTTTCTGCTGCAATAAAACACTCAGACAAAAGCAATTTAAGGGAGAAATGGTTTATTTGGTTCACAATTCCAATTTACAGTTACTCTTGGTGAGAAAGTCAAGGTGATAGTTTGAGAGAAATGGCCATATTACATTTATAGCAAAGACCAGAGAGCACTAAATTAATGTATGTTCAGTGTTTCCCCTTCATTTATAAAGCTCCTCTGTGAAGGAAATAACCTCACAGAAGACGAATCTTCTCATATTAATTGACATGGTTCCTCACAGATGTTCTCAGAACCTAATTTAAAAATATTTTCCATTTATTACTTGATATTTTATCCATATATATATATATATATATATATATATATATATATATATATATTGCATTTTAGTAGATTTTCCTGTCACAAACTATCCCTACATCAACTAGAATATGACTTCTTTCAACTTCATAGCTTCTTGTTTTTATTTTAAAACTCACTGGTCCAACTAGTGCTGCCTGTATGCATGTGGGTGTGAGACCATTCAATGAAGTATAGGTAGCCTACCCAAACTGAAATAACTATTCTCCAGCAGCCATCAATTGCCAATACCTATTCAGCCAGTGATATTCTCCTCTTCCACAGTGCATTTTTGTTTGACATGTTTGTCTTCTTTAGGTAGCCATAGCTGTTGTGAGTTCATACATGTAATGGCTGTTTGTCCAGAAGATGACATTTAGCAACATTTCTGACCATCATTTCTCTCTCTCTTTTTTGTTATTTCAGTTTATTTACTTTGCATCACAAGGGTGCCCCCTCTCTCCTATCCTCCAAGTCCCCACCTTCCCCCTTCTCCCTTTTGCTTTCCCCCCCAGAAAAGGGGAGTCCCCTCCTCCTGTATCAACCTTCGCCAGCACATCCAGTCACATCAGGACTGGGCATATCTTCATTCACTGAGGCCAGGCAAGGCAGCCCTGCCAGGGGGAATTGATCCAAAAGCAGAAAATAGAGTTCATGTTAGAAACTTCCCAAGTACCCCATATGAAGACAAAACAACCCATTGTCTACATGTGTGCAGGAGGCCTAGGTCCATATCATGCGTGCTCCTTAGTTGATGTCCCAGTCTCTTCTCTGAAAGGCCCTATGGGACTGGATTAGTTTTCTTTATTGGTCCCCTTGTGAGGTTCCTGTCCCCTCCAGCACCTTCCATCTTTCTTCCCACCCCTTCTACGGGACCTCCAGAGCTCTGCCTCATGCTTGGCTGCAAGTCCCAGCATTTGTTTATATCTGCTGCTGCCTGGAGCCTCCCAGATGATAGTCAAGTTAGGATCCTGCCTAAAAGCATAGCAGAGTATCATTATTAGTGTCAAGGGCTGGCTCTCTACCTTGGAGTGGGTCTCAGACTGGGTCTATTATTGTTTGTACTGTCCCTCTATCTTTGTTCCCTCATTATCCTTGCACTTCCTGTAGGCAGGGTAATTTTTGGATCAAATGATTTGTCAGTGGCATATTGTTCCCCTCCTTCCACTAGTCCTGCCTGGTGAAGAGATGGTCACTTCAGTCTTCATGCTCCCCCGTGGTAGGAGTCTCAGCTAGAGTCATACCCATATCCCTCCAGGCCTCCATGTTGACAAAGATATAGTTTCCCTTCTTGTATCCAATCCTTTCACCACCTCCCACCCCCATTCTCCCCACATCTTCTCCCCACACTTGTTTTCCTCCCCATTCCATCTCTTTGCCCAGTTCCCTCTCTTCATTCACTTCTGCTTTGTATTCTATTTACCCTTGTGAGTGACATTCCGACACCTTCCCTTAGATCCTCCTTGTTACTTAGCTTCTTTGGGTCTGTGGATTTTTGTACGGTTAGCATCTTTCTGGGTCAGGGTTACCTCACTTAGGATGATCTTTTCTCGTTTCATGTCTTCATGTAGAAAAATGTAAATAGACCTATATTTATCACACTCCACAAATCTCAAATCCTAGTGGATCAAAGACCTTCACATAAAACCAGAGACTCTAACCCTATTAGAAGACAAAGTGGGGAAATTTTTGGAAATCATTTGCATAGGAGACAACTTCCTGAATAGAACACCAACAACACAGGCTCTGATCAACAATTAATAAATGGGATCTCATGAAACTGATAAGCTTCTGTAAGTCAAAGGACACTGTCAATATAGAAAAATGGCAAATGGCAGCCTACAGATTGGGAAAAGATCTTTACCAACCCTACATCAGACAGAGGACTAATATCTAAAATATACAAAGTACTTAAGAAATTAAATACCACCAAATCAAAGAATTCAGTTAAAACTGGGATACACAGCTAAACCGAGAAATCACAACAGAGGAATCTTGAATGGCTAAGAAGCACTTTAAAAAAATGCTTAATGCAGCCTTGCCCGGCCATGGAGGAAGAAGATCCAGGCAGTCCTGATGAGACTTAACAACCTGTAGGCAGATGGCAATAGTGGAGAACTCCCCCTTTCCATAGACTCAGGGAAGGGGATGAGGGGAAGAGGAAGGAAGGATGAGACTGGGGGAATTGGAGGAGGGGACTTCAATCTGAATATATGATGAATAAATTTTGAAGAAAAAAAGTTAAAATTAAAAAAAAGAAATGTAATCTTGCAAAAAATGCTCAGTGTCCTTAGCCATCAGAGAAATGCAAACCAAGATTCCATCTTATACCAGTCAGAATAGCTAAATAGCTCAAAAACTCAAGTGAGAACACATGATGGTGAGGATGTTGAGAAAGAGGAACCCTCCTCCATTGCTGGTGCGAGTGCAAACTTGTACAACCTTTTAGGAAATCAGTCTGGCACTTTCTCAGAAAATTGGTAATAATTCTACCTCAAGACTCAGCTATACCATGCCTGGGCATATACCCTAAAAATACTCCACCATACAACAAGGACATTTGTTCAACTATGTTCACAGTGACATTATTGGTATTAGCCAAAAAAAACTGGAAACAACCTAGATGTCCATCAACCAAAGAATGGTTAGAAAAAATTTGGTACATGTACATAATGGAATACCACTCATCTATTAAAAAATAAGAAATCATGAAATTTGCAGTCATCTCTTGTATCTTACAATCTCTGTGATCTTTCATATTCCCTTGGAAAGGTGTGTGATTTTGAGGCACATTTTAGAGGCGAGTAATCAACAGGTACATATTCTGAATACTTTGAGCAGTTATGAATGTTTGTATTAATTACTGCCCAGTACAAGAAGCTTGGCTGCACAGAGGTAGCCCATGGCAGTTCAGTGTCCAAGTGGGTTCCATAGTAATGGGGACAGGGACTGTCTCTGACAGGAACTGATTAGCCTGCTCTTTGATCACCTCCCCCTGAGGGGTGAGCAGCCTTACCAGGCCACAGAGGAAGGCAATGCAACTACTCCTGATGAGACCTGATGGATTAGTATCAGAGGGAATGGGAGTAGGACCTCCCATATCAGTGGACTGGGGAGGGGCATGGGTGGAGAAGGGGAAGGATGGCCAGATTGGGAGGGGAGGGGGGAGGCAGCTACAGGGGGAAACTGAAATAAATAAATAAATAAATAAATAAATAAATAAATAAATTGAGGTATCCTTAAAAAAAAAGCTTCCCTGAGCAAGGTTGAGAGTTGCATAAAACTTTGTATTTAGACAACAGTTTGACAATGTGATGGCATTTAGCAAAAGAATAGTGTATTTCTCACTTAGGCCTATGGCTTCACTATTAATGGGCCTTTGATCAAATTTACAGCACCAGGTGTGAGTTTCATCCTCTGAAGCAAGCCTAAAATTTAACCAGAAAGTGAGTGGTTATGACCACCATAGTTAATGCCAATATTTCATCAGTAGCCACTCTTTAGATGTTAGGTTGTTATTTTAGGGAGTTTTAACCAAAATAAAGAGTATATGAAATAGCCACTTAGAAATTTATGATCTTATGACACAGTTGAAAGATATAATTCTTGACACATCTGAGAGATGGCCCAATGGTTAAGAGAATATGTTGCAATTGCTATTTGTATTATATATCAGACTGTTTGTCCTGTGTAAATTTAACCAAGTGTTAAAGAAAAAAGTAGCCTTGTTGCACAAGAGCACCAGCCTTATGACTGGTCCAGGCAGAGTGGTACATTTTTGGTATAGAGAAAGATCAGCATAGGTATTTTCCAATGGCATTGTGACTGAATACTGCCTTCGGTGAACACAGGCTTAATTTTAAGGCATCAACTCAGTGTAGAATCACATTGGTGGCATCAAAATTATACATGCAATGACTACTTATATTAAACTATGGGAACATAATTATATGTTACAATTGGGTTAGAGAGTTTGTGAGTAAGTTTCCTAGAAGTTGAAGTCCTTGAAAACAGCTTTAAGTTTGTACATAAACAATGAGCTGCACTAACTTAAAGGAATGTGGTCAAATTTGGTGTCCATGTATGCATCATGCTCTGTCTCTCTGTTGTATGCAAACTTTGGTAGTTTTCAGCCTGAAAACAGTTCAGACATCCCTATGCAGAGTTTTAGCTGTCTTGCCTACTTTACAGTATTAACACAAGAAATAAGGTTGGTCAAAAGCAACAAGGTGAAAATGTATACTCCCTTCCCCCAAAATGGCACAAAGAAAGGAACATATTGGAAGAATCAGATTTGATTGGGTAATAAGTTTCATGAGACCTTAAAGATATGAAAGCTTTATTTTGAATGAATATGTCCATTTTCTAGATAAACAAGAAAGCATAAAAGGTAGAGGGGTAATTATCTAAACAATATATCATAAAACTGCTTACATGGTGTTATATTTTATTTTGTATGAGTAATCTTGGGACAGTATGACATATAGAGGAGAATGTGCACAGTTTATATGCAAATATTCTACTATATAAGGACTGTGAATATTTGTATACTATGACATGATGGATTTCCCAGACAATACCAAGAGAAAATGTATTTAGTAGTACAATAATTAATAGGGAGGTTTCATGTTACTTTTGCAAAACATTTTTAGCATTGTTTATGTTTCCCCATATTCTCTCCTCTAATACTGCTCTCCTGTCCCATCCCCTGCTCAAGTTAAATCCACTCTTTTTCATTTGATTTCTCTTAACCCTTTAAACCAGTACATTCTATCTCCTTTTCCTTGATAGCTGCCTCTCATAGCAATTTTCTGATCTCTGTGAGTATTCAAATGAAACACAGATGTCCAAAGATCAAAGCTAACATCCACAAATGAATGAAAAATTGTGAAATTTGTCTTTCTGGGTCTGAGTTTCATATCTAAGAATGATTGTTTCTAATTCTGTTCATTTTCCTGTGAATGTAATAATTTTATCTTTCTTTGTAGCTAAATAATATTCATTTGTGCAAGTATGCCATATTTTTATTATCCACATATTAGCTCAAACATTAATAAGATGGATGTGCAGTTAGACTTTTGTTTTATTTTTTATTTGTTTTGTTTTGTTTTTAAAAAGCATTTCTCTTTTTAAATAATTTACTTAATTTCATTTATGTGCATTGGTGTGTAGATGTCAGACCACCTGAAGCTGGAGTTACAGACAATCGTGAGCTGCCATGTGGTGCTGGGAGTTGAACCTGGGTCCTAAACCACTGATCAGTCTCTCCAGCCCTCCAGCGCCCTTGTGTTTTGTTGTTGTTGTTGTTGTTGTTGTTGTTGTTTTCAAATTGACACTGGTAAAGATCATTTGAGAAGAGAAACCTCAATTGAGAAAATGCCTCCACCATAAAATTTAGGCATGTCAATAGCACATTTTCTTGACTAATGATTGATGTTAGTGGGCCCAGCCTCAGATTGATTGCAGCCATACCTGGGAAAGTGGTCCTGAGGTGTATAAGACAGGAGAATGCACAAACCAGGAGGAACAAGCCAGTCAACATCATGCCTCCAAAGGTTCTGCTTCAGTTTCTACACCCAAGCTTTTGCGTTAAGTCACTGTCCTGATTTCCCTCAGTGTTTGAGTGTAACCTGAATGAAAGCAATCAAAGTCTTTAACCAACAAGTTGTATTTGGTCATGGTGTTTTATCATAGCAATAGAAATAATAAGACAGTAGGTGAATCTGGATAATTTATTTTATCTATCCAAGTGGAAGGGTTATCATCTATAAAATGTAAGATAATATTGTGTATTGTGCATCATTATTGTGAAAAAGAAATTTATTATTTTGAAATGTGGAGAACCTTGAGGAGAACTTATCATACAATATGTATATGTTATGAATAAGTGGCAGAAGAAAAAGGAGAGGGAGAAAGAAATGAACTGTCAAAGATTTATGCAGTTTTAGGATCTCCCCCTCTGTTTGTGTGTGTGCCTGTGAATGTGAGTGTATAATTGCCTTGACCTGATGTGTAGTAGAAACAGTTTTTCTTCTGTTCTCACCCTCCACAAATGCAGATCATTTTCGTGTCCTCAAATGATGTGAGAATTTCTTCCTGCAAGCAGGTAAGTAATCAGTTCTACTGTAGGTACCAGCTGAGTACTCTAAGTTAACTCTGCTCTGTCTAATTGGATGCAGCAGCAGAGCCCATAAATTGAGGCCTTAAGCCTCATGATTACCTATCACTCATATTTTACATATCAATCACAACCTTAAGCTGTACCTGTGCTTCTGGCTATCTGATTATAAGTCAAAATTCTTTTACTCCTCCCCTTAGTTTTGATTAATATACTGCAATGGACTCAGGGGAATATGTTTACCTGTTCATATAGAGGATATTACATGAGATACAGCTGAAGATGTACAAAGGCTGAGGTATGGGAACAAAGCACAGAGTTTCCTTGCTCCTTCACGGTAATCCACATTTTATGAGTTTCCACATGTTCAGCTATCTTGAGTCTCGGAACTCCAATATTTTTGGTTTTATATTTAGTTATTTGTCTTGTGGCTGTGACAAAATACCTGACAAGATGAATTTAAGGAAAGATGAACTTCTTCTAGCTTAGAGCTTGCAAGCATTCATCTATCATGTCAGGGAAGGAATGGCACCAGAAATGGGAGTCTGGATGGTCAGACTGACTCTCTTGTCAGGTAACAAAATAAATAGAAGTAGGATCAGACTATAAAACATTCCATATCTCCAATAGTCCAACTCCCTGAGAAATTCTCCACATCTTTTCTTTCTTTTTTTTAAAATTAATTCATTAAATTTTATAACAATTTACTCACCTTGTATCCCTGCTGTAGCCCCTTCCCCATCTCTCAACACTGCCACCCTCTCACTTCTCCCCCTATGCTCCTCCCCTAGTTCAATGATAGGGGAGGACTTCCTCCCCTTCTATCTGACCCTAGCCTATCAGGTCTCATCAGGGCTGGCTACATCATCTTCCTTTGTCACCTGGCAAACCTGCATCTTCCAGGGAGAGGGGAATCAGAGAGCTGGCCACTGAATTCATGCCAGAGACAACCCCTGATTCCCTTACTAGGGAACCTACTTGGAAACTGAGCAGCCTATGGCCTTCATCTGAGCAGGAGGTCTAGGTCCTCTCCACGTATGGTCCTCTGTCTCTGCAGGCCACCCTGGACCCAAGTGTTTTGGCTCTGTTGTTCCTGAAGAACTCATGTACCCTCCAAGTCTTTCGATTTCCCCCTTCTTCCAAAAGTTTCCCTGTACTCTGCCCAAAGTTTGGCTATGAATCTTAGCATCTCCTTTGATACTCTGATGGGTAGATTCTTTCAGAGGTCCCCAATGAAAGGTTCCTATTCTGCTCCCTGCCTTCTCCTGCTTCCAATGTCTATCCTGTTTGTATTATCTGCATCTTAAACTTTCCAATGAGTGAGGACTAAGTTATGAAGGATATTTCACACTCAAACTATACAACTTTTTAAATGGAATTTTCATTACAAAGACACAATTGAATTTTGGTGAAGGTTATCTAGTTAACATTCAGATTTTCTTCATTCACCAAACTTGAGGATAAAGGAATTGAAATCTTAATTCTCTGGTTATGTCTTTGTCTTTCTCATTCTAAAGCTACCTAGTAGCATCCAACTGTCAACTTACTCATTAATATTTAAAGAGACATATTGCTTAAGACATTCCAACTATATTAGGAGATGTAGTTATGAAAATAAGACAAAGATCTTATAAGTACATAATTTATAACATTGAACCCTATGTTTTAGGTGAATATGATGATCTGAAAATGATTTCATGGCTTTCTTTTCCCATACTGTGACCATTGCTCAATAGGTACATCAAAAACTAGTCAATTCATTGGGAGAAAAAAAATCATTTAAGGAAATTAATTGCCCCAAACAAAGTCTAATTAATGAACCAAGAGTAGCCTTCCAGCCCAGCATTTTCATACTATCCATTGCCACAAAGGTAACTTCAGAAAGAAAAGCTTCTCTTTCCAGGGCGTGAGGATGACTGAGATATATTTGGCATAGCATGGAGTCTCAGATAGCTCAGGATACAAGTAAGGATTCAACGCAGCTTTCTTCAAGGAATGCCACAAATACAATATCCTGAGGAGGTGCAAACAAAGAATTCTGAGAGGGAATCAGACCAGTAGTTTGTCTTGATGTACAAAATAGAAGCAGCTGTGTATTATCAATTTTAAAATTAGGAAGAAATATATTTTATGAATATTTGTAGTTCATTGTCAGTTTTTAAGCTTCATTATATATGAACTAAAACATAAAATTTTATGATTATTTTGTGTAATTATTCATACATGAGAAGAGCCAAACTCTTTAAAGTTGTGGGAGATGTGCATGAGGAATGAGGGATAATATTGGTCCTCATATTTTTCAACTTTGCTTGATGTAGAACTCAATGTTTAAAAATGATAAAAGATTCATTTTGTTTTCAAATGGAATGTGAAGTTCAACATCAGCACTTTATTTACATAGCTTCATTCTTCTGGGACATCAAAACACTTTGAAGGTATTCAGTTATTTTCATAATGGACAGGGTAAATGGTGCTGAGCCCTACATTTTTCCCTTAGAAAGCTGGGGGCGGGGAACAAATAATTTATTAAAAATAGTACAATAGAATATTTGTACAGTGTCTTTTCCAAATGGGATTAATAATAATGCGTTCTATGTTTCACCACGAAGGCAGGCATAATATAGCTCTCAAGTTATTAGAAACCACACATTTACATCATTGTCTAGCAAATAATGCAAAATTATATACTTTCATACTTCCATTTTGCTAATAGTGCTTCAACTCAAACTCACTATCGCTATTTTTTGATCCTCATCATATGATTTCAGCAATACTGTTACAATAGATGTCTTTCAGCCAACCATTGATCAGTGGAAGCCAGAACTGGTATATCAATGCTTCTTATTCCCCTCAGGATTAACAGTTTTTTAGACACTTGCCTATTGCTATGAGTCTCAGCATCTGCTTTGATACCCTCCAAGGTAGAGTCTTTCAGAGGCCCTCTGTGGATAGGCTCCCGTCCTGTTCTATATTTTCTTCCTCTTATGATATCCATCCTCTTTGCCTTTCTGATTGAGGACTGAGCATCTTACCCAAGGAACTCCTCCTTGTTTAGCATCTTTAATTGTACAGATTTTAGTATGTTTATCCTATATTATATGTCTAATATCCACTTATAAGTGAGTGTATACCATGTGTGTCTTTCTGCTTCTGGGTTACCTCATTCAGGATGATCTTTTCTAGTTCCCACCATTTGCCTGGAAATTTCATGACTTATTTGTTTATTTTTATATTTATTAATTACATTTTATTCACTTTGAGACTTACTTGTTTTTAATAGCTGAGTAATATTCCATTGTGTAAATGTAACACACTTTCTCTATCTATTCCTCCATTGAGACATGTGGTTTGTTTCCAGGTTCTGGCTATTATGAATAGAGTTGCTATGAACATGGTTGAGCAAATGTCCTTGTTGTATAGTTGAGCATATTTCAAGTATATGCCTAGGAATGGTATAGCTGGATTGTGGAAACACTATTCCTAAATATCTGAGAAAGTGACAGATTGATTTCCAAGGTTGTTGTACAAGGTTACAATAGAGCAATGGAGGAGGATTCCACTTTTTCCACATCCTCTCCAGCATGTGTTGTCACTTGAGTTTTTGATCTTAGCCATTTTGATGGATGTAAGGAGAAATCTCAGGGTCGTTTTGATTTTCATCTCCCTGATGACTAAGGATGTTGATCATTTCCTTAAGTTTTTCTCTGCCATTCAATATTCCTCTATTGATAATTCTCTGCTTAGCTCTCTACCACATTTCTTAACTGGAATACTTGATTTGTTGCTGTTTAACTTTTTGAGTTGTTTATGTATTCTGGATATTAGCCTTCTTTCAGATACATGGTTGGTAAAGATCCTTTCTCAGTCTGTAGGCTGTTATTTTGTTCTGAGGATAGTATCCTTTGCTTTATAGAAGCTTTTCAGTTTCATGAGGTCTCATTTATTGATTGCTAATCTTAGAGCCTGTGCTGTCGGTGTTCTTTTCTAGAGGTTGTCTCCTGTGCCAACGACTTCCCCACTTTATTTTCTAACAGGTTTAGTTTGTATGGTTTTATGTTGAGGTCTTTGATCCACTTGGACTTGAGTTTTGTTCAGACTGATGAATATGGATCTATTTACATTTTCTACATGTTGCCATCCATTTAGACCAGCACCATTTATTGAAGAGGCTATCCTTTTTTATTGTATGGGTTTGGGGTTTTTTTTGTAAAAAATCAAGCATCTGTAGGTATAGATTTATTTCTGGGTCTTCTATTCAATTCCCTTGATCCTCCAGTCTGTTTCTATGCCAGTACCATGCAGTTTTTATTACTGTTGCTTTATACCACAACTTGAGACCAGTGACTGAGATACCTCCAGTCTTGAGTACCTGTGTGTCATTAAAGTTGTAGTTTAGGGCAAAAAGGAAAATATAGATAATTTGGTCTCAGTTGAGAATTTCTGATTTAGTAGGTTTGAGATAAGGCTATGGGTATTGCTGAGAAAAAGACTAGGCTGAGAATCAAGGTTTTAGACTAGATGATCTTAAGCTTTGGTTTCTTTGTTATCAAAGAAATAGTGCAGAAATGTCAGATGCTATTTATACCTAACACTAAATTTTTGACAAAAATAATTAAAAAATATTTTTCTTTAGGTATATAGATTTCAATATGTTTATCCTATCTTATAGGTCTATATAAGTGTTCCTCCCCTATCAGTGGACTTGGAAAGGAGCAGGGAGGAGATGAGGGAGGGAAGGGGTGGGGGGATAGAGAGAGAATGCAGGAGGGGGCTACAGCTGGATACAAAGTACATAACCTGTGATTAATACAAAATAAAAATGGTAAAAAAATTTTAAAAACATTCTTTTCCTCAACAGCCCTGACATGACATTCCTATGGATTCAATTCCTAGAAGCAGTTGTTGTATGTTTGGAATTCAGTACTGTAAAAAGTAAGTCTCTTTATTTTCCTACTGGTTATGTTGATAGCTCACTCCTCTATGTGGTAAAACTTCTATGTGAACTTGAGAGTACCTATATTTTTCAAAAAACTGAAATAGATGCATTTTGTGGTAGTCAGAATTCCAATTACTATAAGGATTGGGGCCATGAGGCGAGAAGTGCAGCTGGAATAGATGATAGAAGCTCTAACATAAATGAGAGAAGAGACACTACAAGAAAACCAACAGAATCAAACAACCTGTGGTCATAGGAGCTCACAGCAAATAAATGAGTAAATAAATAAATGAATAAATGAATGAATGAATAAATAAATAAATAGGAAACAATGGAATCAACCAACCTAAAGGAAGCAGCAGCAGTAACAGTGAATTCTGGTACAACCATTCAAACTTAGAAGAGGATCCTGTGGTGCTTTGAATAAGAATGTTATCTAGACGTTCATATAATTTTAATGCTTAGTCTTCAGAGAGTGGTAGTATTTGAGAAGAATTAGAAGATGTCACCTTGTTGGAAATAAGTGTGGCCTTGTTGTAGGTAGAGTATCACTAGGGTGGGATTTGAGGTTTCAAAATCCCAAGCCAAGCCCAGTCTTTCTCTCTCTTGCTCTCTCTCTACCCTCTGTCTCTCAGCCTGTGGATCAGGATATAGTTCTCAGCTACCACATCAGCACATTCATGGTACTTTGCTATCCACCATGGCAAAAGCGTACTAAACCTTTAAAACTGTAAGCCGGCTCCCAGTTAAAAGTTTGGTCATGTTTCCTTGGTCAGGATGTGTCTTCACAGCAACAGAACAGAGACTGAGAAAGATCCTGAGTTCCCATGTTTTAAAAATTCTAAATTTGTTTGGATTTAATCATGCCATGCATTTACTGAAAGCTCTCTTTGTGGCAAACTCCGTATGAGTATAAAGTTTACAACTATATCCCAAAACCCTACTGAAGTATGTGGTATATAGTACATATTCAAAGTTTGCTGAACGTACAGATTAATCATACTAGTATACAGTGCTGATTACTTACTTGATTATTTTTCCCTGAAATTTGAGCTTATCAAAGTCTTATAAGTATGTCTTACGCATTATTGTATCACCAGCATTTTCACAGGGACTGATGTATAATATACATTTAATATTTATTGAATGACTGAGTGAACAGAAACTGGTAGAAAATACACAGAATACACATAGTAGATCAAGAAATAGAACTGGCAGTTACTCTTTCCCTACTTCGTGAAGAAGCTACAAAATACTCTTTATGATGCTTAAACTGTTTACAAAATTACCTTATTGTTTTTTATGTATGAATATTTTGCCTGCATGTATGTCTGTAAACCATGTGTGATCCTGGTACCTAGAAGAACAGGTGGTGGATTTCCTGGCACTGGAGTTACAGATGGTTGTGAGCTACCCTGTTGGTGCTGGGAACTGAACCCATTTCATCCGAAAGAGCTGCCAGTGCTCTTAACCATCACGCCATCCTTATAGTGCTTAATCTTGATTGTCAACTTAATTAGAATTTAATTAATAAACTTAATTAATAAAGAGACACTCATCTTCGTGGGTCTGTGATGATAATTTCAGGAAAGATTAACTGAGGTGAAAAGACCCTTCCCTAGTTGTACAACAGCTTCTGACGGTGGCCTTGACATAAGGAGGTACATGGAAAAAGCCATACTGTTTGCTTGCCCTTAATATCTCTGTGGCTGCTGTGGCCACTATTATTGTCATTCTTTAGTAGCATCAGATACAAGCCTTTTCTGGTTCTAATGGACTAAAGTTCAGTAACACTTTCCTTATCTTTCAGGTTTCCAATGTAAGGTTGGGACTTCTGAGGAATTACAGATCATAGAACTGGGTAGCTACAAGGTTCTTAGACTCTACAGGGTAAAAATGATCATTGTTACAACACATGGCCTATATCTAGCAGGACCTAATTAATATCCTCTAAGAACAATGAGGTGCTTACCATTATTGGGGGCTGGTCAGAGTGTGAACTACAACTTCTGCCTTCAGGTCATCTATGTGACCTCCTTTTTCCTGTTCTGTGTTTTTGCCAGGCTTAGTTGGTAAGGATTATGAAAGAAGTTACTGGATATGTTTGTAGCAAGCGAACACATGAAATATTTACAGTTGGAACACAAGAAGAACATTAAAAAGGCTCTAGGACCTTCTCTTTAAAGACAAATAACACTGGATAGGTGAAATCTCAATTTGCCACTTTTCACTCACATTTGTGGTAGTTTGTATATGAAAGGGTCCTGTAGGGTCATATATTTGAAATGTTTAGTCCACCTGGGATTCTACTACTTAGGAGATATTAGAAGGTGTGACCTTGTGACAGAAGGTGTGATCTTTTTGGAGGAAGTGTTTTACTGGGGATGGGCTTTGAAGTTTCAGAAGCCAGTCCTGGAGGCTCTCCCACCTGCTGATCTGGAGATAGAACTCTAAAAGCCTTCCCCAGCACTATGTTTGCTTGTGTGCTTCCAGACTTGGTGAGAATGGACTAAACCTCTGAAACTGTAAACAAGCCCCAATTCAGTGTTTTGCTTTATAAGAGTTGCTATGCTTGTGGTGTCTCTTCACAGCAATAGAATACTAAGACAAGAGTGAACAACTTAAATTAGATAAATATGTCTCTTTTATTTGCTGCCTTTAATTTAATTTTATTGAAAAATCAAGTCTTTTTTGAGAGGAGTCATAGGTCTGGTTTTGTTGTTGTTGTTTGTTTGGAGAGGTATGTTAGGAATATATGTACAACCAGCAACATAATGAGAATGAAGATTCAAAGACAGCATGTGCTTAAAAGGGCATTTTCACAAAAGATACCAATCTTGATGCCACAGTCTTCACTGCTTACATTTTACCAAGCATCTACTTGTAAATATTCAAGTAACCAGCATGTCAGGCTAAATGTTTAGCATCAACTTTGTCATTAACACATGAACACTGATTAGAGCTGGTGTAGTAGACAGCATGCCTTAAGAATTCCTATAAGTTCTCATCATTTTACAATACAAAGACTTTGTTTTTCACTATTCCTAGGAGTGTATCACTGATGTTCCTTGTTATAGGTAAAAAATCAAAGAGCTAAATATTGTCAACTCTGGTAACTTTATGCTTATTGCTCAAGATATTAAAGTGGAACATGTTTTGAGCACTCAATGGAGGGAGTAAGGAAATGAACTGGAAAATGCAAGTAACTGTGGAGCATGGAGTTCTGGTTTACTATTTTCTTTTTTTTATCCTAAGAAAACAATTCAATTTGAGTTAATTTTTTTTTATCTGTTAAACAGCATAACAGTACCTCTTGTGCTTATCCTACAACATTGTTATAAGAGTAAATACAAATGATGATAAAGATTTAACATTATGATGCTCTTTAAGAAATACAAGATATGGGACCTGGAGAGATAGATCAGCAGTTTAGAATACTTTCTATTCTTTCCTGATTGAGTTCACTTCCTAGAACCATGTTGGGAACCTGAAAGCAGCCTATAACTTCAGTTCCAGAATTCCTGATGATCTCTTCTGACATCTGCATGTATCCCAAACACATATTTGCACACAGACATATATGTATACACATTCAAAATAATAAATATAGTGATAAAATATGAGGTTTTTATCTTAAAATACTTGGCTTATACTTTTATAAGGTATTGTATGTAGGTGTGTGTACATAGAATATGCAAATTACATATAATTTCCTTCACAAGCAAGTTGAATGCTGGATTATATCTAAAACTCTTGATATCATTATTTGGTCTACTAACAGAATAAAATGAAACTGTTCTAAGAAAATTCACATTATGGTCATCCTTGAACTGACTTTTATTTCATTGTATTTATCACAGCTGCCTTTCCCCTTGACTCTTCTTCTTTTGTATGCTTTTTCTTTTAGCCCAAGCATCATATCTATGGATGGCAAGGGAATATATGAGTATGTTTGTGTATATGGTCTTGAAAAACTCATATAGCATATAAACTTGAGCTATGAAGATGCATCACTGTTAAAACCTAAAGGCTTGAATATAGATTGATTGCTTGAATAGGTTTCAGATTGCCTCTGGATTATTTTCTTCCTTCTTTTTTCTAAAAAGCAGTACCACCATGCATTATATTGACAGTGTTCTCTATGGAACATCCAGAGAGAGATATTTGAAGTATATCTAAGATGGAAACCAGCAAATGAGAATAAGTAACTGTATACCATTGCTTAAGTTCATGGTATATGGGTGTTCTTGTATTTTCTAGATGTGGTTTTCTCCAAAGTTATCCTCCTTGAGTAGAACAAGGTCCTTATTTGCCTTTTGGCAAGTAAGAAGTCTGTGTTTAAAAGAATGTGGTCAAAGAAAAATAACGCCCCAAACCAACTGTTTGCCAAGTTTTCCCTTTCCCTTTCTCTTTATAATAAATATAAAGCCTGTGAGACCAATTGAGGATATATGCACAAAATGAATTGACCAAATAAATTTATAAATTTTACTAAATTAGCCTGATGAATATTTAATAGTACATGGTTGTTATCTTGCTGTTCTATTAGTAATCATATCTAATCACTACTTACAGAGGCAACATATTTCAGTAGCATTTAGACAACTACACAAATATTTCTGAGACTGATTTTAAATTTTTTCATCCTAAAATTTTTCTTAGTTCTATGAAAATTTCATATCATGCACTTTGATTATGTTAACCCCTTTGTTATCTCCTTCTAAAAGTATCTATGCTTCTCTATCCACCCAACTTTGTGACCTCTCTTTTTATTAAATTTTTATTTTTTAATATTAATTACAGTTTATTCACTTTGTATCCCAGCTGTAGCCACCTCCTTTATTCCCTCCCAATCCTACCCTCCTTCCCTCATCTCCTCCCATTCCTCTCTTCAAGTCTACTGATAGGGGAGGTAATCCTCCCCTTCCATCACACCCTAGCTTATCAGGTATCCTCAGAACTGGCTGCATTGTCCTCCCCTGTGGCCTGGCATGACTGCTCTCCTCAGAGGGGTAGGTGATCAAAAACCCAGACCTTGAGTTCATGTCAGAGACAGAGCCTGTTCCCATTACTGGGGAGCCTATTTGGATACTGAAATACCATGGTTATACCTGAGAAGGTGTTCTAGGTTATATCCATGAGTGCCCTTTAGTTGGAGTATCAGTCTCAGAAAAGACAACTGTGCTCAATTTTTTGGTTCTGTTGCTCTCCTTGTGGATATCGTGTCCTTTCCAGGTCTTAATATTTCCTCCTTCTTTCATAAGATTCCCTGCACTCCACCTAAAGTTTGGTTATGAGTCTCAGCATCTGCTTTGATACACTGCTAGGTAGAGTCTTTCAGAAGCCCTCTGTGTTAGGCTCCTGTCCTGTTTCCTGTTTTCTTCCAGTGTCCATGCAGTTTGTCTTTCTGAGTGATGACTGAGCTCTTACCCAGGGTCCATCCTCTTTGCTCAGCTTCTTTAGGTGTGCATATTTTTATAGGTTTATTCTATATTATATGTCTAGTATCCACTTATAAGTGAGTATATACTGAGTGTGCTTTTCTGCTACTGGGATACATCATTCAGGATGATCTTTTATAGTTCCCCAAATTTGCCTGCAAATTTCCTGATTTCCTTGTTTTTAGTTGCTGAGTAGTACTCTAATGTTTAAATGTACTGCAAGTTCTGTATCCATTCCTCCCTTGAGTGACATCTGGGTTGTTTCCAGATTCTGGCTATTGCAAATAAAGCTGCTCTGAACATGGTTGAGCAAATGTCCTTGTTGTGTACTTGAGCATATTTTGGATATATGCCTAGGAGTGGTATAGCTGGATCTTGAGGAAGAGCTATTCCTAATTTTCTGAGAAAGTGAAAGATTGATTTCTGAAGTGGTTGTACAAGTTTACATCCCACCAGCAATGGAAGAGGGTTCCCCCTTTTCTACATCCTCTCCAGCACGTGTTGTCACTTGAGTTTTTGATGTTAGGTATACTGATGGATTTAAGGTGAAATGTCAGGGTCATTTTCACCTGCATTTCCCTGATGACTAAGTTCTTTGAACATTTCTTTAAGTGTTTCTCTGCCATTCTATATTCTTCTACAGAGAATTCTCTGTTTAGCTCTGTACCCAGTTTCTAAAAATTTTATTACTTGATTTGTTGCTTTTTAACTTCTTTAGTTTTTTATATATTCTCTATATTAGCCCTCTGTCAGATATAGGGTTGGTGAAGACCCTTTCCCAGTCTATAGGCTGTCATTTTGTTCTGAGGAGAGTGTCCTTTGTTTACAGAATCTATTCACTTTCATGAGGTCCCATTTAGTGATTGTTGACCTTAGAGCCTGTGCTGTTGGTGTTCTGTTCAGGAAGTTGTCTACTGTGCTAATGAGTTCCAGGCTCTTCCCCACTTCTTCTTCTAACTGATTTAGTATGTCTGATTTTTGTTGACATCTTTGATCCACTTGGATTTTAGTTTTGTGCAGGGTGATAATTATGAATCTATTTGTATTTTTCTACACATAGATATCTATTTAGACCAGCATGATTTGTTGAAGATTCTGTCTTTTTTCCATTGCATGGTTTTGTTTTCTTTTCAAAAAATAAAGTATCCGTAGGTGTGTTGGTTTATTTCTGGGTCTTCTATTCATTCCATTGATACACCTTTCTGTTTCTATGGTAGTACCACACAGTTTTTATTACTATTGCTCTATAGTACAGTTTGAGATCAGGGATGGAGATTCTTTCAGATGATCTGTTGTTTTCAGGATCTTTTGGCAATTCTGGATTTTTTGTTATTCCATATGAAGTTGAGAATTTTTCTTTCAATGTCTATAAAGAAATGTGCTGGTATTTTGATGGGAAATGTGTTGAATCTGTAGATTGCTTTTGGTTGGATGGCCTTTTTCACTGTTATCCCTACCGATCTATGAACATGGGAGATCTTTCCATCTTCTGATATCTTCTTTGATTTCTTTCTTCAGAAACTTGAAGGTTTTTTTTTTTTCCTACAGATTTTTCACTTGCTTGTTTTGAGTCATACCAAGGTATTTACTTTTTGTCATTATTGGCTATTGTGAAGGGTGTTGTTTCCCTAATATCTTTCTTGGCCCATTTAAAAAATATACACATAAAGTCTAATTTGTACTGACCATATATTCTTATGTGGCCGTTCACTGAAGCATAGTAAGCTTTCTGGTGGCCACACCCTCAAAGAAAGGAACTCTCCTTCCAGAAACTATTAATTGCCAATAGCTCCTTGGTGAGGCATGGAACTTCATGCTCAACTCCTCTCTCCATGTTGAGATTTAGTCTGTTTTGGGTTGCACACATCTTGTTCATGCTGTCACACCCACTGTTAGTTCATATGTGCACATTCTCTGCTCTGTCCAGAAGATGCTGTTTCCTTGTAGTCATCCATCACATCAGGTTCTTCTTACATGCTTTCCTCTACCTTGTCTTCAATGTCTACAGATTCTTTCCCCTTGAAACGGTATCATTTATGGGCTTCATCTTGTAGAGTGGGACTTAATTCAATAAGAAAGTGGTTGGTCACTATCTTGATATTCATGCAACTATTGAATTAGTAATCCTGTCTCACCAGGCCAGTTGTTAATGTAGCTTTCAGATTTTACTTTTGGATTAAGTTTGATGATTAGTTTTCTCCTCTAATATCATGTGTGCACACACACTCTCTCCAAATATATAGTATAATATATTATATTATAATATGTATTAGATTGAGTTATCCTATATCAGGGCAACAATTATTTTACTGGACACCTTAAGCTAACAAATTAAGAGAAAAAATAGTATAAAGAAGGTGTTACTCCTAAAGTTGTTGACTAGTGAGGCCCCATAGAAACCCCTAACCTCATTACATTGCATGCTATTACCTGTACTATTGGCGACTCTACAGAACTTGACTGGTAAGTCCTTGGTGCTGAAGATACCACAAATTTGAATCATAAATCATGGAGATCTCAAAATAGTACTGATATAGAAATTTCATTCCCATTAGCTAGCTTTTACAGTATAGGTACACAGTTTTAAGATTCAAATAATCTTGACTTGACCCAATATTACCCAACACCTGGGGTAATATAAAATACTCTATGTAGTTCTCTTAGATCCCATTCTTTCCATCTCCCTAGCACATGCATCAGATTTCACAGACTCTGAATGGTTCCTCTCTGTCTTTAATATGCAAGCCAACATATTTTTCTGTTTAATCTCTTTTCACTCTTCTGTAGGAACCTTTCCTCCAGCTGCTTGTACAGAGAATGATTCGATGAGTACATTTTATTTTGTTTTAGATTTTTTTGCATAGTGTATTTGTCCCTCTGTCTACAATGCCAAACTGGAAATCCAAAATCCTACCTATAAAAATGGAAAAAAATTGACCAGGAGATATTAAGATTGGCTATTTCTCTGGCATTAACTTGCCATGTGAAATGTCATGCAAGGCATGAGAGTAATCTTACTTGACTCCTAAAGCCTAATTTGAAATTTAAAACAAGAAAATTATCGGGAAACAAAAATATTCTAGCCAGATTTCAAGGTCTAGTTCATGTGCTTTCTGACTCCTCAACCCATAGATTACAAACATCTCTTTGTATTGTGATTTTCCACAGAGTTTCTTTCTGTACTTAAAGACATATGTGCATATATTCCCCAGTACTACAATATGGATGCTTAGTTCTGTTTTTTTTTTTCAGACTGTATGAACAAAATGGGATAAATCCATTGTATCAAAATTTATCAGGAAAATTACAAGAATTGCTCAATTGTATCAATTGTTAAAATCCGTAAATTCAGCCAGAGAAATGTCCTAAACTGCTTGGTTTACTTCCATGATAAATGTCCTACTGTAATGTTAAATATTGTTTGGGCTTGAAAAAGTAAAGATCAGGATCATTGTCAAAATTAAAGGAAAAATGTGTCCTGAAGAACAGTATTCATAACACTAACCCACAGTTTTAGTCTATGCTGCATATTATGGAGGTCATTTTTGTAGGTGTCTTATTATTTAGTGCATTCATTCTTTTATTCAGCACACATACTAGAGTAATTACTGCTTGCCATCATATTGTTAACTGTTGGAGACTCAGTGAAGAGAACTGATTGTCTACCTTCATAGTGTTTTTCATTGTAATCTTGATGAAAAGTGAAAAAAAAAGAACAGATAGGTGAAAACGTGTTAGCTGTTGTTTAAGGATAAAATCCTTGAGAAAAGAATAATGGCTAATTACTTAAGGTAAGATGCCTGAAGAAGATCTTTCTGGGATTCATCTTGACTTAGAGAAAGATTAAAGGTAGACATTCCAAGAAGGTAAAGAGAAAACACATTGATAATCAGGCAAGGATAGGCTTAGTGTGTTCAATGAGCAGAATGAAGATATCTGGGTACCTAGTGAAAAGTGGTCTAGAATGAGAGGAAAAAGGTAAGTTGTAGGATATAAAACTTTAGTCATGGAATATCTACTTGTCTGAAAACGCTTTGTGATAAGATGATATTTATGTAACTCACAGCCTCTATTTTGTGAATGTGTGTATGGTTTGAAAAAGGACTGTGCATTTTCTATTTTAACATCCACAGACAAGAAAAGCTCCTGGTGACTTATCTCCGTTGTTGCCTAGAAGGAACTTTCTAGTCTAATTTTTCATTTTGATCTTTATTTTCCTGGGTCTTGCAAATATCTTACCAAGCAGTATACTTTGTTTATTGCAGGCTGTATTTTCTTATTGGTCTGAGGTTAATATCTTTGAAGACCAATGTCTTTGAAAAGACAAAATATTTCTAAGTTTTTTAAATTTAAGAAATGACCACTAATACAATTAATTACACACACAAAACAAATGTATTATTGGAAAGAATTCTAAAAAAGTATTTAGTTTTAAGCTAGATGGCATTGTAAACCAAGCTAGAATGTTTGTTTGTTTGTTTGTTTATCAGCTTGAGGATCCTGTTATCAGATACCTCTTGTTACTCTTTCCTCTCAAAAGTTCATTAAGCACAGGAAAGACTCAAGTATACATTCAGATGGTTTACATTAATCACAGGGAAGTTAAACACTGCTTGGAATTCATGAAAATAAGCAGGTCAGTTGTTGCCTATAGGAAATTAAATGGGGCGGAGTTCATAATTTCTCAGACATAGGTTAACGTCTTTATATAATTGCAGCATTAACTACCTTTTGTATCTCTGGGTGGGATTTTATTTTAAAACCATGTTTGGTGGAAAACAGTGGACTTTATCTTTACCTGGGAATTCCATGCTGACACATTTCCCCCACGTTTCCATTTACACAAAGGTAGCTTTAAAAAGAAGTCCCAGCTTTAAAGTTCGGGATCCTCTCCAACTTACAAAGGCCTCCACTTGAATTGCAATCTGTTAGCTGAGTTCCCAAAATAAGCATTTAAAAATGTATTTGCAGTTTGCAAAGTTGGAGTTCTCAGAGGAAGGAAGAAAGAAAAGAGTTAAAAAGCACTATGTGGGAAGAAGAGCTTCCATTTTAACTGCATTCCTTCATCCAGGGTTCCCAAGAAAAATCTAAATGACAAGTGATAAGGAGGGGGATGATGATGGTTTCTTCTAAATATTCTCTCGAATCATCATCACACATTCATGGAGAGTCTGCCCTGGGATCTTCATCAGGAAAGACAGAATGTAACTATGTTCACCTATCCAGAGAGGGAAATGAAAATGTTAAATGGTTAATATCACTGAATAACATTAGTAGCCTGATTGACTCTACTGTGGGAGTTATGTAGGATGTATGTTTGACAAAGCAGGCAGTGAACAATTAATTTTTACCTAATGTTACATTCACTATGTATCCATACAGGTACATGTTAAGAAATATAATGGTTGAAAATACATGACAGTATACGGCCATCTACTCTACGCAAAGCGCTACTCTACCTGAAAAGTGTTTATCAGATGATATCAGATAATAATATTCTTTGCCAGGCTCTGGAGATAGAAGCTTCTATAGCTGCCCACTTGTCTGTAGGGATGGGGGATAGGATAAGGAATGAAAGACACAGGAGGCTTGGTGCTGAACTGCTTAATTCATTTATTCATATAACATGCTAGGGTTATCTGTTATATAAGAAACACTATCAAATCAACAAAATCAGAAATGAAAGGGGGGGGCATAACAACAGACACTGAGGAAATCCAAACAATCATTAGGTCTTACTTCAAAAGCCTACATGATACAAAATTTGAAAATCTAAATGAAATGGACCATTTTCTTGAGTGATTCCACTTACCAAAGCAGAATCAAGACCAGGTAAATAAATTAAGTAGTCCTATATGTCCTATGGAAATAGAAGCTGTCATCAAAAGTCTCTCATCCAAACAAAAGCTCAGAGCCAGATGGTTTCAGAGAAGAATTATACCAGACTTTCATAAAGAGCTAACAACAATATTTTTCAAACTATTCCACAAAATAGAAACAGAAGGAACATTACCAAAATCATTCTATGAAGCCATAGTCACCTTGATACCTAAATACCACACAGACCCAACAAAGAGCATTTCAGGCCAATATCCGTAAGGAACATTGCTGAAAAAAAATATTCATCAAAATACTCACAAACCAAATCCAGGAACACATCAAAGATATCATCCACTATTACCAAGTAGTCTTCGTCTCAGGTATACAGGGGTGGTTCAATATACAAAAATTCATCAGTGTAATCCACCATGTAAACAAATTAAAAAAAAAAAAAACACAGGATAATCTCTTTAGATGCCGAAAAAGCATTTGATAAAATCCAACATCCATTCATGTTTAAAGTATTGGAGAGATCAGGGATACAAGGCACATATCTAAACATAATAAAGACAATATACAGTAAGCCTATAGCCAATATCAAACTAAATGGAGAGAAACTTAAATCAATCCCACTGAAATCAGGGGCAAAGCAAGGCTGTCCACTCTCTCAATATCTGTTCAACATAGTTCTTGAAGTCCTTGCTAGAGCAATAAGACAACGAAAGGAGATCAAGGGGATTCAGTTAAGAAAGGAAGAAGTCAAAGTATCACTATTTGCAGATGATATGATAATATACATTAGTGACCCCAAAAATTCTACCAGGGAACTTTTACAGCTGATATACAACTTCAGCAAAGAGGCTGAATACAAAATTACCTCAAAAAATTAGTAGCCCTCCTGTATACAGAAGACAAATAGGCTGAGGAAAAAATTAGGGAAAGATCATCCTTCAAAACAGCAACGAAAATAAAGTACCTTGTTGTGACTCTAACCAAGCAAGACAAAGGCATGTATGAAAAAACTTCCAGTCTCTGAAGGAAGAAGTAAAAGAAGATATCAGAAGATGGAAAGATCTCCCATGCTCATGGCTTGGCAAGATTAACATAGTAAAAATGGCCATCTTACCAAAAGCAATCTACAGATTCAATGCAATTCCCATCATATTGCCAACACAATTCTTTACAGACCTTGAAAGAAAAAATTCTCAACTTCACATGGACTAACAAGAAACTGAGACTTGCTAAAGCAATCCTCTACAACAAAAGATCTTCTGGAGGTATCTACAGCCCTGATCTCAAGCTGAACTATAGAGCAACAGTAAACAAAACAAAACAAAACAAAAAACCTGCATGGTACTGGTGTAGAAACACATGGGAGAATAAATGGAATAGAATAGAAGACCCAGAAATAAACCCACACACTTATGGATACCTGATACATAGATGCCAAAACTATACAATGGAAAAAAGATAGCATCTTCAACAAACAGTGCTGGTCTACATAGATATCTACATGTAAAAATATGCAAATAGATCCATATTTATCACCCTGCAAAAAACTAAAGTAATTTTTTGTCAAAGTCCTCAACATATAAACAAGACACAACAAACCTGTTAGAAGAAAAATTGGGGAAGTGTCTTGAGCTCATTGGCATAGGAGACAACTTCCTGAACAGAACACCAATAGCACATGACCTACCATCAACAATCAATAAATGGGACCTCATGAAACTGAAAAGTTTCTGTAAAGCAAAGGACACTGTCATCAGAACTAAATGACAGCCTACAGACTGGGAAAGGATCTTTACCAACCTTATATATGACAGGGGGCTAATATCCAGCATATATAAAGAACTAAAGAAGTTAAGAACAACAAATCATGTAATCCAAATAAAAATGGTGTACAGAGCTATACAGAGAATTCTCAATAGAGTAACACCAAATGGGAAAGAAACTCTTAAAGAAATGTTCAAAGTCCTTAGTCATCAGGGAAATGAAATCAAAACGACCCTGAGAGTTCATCTTACACCCATCAGAATGGCTAAGATCAAAATCTCAAGTGACAACACATGTTGGAGAGGATGTGGAGAAAGGGGAACCCTCTTCCATTGCTGTTGGGAATGTAAACTTGTACAAACACTTTGTAAATCAATCTTGCTCATTCTCAAACAATTAGGAATAGTGCCCCCTCAAAACACAGCTATGCCACTCCTAGGCATATATCCATACTATGCTTAAGCATACAACAAAGACATTTGCTCAACTATGTTCATAGAAGCTTTATTCATAATAGCCAGAATCTGAAAACAACCCAGGTATCCCTCAGTTGAGAAATGGCTGCAGAAATTGTGGTACATTTACAGAATGGAATACTACTCAGCAATTAAAAACAAGGAAATCATTAAATCTGCAAACAAATGGTGGGAACTAGAAAAGATCATCCTGAGTGAGGTACCCCAGAAGTAAAAAGATATGATGATATATCCTCACTTATAATTAGACATTAGACATACAATATATGATAAACATACTAAAATCTGTACACCTAAAGAAGCTAAGCAAGAAGGAGGTCCCTGGGTAAGATATTCAATCCTTATTCAGAAATGCAAACAAGATAGGCATCAGAAGAAAGTGAAAACAAGAAACAAGACAGGAGCCTACCACAGAGGGCTTGTGAAAGACTCTACCCAGCAGGGTAATCAAGCAGATACTGAGACTCATAGCAAAATTTTGGTCAGAGTGCAGGGAATCTCACAAAAGAAGGGGGAGATAGGAAAACCTGGAAGGGTCTGGAGCTCCAGAAGGAGAACAACAAAAACAAAAAAATCTGAGCACAGGGGTCTTTTCTTAAACTGATACTCCAACCAAGGACCATTCTTACAGATAATCTAGAACCCCTGCATAGATGTAGCTCAGTGTTCAAATGGGTTCCCTAGCAAGGGGAACCAGGGATATCTCTGACATGAATGCAGTGCCTTGCTCTTTGATCACCTCCCCCTGTGTTGTGTGGCACACTTAGCACTCCACAGAGGAAGACTATGAACGACAGTACTGATGAGACCTGATAGGCTAGGGTCAGATGCAAGGGGAGGAGGGCTACTCCTCTCAGTGTACTGGGGAAGGGGCAATGGAGGAGATTAGGGAGGTAAGGACAGTGGGATTGGGAGGGCACGAGGGTCAGGGCTACAGCTAGGATACAAAGTGAATAAACTATAATAAATAAAAAATTATATTAAAAAAGAATAAAAGTAAATACTTGAATAGACACTAGGAATATATAGATGGTGATGCTATAAAAGATAATACTACTGGCCCATACCACTATATCATTTAGAGATATAGGTGGTGAAATGCTCCCTGTGTTATTCCTTTTTTTCTGCTGTGACAAATATGAGGCAAACAAGAAAAGATTTGTTGGAGTTTCAGTTTATGGATAACTGGTTTAATTGCATTGGGCTAGTGATGAGATGGACCATGATACCAGAAAGGAGTTATTGAACACAGCTATTAACCTCATGGCAACTATTCATATTGTAGGAAGACTGGAGGAGACAAGAAGAGGCTGGGACAAGAGATAATCTTCAAAGACATGCCCCCAGTGGTTTCCTTCCAATTTTAAATGTATTGACAGATTGATATATTAATAAAGGAACAGCATTATGATCTAATCATGCCCCCAAAGTCCCACTTCTAAATACTGCTTGCATCAAGAACAACCCTTAAAATTTTGAGCTTTTGGGAGGTGACTCAATATATCCAAATGTGAAATATCACTTAAGCATATTGTTGTCATGTATAGTACCAAATATGCAAGGTCAAAACTCCCAAAGACAAGAGACCTTAGGAAAATTAAGTCACCAAGTATGGTGAATATTTGGCTCTATAAAGAAAGAAGTAACATCACTTCTATTTCATTATTTAGTGTATATTAATATCTTTGAGGAATAAAATTGAAAAGAACTATTGCAATGGCCTCCCTAGAAAGCAGCATTTATTCATTAGACTATCTTATTCTATGTCAGAACCTACGTGATACTGACAACAGCTTAATTATGATATGTATGATGTCTGTCCTTGGGGAGTTCACACTATAATGAGAAATGATATGCATGAATAAAGACATTTATATGGGTCATTGAAGCACCACCATGGGTAGTTGGCTAAAGGAATTAGTCTACAGATGAAAGCAACAGATGAAATATTTTAAGGACCTAAACTGTTGCTAAGAATGAGTATAGGGAAAACAGGCACTTAAAAATAGAATTAATTTAATGCAGCATATTGTTTGAATGGTAGTATAAGATTGTGAGGAGTAAAAGTTTAGGACTGATTATTTTTCAATTTGCATCAGTAGTCAATAGTTGCTGTCATGAAAATAGAAAAGAATCATTTAAAAAGAGAATCACATTTGAGAACAAAGTTAAGAGAGAATAATAACAGCTCAATTATAGAATTGTTGAGCTCATTTTGAGAAAGACATTTAAGTACAAATGTCCAATATACTTTTAAATATTTATAGCTTGTGTTCAAGGGGAAAACATCAGAGGGAATCATGTAATTCAATACTTTTTTAGTTTATTTGTAATTTACAGCTTTATGGGGTGATGGGATAGCTTAAATTTATAAAGCAGCAGAACAAAACCAGAGGAAACAACAATATAGAAAGACAGAGAAAAATCAAATAAAGACTAAGTGGAGGACAGTATGAAATCTCCATCTTGTCTTTAGAAAATGTATTTTCATTCTGCAGAATGATTGGGGTTGAGGAAGCATCTATGTGGTGCCAGTCACTCTCTGCAATTTGGGATTCAGTCTACTGCTGTGGTCCATAGGTATTGAATTGAGTTGAATATAATTCCCACTAACAATATCCTGGGAAAGTGCTGAACCCAAGGATGAGTACTGGAACAAAACTGTTTTCACTATGACAACTAATCTCAATGGTAGATATTGAGAATTGAAACTATAATTGTGATAGAAAAGGCTTAGGGGTTGGAGGCGGCAAACATACATGACTGCATACAGATCAAATGTTCTTAAGATTTCAAAGGGCTGAAGTTCTCTTCTCATGTCAGTTTGAATGGAAGCAGTGTGTATGGTTGTGTTGCCTTGTATTTGAACATATTTGCAAAGGATATTCAATCTCTCATACTAGCTAAAGATTTTGTGCATTATTCATTCAGTTTGATTGTGTCTGACAGCACTTGGATCACTCTGGTGTTGTTACACAGATTTTGGTTGCAAAACCTCTAGTGAACATGTAAACAAACAGATATGATAGAAGCACTTCATGCATTGCCACTGACTTCGAATAATTCATACCTCTTTAGAAAACTTGGGCCTTACCCAAGTTAAATATTTCTACTGTAATTTTAGTAGGACATTATTATGTTCACATTCTATTTTCATTGGCTAACACTATTGGTTAAGATGACTTGTCCAAATGCATTGTTTCAATTTGCTATGATATAACTGATTCACAATCAAATGAACAGTGCTTAAGTGTTCACTTCTATGAAATAAACATTGTGTGTACCTAAGTTGGATTAAAACTATTAGCTTCTCTGATTTTCTGTGAGTGTCCTTTCACAGGTCTTCTGACATCATTCTTCATGTGTTAAGGTCTTTTGATAATCAAAGCTTTGATTTATCTATAAAACCTAAATATTATCTCAGGATGTGTCTGTTTTTTGATCTTCCTTTTTTTTTTTCTTGGTCTTGCTGCCCCACTTACCTACACTTCATGGGTTCAGTCTTTCTTCAGTTTTACTATGGACCATATCAGTTAGAAATATTCTTAGAGTCTCTGCTTGAGTGTCCCTCCTGTCTCCATCTTGTCACAGAGATACCTCGACACTCAATTTCTCTTTTCTCTACTGTCCTTTTGTCTTCTTGCCCTTGATCTCCTCAGTTCTGATCTCCACCCTCTTAACTCTCTATGCCTCCTCTCCTACCTTGTTTGATCTCTTCAGCTGCTACCTCTGTCATTCTATCTTCCCTTCCAAGTGAGATTTATGCAACCTCCCTTGGATCCTCTATGTTACTTATGTTCTTTGAGCCTGTGTCTTGAAGTATGCTTATCCTTTATGGATAAAATCCACTCTAAGTGAGTATATACCATGTGTGTCTTTGTGGGTCTGGGTTAACTCACTCTTGTTCCATCCATTTGCTAATTTCATCATTTTTTTGTTTTTAATATATATATATATATATAATGTTACTGTTATACAACTTATTTTTATGTAGTGTAATACTTTTTTCTTCATAGCATAATGGCTTTTTCGTTTTTTGAAATTTATTTATTTATGTATTTATGTATTTATTTATATTAATCAAAGGTTATGTACTTTGTATCCCAGCCATAGCCCCCTCCTTAATTTCCTCCCAATCTCACCCTCCCTTATCTACTCCCTGCCCCTCTCCAAGTCCACTGATAGGGGAGGTCCTCCCTCCCTTCCATCTGACCCTAGCTTATCAGGTCTCTTCAGGAGACCTGGCTGCAATGTCCTCTTCTGTAGCCTAGCAATAATATATAAGAAATTCTATATTTTTTCCATTTATCTTTGTATCTCCAACACTTGCCACACAGAAATTTGTAAGTAATTATATGCTGGCTAAAAGCATTAATTTGTTGTAATTTCTTTGACAACTTCTTCACTTGAAGTTGACTCTTGCCTTATTCGAAATATTTCATATCTATAGTCACAATGATCCTTGCAAAAGTTGTAGTTGATCCTGGCATTTTTTATGCTAAAAACCTTCAGAACTTTATATTTAAATAAAGTGCAAATTACTGAAAGTGCCTTATTTTATTTGGATAGCGTAAGTTGTACTATGCTAATAAATTAATTTTTAAATCTAAACAGTGATATCTTTGTTACCATTATGTATCTCTAACATAAGCGGTAGAAATGTAGGCTTGTTTTATATAGTCACACACACAATTGAGTGAGACAGACAGGCATATACTGCCTACCTAGACTTTTGAAAGTACCATCTTATAGATTTAAGCCATTCGTAGTTTTGTTGTGTAGGAATTTCCTTTAGTTTGAAACATTACATCCCAAAGGTGGGTTCTCTAAAATGCAAGAAGTAAATAAAACGTGTAAGGCTTAGTATGTAAACAACTCTGTTCTTTTCCAAGTGTATATATTCAGCAAGAACTTCTGGAAAAGAATGACTCTCCAGCATGTCAAACTGCCTTCAAGTTGTACAGACAGTTCCAGGAACACAGCTTTCATGAGTATTCACCTATTACATAGTGGAGGTTTTGGTGATGCATGAGCCTTTATGTTAGTTTTGCTTCCATTACTAACACTTACAAACTCACTGGCTCACTAACTTATACTTTGGGGACTCATTTCTTTGGCCTGTTGTTGGTATACTCTCTGATATGAGTAAACATTTGCTCACATTTCTCAATAAAAAGAGACACAATATATTTCAGTGTATTTTTAGACATTATACATGTTCATGAAAATATTTCTGTTAGTAGTCTTTAGTGAATTCCAAAAGAACTAAATTTTAAACCCCAAGACAATCATTCTATATTTGCAAATAGTGTAGGGCTTTGGTTCTTAGGCATGTAGAATGGTATGTTATGAACTGTCTTCAAAATATTGATAAAATTTCAAGCAAATAATTTTTTTTTTACTTTTTAGATCCAGATGAGAAAATTCAATTTAATGAAAGACTAAGTGTGTAGCATATAGTAGATATTAGAAGTGTGTTTTGGGGGCTGGAGAGCTGGCTCAGAGGTTAAGAACACTTGCTGTTCTTTCAAAGGTCCTGAGTTCAATTCCCAGAAACTACATGGTGGCTTTTAACCATCTATAGTGAGATCTGGTGTGCAGGCAGAATGCCATATAAATAATAAATAAATCTTAAAAAAAAACAATGGAATACTACTCAGCAATTAGAAAGGAGGAAATCATGAAATTCGCAGGCAAATGGTGGGACTTGGAAACTATCATCCCGAGTGAGGTATCCCAAAAGCAGAAAGAAACATATGGTATATACTCACTTATATAGACCTATAGGATAGGAAGGTCAAGCTGAAATCTACACACCTAGAGAGGATATACAGGAAGGAGGACCCAGGTTGGTATGAT
>CM053742.1:50250038-50281613 GCA_028658305.1 Pachyuromys duprasi
GGGCTCTGTGTGCCCAGCTTCGTGCTCTGTGCTAGAAGTTGTGAACACTGCAGGCTGGTCACCCCTCTGGTCTGGAGTCTTTACTCCTCACTCTGTGCTAGAGTCTGAGTGTCCAGTTTTGAGATGTCAGCTGGGGGCTGTGCACTCCGCCCTGGGCTTGTTGCTAAGGGCTCTCCCCTGGAATGGAGATTTGGCACCTCCTTCTGTGCCAGGGGCTGTGCACCACGGTCTGAGATGATATTTGGGGCACACACAGTGGGTTTGGGTTGGTGTGCATCCGCTGTATGTAGGGCTTTCTGAAATGGTGCCAGAGGCCTTCTCTGTCTGACTTGTGGACAGACACTTGAACTGGGGTTTTTGCTGTGGATGCTTGCAGTTTTCGCCCTCAGTGTGCGGTCTGGTCAAGATGGTCCCAGGATCCTCTCATCCGTCGGTTGAGGCAGAACTCGGTTTCCTCCCAGACACGCAGGGGGACTCATACACTGATTGAGTTTTTGCTGGTGGAAGCATTCGGCGCGCCCCCCTGCCGTGTCCGTGTGCGGACTGGTCAAAATGGTCCCCCAATCCACTCAGTCTGTGGTGGTTCCAGCAATAGGTTTGCGCCCGAGGCACACCCGTTTGTTCAGGCAGAACTTGGTTTCCTCCCAGACCTGCCGGTGGACTCACACACTGACTGAGTTTTTGCTTGCGGAAGCGTTTGGCTTGTGCCCCCGCATTGTGCAGACTGGTCAAAAAGGTCCCCCAATCCACTCAGTCTGTGGTGGTTCCGGCGATCCGTTTGTGCCCGCCTTACACCTGCGGGTTGAAGCAGATCCCGTGTGCAGTGTGTGCTCGTAGGGTGCAGTTCAGTGAAAACGGCACCTGGTTCCTCCTGAGACTGCCCGCAAGACTGTGCGATCCAGTCTATAATGGCGGGTGTGGGCGCCCAGTGCATCTACTCTTTCAGATTAGAGCTGTGCGCTGCTGGTCACCGGGAAATTTTTCCAGGTAATAACTGGGTGTCTCTAGGGTTTTCCTACTTGATTTTCTCACCGTAAGAGTTCTGCTCACCTGGCACTCACAATGCTGGCGTTTTAGGTCCCAGAGTTCAGTCTCCTGGTCACTGCGTTGTTTCTGCTCTCCTACTCCTCAGACACAGTGTTCTCTCCTGGCAGCCATCTTGGATCCACCATGAATTTTTTTTAAGAGGTCTTTCACTTGCTTGGTTAGAGTCACAGCAAGATACTTTATGTTATTTGTGGCTACTGTGAAGGGTGTTGTTTCCTTAATTTCTTTTCACCCTGTTTGTCTTTTGTATACAGGAGTGCTTCAGATACTTTTCAGTTAATTTTGTATCCAGCCACTTTGCTGAAGGTGTTTATCAGCTGAAGGAGTTCTCTAGAGTCACTCATGTGTAAGATCATACCATTTGTGAAAAATGATACTTTGACTTCTTTATTTCAAATATTTCTCCCATATTCTCCTTTAATTTTCTTATTGCTCTAGCTATGACTTCAAGCACTATGTTGAAGAGATATGGACAGAGTAGGTAGCTTTGCCTTGTTCCTGATTTCAGTGAGATTGATTTAACTTTATCTCCATTTAGTTTGATGTGGACTATAACCTTGGCAAATATTGCTTTTACTCTGTTTAGTCATGTGTTTTGTATCCCTGATCTCCATAACTTTAAACATGAACAGGTGTTGGATTTTGTCAAATGCTTTTTTGGCATCAAAGTAAATGATTGTTTTTTTTTTCTGTTTATTTTTTTTAATTTCAGTTTGTTTATATAATAGATTACATGAACGATTTTTGTAAGTTGAAGCTTATTTGGTCTTGGTGGATGATATCTTTATTGTGTTCTTGGATTCATTTTGTGAGCATTTTCCTTAGTATTTTTGCATCAATGTTCATAAGCAAAGTAGGTCTGAAGTTTTCTTTTTTGTTAGGTCTTTGTGTGGTTTAAGTATCACTGTCACTGTGGCCTCACAGAATGAGGTTGGTAATGTTCCTTCTGTGGTCTGTTTTGTGGAATAGTTTGAAGAGTATTGGTGTTAGCTCTTCTTTGAAGGTTTGGAAGACTTCTGTGCTGAAACCGTCTGGCCCTGGGCTCGCTCTTTCTTTCTTTCTTTCTTTCTTTCTTTCTTTCTTTCTTTCTTTGTTTCTTTCTTTCTTTCCTTTTTTTTGATGGGAGACTTTTGATGAGAGCTTCTATTTCTCTTCCTGTTTTAGGACTATTTAATTTATTTACTTGATATTTTTAAATGCCAGTATGTTTTAATATAAGCCATAAATCATTTGTAATACTTTTGTAATCTTCTTATTTTTAATTAAATATTTATTTTTCATATTAATTACAATTTATTACTTTGTATTCCAACTGTAGCCCCCTCCATCATTCCCTCCCAATCCCACCTTTCCTCCCTCATCTCCTCCCTGCCCCTCTCTAAGTCCACTGATAAGGCAGGTCCTCCTCCCTTTCCATCTGTCCCTAGCTTATTAGGTGTCACCAAGTCTGTCTGCAATGTCCTCCTCTGTGGCCTAGATCCTCCCACAGAGGTTGGGAAGGTCAAAGAACTAGCTACTGAGTTCATGTCAGGGACAGTCCCTCTTCCCCTTACTAGAGTACCAACTTGGAACTGAGTTGCCATGGGCTACATCTGTGCATGGGTTGTAGGTTATATCCATGTGTGGACAGGAGCCTAGCATAGAGGGCCTCTAAAAGACTCTACCTAGCAGTGTATTAAAACAGATGCTGAGACTCATGGCCAAACTTTGGGCAGAGTGCAGGGATTCGTATGAAAGAAGAAGGAGTTAGTAAGACCTGGAAAAGACAGGAGCTCCACAAGGTCCAAATATATCTGGGCACAGGAGCTTGTCTGAGACTGATTCTCCAACCAAGGACCATGCATAGATATTTACCTGATCTTGATTCAGCTTTGGTAAGTGGAATTGATCAAGGAAACTGTCCATTTCATTTACATTTTCAAATTTTGTGGCATATAGGCTTTTGAGGTAGGACCTAATGATTCTGGAGGATTTCTTCAGTGTCTATTGTTACACCACATTTTCATTTCTGATTTTGTTGATTTGAATAGTGTCTCTCTGCCTTTTAGTTAGTTTTGCTAAGGGTTTGTGTATCTTGTTGATTTTATCAAAGAACCAGTTGTTGGTTTTGTTGATTCTTTGAATTGTTCTCTTTGTTTCTAGTTTACTGATTTCAGCCCTGAGATCATTTCCAGCCATCTACTCCTTTTGTGTGTGTCTGATTTTTTTTCCTAGTTCTTTTAGTTGTGCCATTAGGTTGCGTGTATGACATGCCTCAAACTTCTTTATTAAGGTATTTAGTGCTATGAACTTAACATTTCTTTCACTGTGTCTCACAAGTTAGTTTAAGCTGTACATTTACTTTCATTGAATTCTAGAAAGTCTTTGATTTCTTTTTTTATTTTCTCCCTGACCCAGTTGTCATTGAGTAGAGAAAATTTCAGTTTCCAGGTGTGTGTAGGGTTTTGCTATTTCTTTTATTGTTGAGGTCTGGTTTTAGACTATGGTGGTCTAATATGATACAAGGGTGTTATTTCAATCTTCTTGTATCTGTTGAGGCTTGCTTTGTGCCCAACTATACGATCTGTTTTGGAGGGGGTTCCATGAAGTGTTTAGAAGAAAGAATACTCTTTTGTGTTTGAGTGAAAGTTCTGTAGACATCTATTAGATCCATTTGATTAAAGACCTCCGTAAGTGTCATTATTTCTCTGTTTATGTTCTCTCTCCATTCTCTGTCCCTTGGCAAGAGTAGGGTGTTGAAGTCTCCCACTATTAAGGTGCTGGGATCAATGTGTTATTTTTGCTTTAATAATATTTCTTTGACAAATGCTGGAGCTCTTGTGTTTGGTGCATAAATGTTCAGGATTGTGATGCTCTCCTGGTGGAGTTTTCCTTTGTTGAGAATGAAGTATCCCTATCCATCTCTTTTGATTAGTTTGGTTGAAAGACTGTTTTATTACAGTTTTTGCTTTTCATTTATTTATGTTTTTATTTATTACAGTATATTAATTTTTTATCCCAGCTTTATCTCCTTCCCTTGTCCCCTCCTTCCCTTCTTCCCTCTTTTCCTGGCATGACCCTCTCCCAGGTCCACTGATAAGAGTGGTCTTCCTACACTTCCCTCTGAACCCACCATATCAGGTCTCATCAGTAGTGGCTGCATTGTTTTCCTCTGTGGCCTGGTAAGGCTGCCCTGCCCTGCAGGGGGGGAGGTGATTAAAGAGCCAGCCAGTGAGTTCATATGAGAGACACCCCCTGTTCCCATTACTAGGGAACCCACTTAGAGCCTGAGCTGCCATGAACTACATCTGTGCAAGCGATCTAGATTATCTCCAAGAATGGTTCTTGGTTGGTTGGAGTATCAGTCTCAGAAAAAAACAACTGAGCTCAGATTTTTTGCTTCTGTTTATCTCCGTTTGGAGCTCCTGTCCCCTCCAAGTCTTTCTATCCCCTACCTTCTTTCATAAGATTCCTTGAATTCTGTCTAAATTTGGCTAGGTGTCTCAGAATCTGCTTTGATACCCTGCTGGGTAGAGTCTTTCAGAGGCCCTCTGTGGTAGGCTCCTGTCCTGTTCCCTGTTTTCTCCCACCTCTGATGTTCGTCCCATTTGCCTTTCTGAATGAGGATTGATCATTTTACCCAGGGTCCTCCTTCTTGCTTAGCTTCTTTGGGTGTACAGATTTTAGTGTGTTTATCCTAAACATGGGTATGGCTAATACACATTTATAATGAGTATATACCATGCATATCTTTGTGCTTCTAGGTTTCCTCACTCAAGATGATCTTTTCAAGATCCCACCATTTGCCTGCAAATTTCATGATTTCCATGTTTTTAATAGCTGGACACATTCTATTGTATCAATGTACCACAAATTCTGTATTTATTCCTCAGGTGAGGGACATCTGGGTTGTTAATGATGCTCATCTCTCTATATTCAGCCAGTACTTTTAGAAACACTTGTGAAATTATTTTAAAACAAAGCCTTTCACTGAGTTCTGTAAGTTAGAAACTAAAATGTGTAAAGCTATAGACCATACCTTCAGTGAGTTCATAGTTCATTACAGGTGTGAGGATAAAGACAAGGAGAAATATATATATATATATATATATATATATATATATATATATATATATATATAATGTTTTTCACCTGTGCATTTTGTAGACTTCTATTCTGACACATATTCTGAAATTTTGAAGTGTGCTTGCTTGTATTTCTTTATATGTAATGCTTTTTTTCTTCTAGGTGATTTCATTACGTCTGTTATTTAATACTAGTAACCAGTTAATTTCTGTAATTCTTAGAGTGTCACTTCATTATAAGCTGATGGTAAAGATTCTTTTCCATTCTCCAAATGGATTTGGTAGTGATGGAAAATGGATTTGGGGAAGTAGTTAAGGCAAAAATCTTCTTAACCTGAGAATGTCTGACCCTATGATTGGGATTTTTGTGCAGTAGAATTGGCAGGAACTAGCAATTAAGCCCATCTTTGGCACCAGTATTCTGCCATGCATTCCTTTCAAAGACATTTCTTTGATCCGTATAAAACTAACAATTGACATCTCATCAAATTAAGTAGCTTCTTAATACATCAGAAAATAGACCTTTTTGTACTGACATTTAAGTCATAATGAAAATGTGAGACACACGTGGGGCAGGACGAGATGGCAGCCCCAGGAGGATGCTGCTTCTGAGCTGCAGAACAACATTTTCGGTACAATAACCAAGGGACTGAACTGTGGGCCCTAAAACAACAGGGATCCTGTTTTCCAGATGAGAGGAAGTTCCAAGGTGCTGGAACTGGCCCGGTCCACTCCCAGGACACCCAGCCAAAACCCAAAAAGAGATCTCGGGTTGCTCGGGCACTCAGTCGTTCGCCAGACCAGAGCCACACACCTGCGTGTGCTGATCACCTTCCTAGGCTGAACGGTGGGCATAAAAAACATCAGAGTCTGGGAGTATCAGTCGTGAGAAAAACCCACAGGGAAGGAAGGAAACGGGACTGACCTAGGTCACCCAGCCTTACCTGGGAAAAGATCCCACAGAACTCTACAGACACCAGAGTAAGACAGTCTAAAGGTCAGACTCAAGGAAAAAACATCAAAGATTATATATAAGCAATGACAAAAGGTCGACTAAAGAACTCACCCAACAAAAATCAGGACACCATGGCCCCACCAGAAACACCCAAAAGCAATTGAGATATTAATTCAGCGGAGACACAGGAAAATTTAGTTAAAGCTATGATTATGCAGTTATTAGAGGAACAAAAAGAGGAAATGAACAAGGCCCTCAAACAAATACAGAAGAATATAACTGCCCACGTGGAGGAAAAATTAAAGACATATAGAGACGACACAAACAAAAAAATAGGAACCACATTCAATCAGATGAAGGAAATGGTACAAAGCATGAAAACATAATTAGAATCTATAAAGAAAACACAAACAGAGAAAAACCTGGAACTGGAGAACTTAGAGAAAAGATCAGGAACCACAAAGGTAAGCATCATCAATAGAATACAGGAGATGAAAGAGAGAATCTCGGGAGCTGAAGATATACTTGCTTAAACTGATTCCTCAGTCAAAGAAAATCTAAAATCAGAAAAGTCTCAAACACAAAACATTCAAGAAATCAAGGATGCCATGAAAAGACGTAACCTAAGAATAATAGGAATAAATGAAAAAGAAGACTCCAGGCTCCAAGGACCAGAAAATATTTTTAAGAAAATCATAGAAGAAAATTTCCCTAACTTAAAGAAAGAGATGTCCATAAACATACAAGAAGCCTACAGAACACCAAATAGACTAGACCAGAAAAGAAATACCTCTTGTCACATCATAGTCAAAACACTATACCTACAAAACAAAGAAAAAATATTAAAGGCAGCAAGGGAAAAAGGTCAAGTAACATATGAAGGGAGACCCATCAGAATCACACCAGATTTCTTATCAGAAACTATGAAAGCCAAAAGGTCCTGGGCAGAGGTCATGTAGTCTTTAACAGAACACAGATGCCAACCAAGACTACTATATCTAGCAAAGCTGATACTTCCATGGCAAAACAAAATTTAAGCAATATCTACACAGCAACCCAGCCCTACAAAAGATACTGGAAGGAATACTCCAATCCAATGAAAACAAGTTCACCAAAGAAAATACAGGATACAGAAATCTCCCAGCAAAAATTAAAACAAAAAAAGAGCAATGAATCATAGTAAAACTACTAACTCCACAATAAAAGGAACTAACAGTCATTGGTCACTGTTGTCTATCAACATCAATGGAATCAACTCTCTAATAAAAAGACACAGAATAACAGAATGGTTGCAGAAACAGGATCCAACATTATGCTGCTTTCAAGAAACACCCTATGCAACAAAGATAAACACTACCTCAGAATAAAGGGCTGGAAAAAAGTGTTTCAAGCAAATGGACCTGGAAAACAAGCTGGGGTAGCAATCCTATTATCTAATAAAACAGACTTTTGACCAAAACTAATCAAAAAAGATGAGGAGGGGCACTTCCTTCTCATCAAAGGAAAATTCCAACAGGAGGACATCACAATTTTGAAATCTATGCCCCAAATACAAGACCACATATATTTGTAAATGAAACATTATTAAAGCTGAGATCTCACACAAATCCTAATACCTTAATAGTGGGAGACTTCAACACCCCACTCTCACCAACGGAGAGATCATCCAGTCAGAAGCAAAACAGGGAAACAAAGGCACTCACAGAGACCCTAAATCAAATGGACCTAATAGATGTCTACAGAACTTTTCACCCAAAATCAAAAGACTATACCTTCTTTTCAGCAACTCACGGAACCTTGTCCAAAATAGACCATATAGTTGGTCACAAAGCAAGCCTCAGCAGATACAAGAAGATTGAAATAATCCCTTGTATCCTATCTGACCATCATGGTCTAAAGCTGGGTCTCAACAACAACAAAAACAGCAAAAACCTGCACATTCATGGAAACTCAACAACTTGATACTCAATGACAGCTTGGATAGGGAAGAAATTAAAAAAATCCCATACAAGCAACTTAAAGGCCCAAATGAAAGCCCTAGAATAAAAAGAAGCAGATACACCCAAGAGGATCAGACGACTGGAAATAATCAAATGCAGGGCTGAAATCAATCAAATAGAAACAAATAAAACTATTCAAAGAACAATGAAACCAAGAGCTGGTTCTTTGAGAAAATCAACAAGATAGACAAGCCCCTAGCCAAACTAACAAAAAGGCAGAGAGAAACGGTCCAAATCAGCAAAATCAGAAATGAAAAGGGGGACATAACTACAGACTCTGAGGAAATCCAAACAATCATTAGATCTTACTACAAAAGCCTATACGCCACAAAATTTGAAATCTAAATGGACAGTTTTCTTGAGAGATTCCACCTACCTAAATTAAGCCAAGATCAGATAGGAAGATTGAACAGACCTATACACCCAAGGAAATAGAAGCAGTCATCAAGGGTCTACCTTCTAGAAAAAGCCCTGGCCCAGATGGATTCAGTGCAGAATTCTATCAGACCTTCAAAGGAGTGCTAACTCCAATTCTTTCTAAACTATTCCACAAAATAGAAACAGTAGGAACATTACCAAACTCATTCTATGAAGCCACAGTCACCTTGATACCTAAACCACACAAAGACCCAACCAAAAAAGAACTTCAGACCTATGTCTCTTATGAACATTGATGCAAAATTACTCAATAATATACTTGCAAACCGAATCCAAGAACACATAAAAGATATCATCCATCATTACCAAGTAGGCTTCATCCCAGACATGCAGGGGTGGTTCAATATACGGAAATTCATCAATGTGATCCACCATATAAACAAACTGAAGGAGAAAAACCACATGATCATCTCCTTAGATGCCAGAAAAACTTTCGACAAAGTCCAACATCCATTCATGTTTAAAGTCTTGGAGAGATCAGAGATACAAGGCACATTCTTAAACATAGTAAAGGCAATATACCGCAAGCCTATAGCCAACCTCAAACTTAATGGAGAGAAACTTAAATCACTCCCACTGAAATCAGGGACTAGGCAAGGTTGCCCACTGTCTCCATATCTCTTCAACATAGTAGTTGAAGTCCTAGCTAGAGCAATTAGACAACAAAAGGAGATCAAGGGGATACAAATCGGAAAGGAAGATGTCAAAATATCCCTATTTGTTGACAATATGATAATATACATGAATGACCCCAAAAATTCAACCAGAGAACTCCTTCAACTGATAAACACCTTCAGCAAAGTGGCTGTATACAAAATCAATTCAAAAAAAAATCAGAAGCCTTCCTGTACACTAAGGACGAAAGGGCCGAGAAAGAAATTAGGGAATCAACACGCTTCACAATAGCCACTAATAACATAAAGTACCTTGGGGTGACTCTAATCAAGCAAGTGAAAGGTTTGTTTGAGAAAACCTTCAAATCTCTGAAAAAAGAAATTTAAGAAGATATCAGAAGATGGACAGATCTCCCATGCTCATGCAATCCTCATCGAAATACCAACAAATACCAACACAATAATTTATAGACCTTGAAAGAAAAATTCTCAACTTTATATGGAGAAACAAAAAATCCAGAATTTTCAAAACGATCCTGTACAGCAACAGATCATCTGGAGGTATCTCCATCCCTGATCTCAAGCTGTACTACAGAGAAATAGTTACAAAAACTTCATGGTATTGGCATAGAAACAGAATAGTGGATCAATGGAACCAAATAGAAGACCCAGAAATAAACCCACACAACTATGGCAACTTGATTTTTGATAAAGAAGCCAAATCGATCCAATGGAAAAGAGACAGCATCTTCAACAAATGGTGCTGGACCAACTGGATGTCTATATGGAGAAAAATGAAAATAGATCCATATTTATCACCCTGCACAAAAGTAAAGTACATGTGGATCAAAGACCTCAACATAACACCAGACACATTAAATTGGTTAGAAGAAAAAGTGGGAAAAACCCTAGAACTCATTGGCACAGGAGACTACTTCCTGAACAGCACATCATCAACAGCACAGGCTGTAAGATCAACAATCAATAAATGGGACCTCATGAAACTGAAAAGCTTCTGTAAAGCAAATGACACTGTCATCAAAACAAAACGACAGCCTACAGAATGTGAAAGGATCTTCACCAACCCTATATCTGACACAGGGATAATATCCAATATACAAAAAGAACTCAAGAAGTTACAAAGCAACAAATCAAGTAATCCAATTATAAAATGGGGTATGGAGCTAAACAGAGAACTCTCTGTAGAGGACTGTAGAATAGCAAAACAAAACAAAACAACAACAACAACAACAACAACAAAAAACACTTAAAGAAATGCTCAACATTAGCCATCAGGGAGATGAAAATCAAAACGATCCTGAGATTTCACCTTACACCTGTCACCATGGCTAAGATCAAAAACTCAAGTGATAACACATGCTGGAGAGGTTGTGGATAAAGGGGAAACCTCTTCCATTGCTGGTGGGAATGCAAACTTACACAACCACTCTGGAAATCAATTTGGCGCTTTCTTAGACAATTGAGAATAGTGATTCCTCAAGATCCAGCTATACCACTCCTAGGCATATATCCAAAAGATGCTCAAATACACAACAAGGACATTTGCTCAACTATGTTCGTAGCTGCTTCATTCATAATAAACAGAACCTGAAAACAACCCAGATGTCCCTCAGTTGAGGAATGGATACAGAAATTGTGGTACTTTTACACAATGGAATACTACTCAGCAATTAAAAAGGAGGAAATCATGAAATTTGCATGCAAATGGTGGACCTGGATAAGATCATCATGAGTGAGGTATCCGAAAAGCAGAAAGACACACATGGTGTATACTCACTTATATAGACCTATAAGATTGGATAAAAATACTAGCCTATACACCTAAAGAAGATAAACAAGAAAAAGGACCTGGGGTAAGAGGATTAATCCTTTTTTAGAAAGACAAATGGGATGGACATTGGATGTAGGAGAAAACAAGTAGCAAGACAAGAGCCTACCACAGAGGGCCTCTGAAAGACTCTTCCTAGCAGTGTATCAAAGCAAATATTAAGACACATAACCAACCCTTTGGCAGATTGCAGGGAATAATATGAAAGAAGGGGTTGTTAGTATGACCTGGAGAAGTCAGGAGTGACGCAAGGGCCAAATATATCAGGGCACAGGGGTCTTTTATGAGACTGTTTCTAGAGCCAAGGACCATGTATGGAGATAACGTAGAAACACTGCTTGAATGTAGCAAATGGTACCTCAATATCCAAGTGGGTACCCTAGTAAGGGGAACAGGGACTATTTCAGACATGAACTCAATGGCTGGCTCTTCAACTCCCCCCTCCCCCCAAGGGAGGAGAAGCCTTGCCAGGCCACAGAAGAGGACATTGCAGCCAGTCCTGAAGAGACCTGATAAGCTAGAGTTATAAGGAAGTAGAATGAGGTCCTCCCCTACCAGATGACTTGGAAAGGGACAGGGAAGAGATGAGGGAGTGATGGGAGGGATAGGGAGGGAATGTGGGAGGGAGCTATGGCTGGGATACAAAGTACATAACCTGTGATTAATATAAAACAAAAATTAAAAAAATAAAAAATAAAACAAAAAACAAAACAAAACAAAAACCAAAAACCAAAAAAAGAACACATAGGGGCTCAAACACACTCCAAAAGAAAAAAAAAGAAAAGAAAAAAGAAAAAGAAAAAAGAATATGTGGTAAGTCACCAGCCAGGAAGCAAAACCTGGCTGTGCTCTGTTGATAACAGTGCAATTTATTTGATGGTGTGTGGTTCTGGAAGACAAGACCTGCAAATATAACTCAGGCTTGACATTATGAACAGAAGGAGGAGGAGGAGGAGGAAGAGGAATAGGAGGAGGAGAAAATTTCAGAATGTATTCTTATCAGCCAAGTGGTTTCAGCTCTCTATGCAGTCTTCTCAAGGTAGTGAACATTTTTAGTTGGAGGCACTAGTGTCTAATGAGACACTAGCCTTGGCAATAGCCCTGATGGACAATAGCAGTCACAGCACTACAAGGGTTGTCAAGTTGTTTGCTATTTGTACAACTGCAGAGAAAAGCAGATAGGAGTAGAAAGGGGCTAGTTGCCTTGGAGTAAATATACATACTATCTGACATGTCAGGTGCTAAGTCAGAGTACAGACAACCAGTGCCTGTTATAATGACTTCTTTTATGGTAGCTCTTATAATGGGTAAAAAGATTTAAACTGGGTACACATGAGATAGTTTTTGAAAACAACAACAACAACAACAACAACAACAACTTCTGCCTCAATCCTTTTATGTTCTAGAGGTGGTGAGACCTGGGAGAATGGAGCTGACAAATGAGCCAGACTAAGATCTCATGCAATAGCCAATTTTATTCAGAATGAGACATTTATATGAGGAGGCACATGAGTTAAAGTGTACAGTTACAGGGTCAAGCCACACAGCAGCAAAATATGCTTTACTTTAGAGGTGTATATACAAGGAACAAGATCCAGTTGTAACGAATAATCTAAAGTAAACATGCTACTCTCTGCTGCACTTGGAAGGGGTATGAAAACATTCCAAGAACAATTTTGTGTTTTTTGAAGAAACTGATGTCATAAGGCTTTTTTGTTTTCTTGGTGTTTTCCTCACAAGCACTCAGAATTCTCCTCAAACCACTCCACTCTTGGACTGTGTTCCAGCAATGATCCATCTGTAATATGGCCTTTTTGACAGTCACCTGTAACAGGTGCAGTGAGAACAACTGCTATGGGAAAAAAATCCAGATGATTGAGCTAGTTTAAATAGTCTTAGTTTGAATAGTCCTGATTATCATGCCAACATGGATGAAGTTCCATAAGGTCCCACCACTACATGATGATATTACAAGCAGTCAATGGGAGCTAAGAGGAGAATCAGTTCTGTGCAGGGACAAGCTGCTGATACATTATCAAACCACAAGTGGTCAACCCTAAACACATGTATATATGAGCACCATGAATTGGACTCAGGTTTTCTACAATGACTGTGTGTGTGTGAAAAAATACAAATTTTAAAAGAATATGTCATGAATTTGAGACAGGAGGCATGCAAAGGAAGGGGACATGGAAAAGATATAAAACTCTTGTGTGAAATTCTCAAAACAATAAGAAAGCTAACATCAACAGACCAAAAAATCCAATTAAAAATGAAAATTCAATCTGTGGACTTAGAGAGGAGTATGGAGGAGATGAGGGAGGGTAGGTGGGGATTGGGAGGGAATGAGAGAGGGGCTATAGCTGAGATACAAGGTGAATAAGGTGTAATTAATATAAAAAAGAAAAATTTGGAGAAAAGAAAAACGAAAACAAATAGAAAAATAAATAAATCTTAATAGAAGCTAAAAGGAAAAAATGAAAAACCAATAACACCAACAAACTAAACACACAGAGAGAGAGACACACACACAGACACAGAATGAATCAAAGAGCTGAACAGAGAATTCTCAACATTGGAATCTCTAATGGCAGAGAAGCACTTAAAAAAAAAAGTTCAACATTCTTAGTCATCAGGGAAATTCAACTCAAAAGAACTCTGAGATTCCATCTTATACCTGTCAGAATGGCTAATATCAAGAATTCAAGTGATAGCACATACTAGCTCTTTAGTTGCTGGTGGAAATGCGAACTTATACAATCACTGTGGAGATCAATCTTGAGGTTTCTCAGAAATTAGAAAGAGTGTTACCGCAAGACCCAGCTATACCACTACTGGACATATACCAAAAATATGTTCCACCATACCACAAGGATGCTTCCTAAACTATTCTCATAGCAGCTTTATTTGAAATAACCAGAAACTGGAAACAACCTGGATGTACCTCAACTAAAGAATGGATGAAGAAAATGTGGTACATTTACACAGTGGAATACTAAAGTATTAGAATCAAGGAGATCATGAAATTTGTAGGCAAATGGATGAAACTAGAAAAGACCATCCTGAGTGAAGTAACCCAGATCCAGAAAGACATGCATGGTATGTACTCATGAGTGGATATTGGCCATAAAGTACAGGATCTACATACCCAAAGAAGCCAAGGAAGGCCCAAGGGAGAACACTTGAATCTCACTCAGAAGGTAAAATAACATCTGAAGTAGATGGATAGAAGGAACTAGGTGACAGAGGCAGTAAGGAAGTAATTAGGGTAGAGATCAGGTTTGGGGAGAGCAGGGATGAGGGGGTGGGACAACCAGGAGAGAGAATGCAAATTATTTGAGGGGCATTTCTGGACAATAAGTCCATGGGCTTGACCCTAGATGAGACTCCTAGAATCGGGGGAATTGAAGCCTGAAATAGCCACCTCCTGTATCCAGGTGGGACTTACAGTAGAGGGTGGAGTACACCAAACCACCCATAAAATCTCAACCCAAAATTTTCCCTGCCTACTAAAAATGTAGGAATAAATATGGAGCAGAGATTGAGGGAAAGGGCAACCAATGACTGTCCCAACCTGAGAACTATCCCACGGAAGAGAGCCAACTTCTGACATTATGAATGATACTCTGCTCTACTTGCAGACAGGAACCTAGCATAACTGTCTTCTGAGAGGTTTCATCCAGCAGCTGGTTGAAACAGATACAGAGATCCTCAGCCAAACAACAGGCCATACTCTGAGCTGGGGGAGTTTTGTGGAAGAGTGGAAGGATTAAAGGAGCAGGATAGGTCAAGTACTCCACAAGAAGACCTACAGAATAAACTAACCTGGGCCCATGGGGGCTCGCAGAGACTGAACCACCAATCAAAGTGCATGCACAAACTATGCCTAGGCCTCATACACATATGTATCACATGGGCAGCTTGGTCATCATGTGGGTTCACTAACAACAGGAGTAAGGACTAACTTCTGACTCTGCTGCCTAGCTTTGTATCCCTTTCCTTTAATTGAACTGCCTTTTCTAGCCTCAGTGTGAGAGAATATGCTTAGTCCTGCTGTGACTTGATGTAGCAGGGTAGGGTGGTACACGTAGGGGGAGGGAAGAGGGGTAAAGGTGGGACTGGAAAGAGAGTAGGAAGAGAGCTGTGATCAGGCTGTAAAGTGATTAAATAAATTAATGGAAAATAAACTAAATTTAAAAGGAGAGATTCCTGTTCAGTTGAGTTATCTGACTCTGCCTTTTTAAATTTATTATTATTATTTTTAAATTTGTTCACTTTGTGTCCCAACTGTGGTCCCCTCCCTCGACTCCTCCCACTCCCATCTTCCCTCCCTCTTCTCCCCCTATGCCCCTCCCCTATTTCACTGATAGGGAAGGTCCTCCTCCTGTTCTATCTGACCTTAGCCTATCAGGTCTCATGAGGACTGGCTACATTGTCTTCCCCTTGTGGCTTGGCAAAGTTGCATGCCCAGACAGAGGTGATCAGAGAGCCTACCACTGAGTTCATGGCAGAGACAGCCCCTGCTCCCCGTACTAGGAAGCCTGCTTGGATACTGAGTCTATGGACTACATCAGAGGCATGGTTTTAGGTCCTCTCCATGCATTGTCTTTGGTTGTGGTATCAGTCTCTGCATGGCACCCTGTGCCCCGTCTTTTTTTAGCTCTGTTTTTCTCCTTGTGGAGCTTCTGTCCTCTCCAGATCTATTTACCCCTTCTTTCATAAGATTCCCTGAAATTTGCTTAAAGTTGGATTATAAATCTTGGTCTCTGCTTTGATACCTTAATCAATAGAATGAGAAGCCCTCTATGGTTGGCTCCTGTCCTGTTCGCTGTCTTCTCCTGCTTCCAATATCTATTATGTTTGCCCTTCTGGATGATGATTAAGCATCTTCTCTAGGGTACTTCTTGTGTTTTAGCTTCTTTAAGACTATAGATTTTAGTATGTTTATCCTATATCATATGTCTTATAACCACTCATGAATGAGTATATACCATGTGTGTCTTTCTGCTTCTGGGTTACCTCATTCAAGATGATCTTTTCTGGTTCCCACCATTTGCCTGCAAATTTCATAATTTCCTTGTTTTTAATAGTTGAGTAGTATTCCATTCTTTAAATGTACTACAATTTCTGTATCCATTCCTCAGTTGAGGGACATCTAAGTTGTTTCCAGTTTCTGGCTTTTAGAAAAAGAAATGCCTTGAACATGGTTGAGCATATGTCCTTGTTGTATAGTTTAGCATATTTCAGATATATGCCTAGGAATCATATAGTTGAATCTTGAGGTAGCACTATTCCTAATTTTCTGGGAAAGTGCCAGATTGATTGATCTCCCCTGAATATATTCCAGTGACAGAGAAGTAGATACTTTAACTTTTTCAGACCAAGGAGTGGCTTCATACTCTTTTTCTCAATAACTATATCTACTTCCAGATTCCCCAACACAGATTCTTATAAAATCAGCTTTCCAGAAGCAGAGTCTCTCTAATGGGGTGCTTCTCTAACCTCAAGAATGTTATATTTGTATATTCTCTGACAAATGCAATGCCAGACAAGCAGTGTTAAATTTCATCTAGCAACAAATATTATGATAATAGCATGCCACTCAGAATAATAAAAATACTCATTTGAGTTTCAAATTTATTAGACATCTTGTACTGTTATTTTCTAAATCTGACAACCCAATGTGGGTACTTTTTGAAAATGCATATTCTTGAGTCCTACCTTTGTTAAATATAATTAGACATCTCTGGCAGACAGATTTTTTAATTATTATTTTTCTATATTAATTACAGTTTATTCACTTTGTATCCCAGCTGTAGCCCTCTCCCTCATTCCCTCTCAATCCCACCCTCCTTCCCTCATCTCCTCCCATGCCCCTCTCCAAGTCCACTTATAAGGGAGGTCCTTCTCCCCTTCCATCTGACCCTAACCTATCATGTCTCATCAGGACTGGCTGCATTGTCTTTGTGGCCTAGCAAGGCTCCTCTCCCCATGAGGGGTAGGTGATCAAAGAGACAGCCACTGAGTTCATGTCACAGACAGTCCCTGTTCTCCTTTAGGAGACCCACTTGGATGCTGAGCTGCCATGGTCTACATCTGTGCGGGGTTCTAGTTTATCTCCATGTGTGGTCTCAGAAAAGGCAACTGAGCCCAGATTTTTTCTGTTGCTCTCCTTTTGAAGTGTCTGTCTTCTCCAAGTCTTTTAATCTCTCCCTTCTTCATAAGATTCCATGTACTCTGCCCAAAGCTTGGCTATGAGTCTCAGCATGTACTTTGATATTTTGCTGGGTAGTCTTTGCTGGTAGTCAGAGGCCCTCTGTGGTAGTCTCCTGTCCAATCCCCTGTTTTTTCCCTCTTCTGATGTCCATCCCATCTGTCTGTCTGAGTGAGTATTGATCATCTTACCCAGGGTCATCCTACTAGTTTAGCTTCTTTAGGTGTATGGATTTTAGTACGTCCACCCTATATTACATGTCTAATGTCCACTTATAAGTGAGTATATACCATGTGTGTCGTTCTGCTTCTGGGATACCTCACTCTGGATGATCATTTCTGGATCACACCATGAGCCTGCAAATGTCATGATTTCCTTGTTTTTAATTGCTGAGTAGTATTCCATTGTGTAAATGTAGTACAATTTCTGTATGCATTCTTCAGCTGAGGGGCATCTGGGTTGTTTCCAGGTTCGGGCTCTTATGAATAAAGGTACTATGAACATGGTTGAGCAAAAGTCTTTGTGTACTTGAGCATATTTTGGATATATGCCTAGGACTCATGTAGCTGTATCTTGAAGAAGCACTATTCCTAATTAAGAAACAGCCAGATTGATTTCCAAAGTGGTTGCACAAGTTTACTTTCCCACCAGCAATGGAGTAGAGAACGTTTTTTATTATTATTATTTTTATTTATTTATTTATTTTATATTAATCACAGGTTATGTACTGTGTATCCCAGCAGTAGCCCCCTTACTCATTCCCTCCCAGTCATACCTTCCTTCCCTCATCTCCTCCCTGCCCCTTCCCAAGTCCACTGATAGGGGAGGACCTCCTCCCCTTCCATCTGACCTTAGCTTATCAGGTCTCTTTTAATAGGTTGCTACACAGCGTTATTATCCAAGCCAAACGACAACTGTCTTCACAAGACCAGCTGTGCTGCTTGCAAAAGATTGTCACAACAAGGCTTGTTGCTATAGATATTTCCTTCTAGACCATGAACAACCTGTGGGTCATGACCCCTTGTGAGGGGAGGGGTTTATTACACTTTCACAAGTGTAATATATCAGATATTGTGAACATCAGATATTTATATTATGATTCATAACAGTGGCAAAATTACAGTTAGGAAGTATCAGTGAAATAATTTTATCCTTGGGAGTCATTACAAAATGTGATGACTGAGAACCACTCACCTAGAAGGAGGCAAATGGAGGGTCATCGGACCCCAATCAGAGTATTTTGCTACTTCTCCCAGCAATTTAGATGTAATTTTAACTAATTTCTATATGGCCTTAGGTTTCTTGAGTTGGGGGCTAGGCTGTATAGGCTAGAGAAGACTAAAAGAGGAGGTGCCATCTATGCAGCTCTTCAGAAGTCATCATCCATGTTGGGTGAAAGTGCAATTGTGGTTGCTCTGGGGTCATGCTGACGACCTTCATCTGTATTCTGTTACTAAACCTCATTGGTTCCCCAAGGTGAACTTTGGTAGAACCAAACTTTTTTTTCTAAAGTCATCAACAATGATCCCAATTAGGAGACCAATGTAATAATCCTTATTTATAGGTTATATTTGTTGATAGTTTCTGGCTCAAAAACTTTCTTGTTTCTCACAGTCTGCCTTCTGTTGAACTGCCTCCACAAAGTCCTCTTAAAAACAGTTGCTTCGTAAACACTTTATCTATCTCTTAAAACCACAGTTAATGCATTCTCCTTTCATAGTAATTTTTCAATATTTAACATCTTTTCATCCTTGTTGGAAATTAGAAGCAAGTGTGGGGGGTTGTAACTAATAGGATAAAGAGAGAAATAAGTCTAATTTTTATTATAAATCTAAGAAATCAGTGGGAAAAGAAAGGACACAAATGCAGAGCATCTTCAAATCTGACCAACTTAAGGACAAAATAAGTCATTGAAACTATATTGTTTAATGTTCTTTAGAAGTTCATGTATTTTCTGAAAAATGTAAAAGGTAAGATATAGCACAATCATAAAACTACATTCAAAGGTTGGATAAAATTCTCAATGGGTAAGAATTCTTGTACTATAAGCATAAAAATTTTAGTGTGAATACTCAGCAACTAAAAGAAAACAATGGGTTGTGAGTACCTGTAACCTGAACTTTGGGGGACAAAGACCCAGAAACTTGCTAGTTAGACATCCTAGCAAATATAATGAGCTACAGACCTAGAGAGAGATCTTGTCTCAAGGGAATAAGAAAGCAGGGATGGATAGTGTGAGATATCCAAAGTCCTTCTCTGGCACACAAGCGTGAATGTACAGAAATACACACAAATATACTCAGTGCATTCAGCACATACACACCATGCACATGCACACAGAAAAAAAAAGGCCTTCACCTCAGAAATTGAGGTATTACTCACTTCTAGAAAGCACTTAGATTGTAGCCTGAATTGTAAAAAGGAAAGGTAGATGCTGACTTGAAGGAGTTTGCCTGTGAATACTACACTGAGCTCTTGGGGCTAGGATGTGTCCTGGAACTCATGGCGAGTACTTACAGTTCTCTATCTTCACGTGAACAATATCTTTGGTTGATATCAGACACTAGCATACTTTGAAGGTGATAGATCACTTAAAACATACATATTTTATTTAAGCTACAGAGATGAGCAAACATCCTTGTGCCTTGGCTAACCCATATGATTGTTGTTATTCTAAGTATAGATTTAAGTCTTGGCTAGTATTTTTGATTCCTGCCTGGGTAGGCTTTACTAATATATTCAATTCTGCTTGCTTTGTAATAGCATACAATGCAAAGTAAATCCTGCCTAATTCTTTAAATACTCTCCTGATTTATCTAAAATATCCTCAAATTCTGGCAGTAAGGTGGGCAAAACCTCAAGTTCTTCTATACATCTTCATTTACATGAGACACTGCCACTAGAACCTTTGCAACTGATGCCTCTGAAACTCAACTGACACTGTCTTTGTCTCGGCAGAATAGAAACCACATCATATTTGCTTTTCTGTACCAGAAACTTCCAATATAAACTTGGGGAAGCTGCATTTGAATGAAGAGTTACATAGGCTAAATGCATATCCTCTGCCTGAAAAGAGTTTCCAAAAGCAAATGCCTAGTTTCTTTGATGGGGCTAGAACTTCTTTGGGGAAGAATTCCTAAAAATATTAGGTGTATACTCAAAAGTATGGAGAAGTTCTAGGAGACACTGTTTCTGTGTAGGTCTCTAAGGCTCTCTTTTAATGGTTTGTTATGTTTCTCTCATTCAACTTCTGTGAGTACTGATGTTAATAGCTCACTTTTCTAAGCCCTCCATAGAACTGGCCTTGGGTCACTGAAGCTGCCTCACTGAAGAGATATAATTCCTTAGGTGGTCTTACAGCCAGTAACTGATTAGGAAAGAGGCATAACATCTTTATTTATTTGTACCAAGGAGAAAGAAATTATTTTGAGCAATTTATATACTAAGAGTTAAAATTTCACCCTAAATCACACTTTCACATTGATCCTTCTCTTGTTTTCATCATTCCCTGACAGAATTACCTTAACAGAGAACATTTTCCTAATAAATCACTTATATAAAAGTATCTTCCTGAATAAACTGTATATTGAAAACTAATTTAAAAATTGATGTAAGAAATTTAGAAAGACAAAAGAAACTGTCTTTTTCATGTTAATTAATTGGGAGAATTAATATTGTTAAAATGTCTTTAATATATGTAATGGCTACTTTTGCCTACCAACTAGATGGGATTTAGAAAAAAGTCTTCATAATGATTTTCTGGACATGTCTGGGAGGGATTTTTCTAGATTATGTTAATAGATTTGAGAATTTCCTCACCCTCTCCCTACTCCTGAACTTCATAAAAGGGAGAAAATGAGCCAAACACAAACATTTTCCAATTAAAAAGTAACCTAGGGTTAGGGATGCAGTTATTCAGTGTAACCAGATACTTTACATTTCTGACTCCATGCCTCTACAACATGATGGACTATACTTTGAAACAATGAACCATAATAAGTCCTCATTCCTTATGATAGTTTTGTTGGGTGTTCTTCATAGAAATATGATGACAAGTAAGTAATGCACTACTTAAAGCAATCTATATTTCTGGCATGAACTCAATGACTGGCTCCTTTATCTCCCCTCCCCTGCCTCCAGAGAGAAACAGTCTTGCTAGTCCACAGAGGAGGACATGGCAGCCAGTCCTGAAGATAACGGATAAACTAGGGTCAGATGGAAGGGGAGGAGGACCTCCCATAGCAGACTTGGAAAGGGGCAGGGAAGAGATAAGGAAGGGAGGATGGGATTGGGGGGGAAGGAAGGAGGGGGTTATGGCTGGGATACAAAGTAAATAACCTGTGATTAATATAAAAACCTGTGATAATTAGAAAAACAATCTGCAGATGCAATATAATTTCTGCAAAAATTCCAATGTTATTTTCAAAGGAAAAAGAAAACGTTTCTAATGTCATATGGAACTATCAAATCACTAAATAGCCAAAACAACCTTGAGCAAGAGGATCAGAGATAAAGCTATTATAGTCCTTGATTTTAAAATATGAAGCAGGCCAATATTGGCACACACTTTTAATCCAGCACTTAGAAACAGAGGCAAGTGGATCTCTGAGCTTGAGGCCTGCTTGATCTACAGAGTTAGGGCCAGGGCTGCCAGGGATATACAGAGAAATCCTGTTTTGGAAAACAGAACAAAACAAAATATGATAAAATATAGACATCCCCAGCAAAGGGCCATTAGGGCTCACAGCCTGCAGCCACTTCCACTGACATGACTATGGAAGCAGTCATGCCAAAAGTACATGACTTGATATTGCAGAGTCTTCCCAGAGAAGACTCAAATGACAGGCTCAGAGATGGTGTGGAGGAACTTAATTTGTCGCCCAAAGCTATATAATGTGCTCTGCCTTCCAGAAATAAACCAGACTGCATCAACTTGCCTTTGCATTGTATTTACCCGACTCCCGGTGTCTGTGTAGTGACTCTGGCACCTTTCACCCCTCTGCTTGGATCCACTGGCCTTACACACCAGCTGTATCCTTGGGAGGAGGACCAACAATAAAATATACAGCAACCAAAACACCATGATCCTAGTAGTAAAACAAATTTATGGACAAATGGAACATTATAGATGAGATATAATTCTACATATTTGAGGACAACTGGTTTCACAAACATTCCAAGCAAACACTCTGAGAGAAAAAAAAAGTCTTTTCCATAATTAGTATTGGAAAAATTAGATATTCAGTTGCTCATGTAATGGAGTTCTTTATTTCACACCATGTACAACAACAACAAAAAATTTCCAAAGAAAGCCTTTTGTTCAACAATGTTTATTTCTCTGCTTGATATGTTGGTGCAGTAGTAACACAAATATTGTGGGAATAACCAAGAACTATATGATTGGATTTAAGACCCACTTCATGAGATCAAGCACATGCCTGATATTGCTCAGTTTACCAAGAACCTAAAAGTAGATATAGCGTGCATCTAGGGGGAAAGTAGCTACTTCTGTTCGGCTAAAGAAACATAACAAAAAAAAATTAGTGTTTTGCTCAGCAATTATCAGAGACACTTCTTCCCACAGTAGATGAAAACAAACACAGAGAAATACAACTATGCATACAGTGAGAGGCCTTAGGATTTTTAGCCCTAAATGGAAATTTTTCATCAAAGCCTTTTATTTAGGGCTCAGGAACTATGCATAAGAGGAGGCAGAAAGATTTCAATAGCCAGGGGGAATGGATGAAACCAAGGAAAATGTGTCTTCCAAAAACAATAGGACTGACAAAATATCAACTGACAGACATTGTGGCAACATCCTTAGGTCCTTCACATGTCTAAGTCAGATGAGGTCCCTGTTCTGAGAGAGGGAAGTGGACACAAGCTACTACCTCCAATCAAAAAGCTAACTTCAATTGACACCCACTTATAAAAATATTAGTTTTTCCCAGTGGAATATCACTGACCATATTAATTATAGTGCCATCCCCAGCAGGGTCAAAAATAAAAATAAAAAACAAACTCAATGGTATTTTTTGTAGAATTTGCCTGTCTCATATTGCTTTGTTTGGGAATTTCTTGCCTTACTGTTCTCTTGTTTGTATGACATGGTTCCTAATTTTGTGTTTTCATGGTTATTGTGTGTGTGTGTAACTCTTTATGTATGTTTCTTGTGTTTTCTTCTTCTTTTTTTCCGGTATTTTCTTTTTCTAAAGAGAAAAAGAAGGCATAATGTTGGGTAGGTTGAGAAACAAGGAGGATCTGGGAGGAGATAAGGGAGAGGATACCATGACCAGAATATATTACATGTAAAAATGTATTTTTAATAAAATATCAATAAACTTAAAATGATTAAATACTTATCTATAATGCCTGAAATTGTAGAACAACTGGAAAAAAGAAGACAAAAATATACGTAACATTAGTCTGGATAATGAACTTTTTACATGAACCCAAAAGCACAACCAACAAAAACAATATCAGACAAAGTAGAGAAGAGCAAATTAAAAGGATATTACACAGAAAGAAAGCAACAAAAAAGACAATCAAAAGATAGGCAGAAAATATTTATAGACTATGCTTCATAAATGAGACAAACATTAATTCTCCAAGAAATGAAAATAATTTTGTAGCAAATAACCTATTTTTTCATGGATGAATCATTTATCTTTGAAGGTACGAATGGTCAGCAGACATGAAAACATGCTTCATATAACTAGTCATAAAAAATGTGAATCAAAAAATTTGAGACATTTACTCATAATGTTTAGAATGATAATTTAAATGATAAATTTTGGGTATTTGGAAGAAAAAGAACACTTCTGTGCTAATGGTGGAAATGTAAATAATGATGACTGTCAAACACAAACAGTATGAATGGTATCTCTAAATTCAAAAGCACAAGTACCACATTATCTTGCAATTCCATTGCTAGAGGCATATATAGAGATTAAGTCAGCATGCCAAAGATATGTCAGCATTTCTTTTGTTTATTGTGGTATTAATTACAGAAGCCAAGCTACGAAATAATCCCAGGTACCAATGAATAAGTGAATGCATGATGAAAATATGTATGTACATATATATGTATGTATATATACACAATGTATAACTCTTTGGCCTTTAAACAAAGGGATTTCTGCAACAACAGAGAAATAAGCAGTTACTTATTCAAGATGAAATAAGACAGATACAGAAGACAAATATTGTCTGATAACACATGTAAAATCTAAAAATGATTAATTCACAGTTACAAATGATGGAATGGTGGTAATTAGGAACTAGTGGGTGGGATGGGGCTAGAGTGATGGGTCTAAGAATACAGAAATAAATTCAAGGGATCAATTGTATAACATGGTTATAAAGTTAAATAACTATGTTATATTTTTGAAAATTGGTGAGATGTTAGTCTTAGCACAAAAATAAGTCTGTGAGATAATATATGTTGATTAATTCAATTTAACCATTCTATAATATATACATATTTTTAAAAGCATGTTTTTCATTATATATATTCAATTAAAAAGTAAGCTAAGGGTATGAAAATTGCTAAGTTGGTAATGTACTTGCCTTTCAAACACAAGGACCTGAGTTTGATCCTGAAAGCAAACATAATTCATACTTATCATTCCAGTACTAGGAAGTCAGAGACAAGCAGACCCCTGAGGTCTGCTGGTGAACCCACCTAGTCTACTTGATGAACTCCAAATCTGAAAGAGAGGATGCCCTGAAAATCAAGGTGGAAAGCACCTGAGAAATGACACCTAAGATTTGCTTTGGCTTCTACACGTACAGGCATGCAAACATATATGTATATGTGCACACATATGTACATGCACACACACATACCCCCACACTTGCATGCATATATGCATCGGTATACTTACAGACACACACACGTCAAATTAAGTAATAAAAGAATTTCTATGGTGAATCAACCCTTAGTACAACAGCCAAAAAAAAAAAAAAAAAGAATATGTGATATCTTCTTTAGTTGATATATTTGGGTATTTTAATGGTAGTTAAATATGGCTCAACTTCTTAGAGATTAGTATAAACAACCCTAAGTCCAGAATCGTGAGATGATATGTACTTGACACAATTCCATTTGGTAATTTGATAAAGAGCAGACTATGCTACAAATGTTATTATGTAATTACTATATATAAAATAGCAGAACAAGAAGGGAAAAGGATAAGCTACAGCAAAGACAAAACTCTGGGTAGATAGGAAACTCTTCTTTCTGTAACTTTTTGTTTATTCAGTTGGTTTCTTTTGCTTTCAACTGGCATCAAAACGGTCTTTATCTGTTTTATATTGGTCTTTATCTGTTCTATGTTGTAATATGAAAGTGCTGATGTGCAGATAATTTATTTTAACATTTATTTATTTTACATTTTTGGAAGCTGGGAAATCATGACATGGAATTAGCTGAGCACTGTTGAAGGACTTCTTGGAGGTACTATAACAACTAAGTGTGGTAGACTTAATTTTCCTCATTTTATAATGCCATCATTTCCATCATGTATGTCCACTGTCATGAACTCAATTTCATCTAACCTACTTACTTCTAAATAACATTAACATACAAAATCAAGGATTCAGTATTTTAATGTATTTTATTAACTTTAAAGAATTTAATGGATGTGTATGTTATATTTTGAGCATATTATCCTCTTCTGGTCCCCACCACTCCTCCTGGATTTACCACTCTACCCCATCTCTAAACTTCATCTACATTTTTGTTGTAGACCACTTAGCCTAATTTGTAATGCTCGTATACAAATAAGTGTGGAACCATCCACTAGAGAATGTATCAGTGGCCACACTCTCAAAGAAAGCTGATTCTTCTTCCACTAATGGCCATCAACTTTAAATAAATCTTCAGCTAATGGTAGGGGCTCAAGAGTTTTTCTGCTTTACAGCCTAGAATACTAACCAACTTCATATATATGAAGATCTTGCACAGAAAACCACAGCTTCTGTGAGTTCATGATGGCAGCAGTACTGTCATGTTCAAAAGATCCTGTTTGTCACTGGATTCTGGTTCTCATAATATGCCCATCCATATTCTGTGATTTTCTTAGACTCTTCACAGGAGGAACTATGATAACCCAGTTTTGAATTTATGCCTAAGCACTCCACTTACACTCTCGACAAACTGACCAGTCATTAGTCTCTATGTAAACCTCCTTCCACTGTACAAAGAAGCCTCTTTAATTGAGGACTCAGAAATCCACTAATTAATGAGTATTTTGAAGGTGGTATCACACTACATACATTTAGCTAAACAAAACTAGTATGTTCATCTCTAGGTCCTATGAGACTCCCAAACATGGACTCCTGATCAGATTTATATTACCAGACATACATTTTCTCTTTAGGAGTGAGTTTTAAATCTAATTGTAAAGCACTTCACTGTCACCATAGTAATAGTGCTACTATTGCATCCATGGGTATGCCTTGCTTAAACAGTCATTGCTTTTACCCGTAGCGTTCACAGATTCGTAATATTGTTGAAGGTTTTTCTCTTCTGTAAGTCTGCATAGCACCTTTGGGTACTATAAAATCTAACCAGCTTGGAGGAAGCAGTAGGTTCTGTGCTATGTAGTTTTATGTCAACTTGGTACAAGCTGTAGTCATCTAAGAGGAGAAATCCCATTTGAGAAAATACATCCATAAAACTGGGCTGCAGGTTGTAGGTTATTTATTAATTAGTGATTGATGTGGGAGGGTCCAGTCCATTGTTGGTGGAGCCACTCCTTGATTGGTGATCCTGAGTTCTACATGAGGACAGGCTGAGTAAGCCATGATTAGCAAGCCAGTAAGGAGCATCCCTCTTATTGTCTCTTTATCAACTCCTGTCCCCAGTTTCCTGCCCTGTTTGAGTTCCTGTACTGATTTCCAGAGCGTGAATTTAGATGGTGACACAGTCTCTTCTCGTGGGAATTTATAACATGTTATGGATGAACACTTCATTTTTTTCAAGTCTCCACCCAGGTTTTACTCTTTTTCCAAAAGAGTTTCTATTCTATTACCTAACTACCAATGATCCCTTATACTTGAGGTATTTGCATCATTTTTTAGATGAGCAGTGGTGTGGAAGTGTAAGCCCAATGAAACCTTTCCTCCCCAAATTACTTTTGGCCATATTTCATCACAGCGTTATAATCCTAAGATAGGCTCTTGCCATCAAGTTCTTGTGATGCAAATAAGGTCAATGTTAACAGCTTGTATTGGTTGAAGGGCCTCTTGTCTCTCATTTTACAGGGGAAAACTGATGTTCAGTAGTATAAAAGAGACATTTTTTAAAGTACTAGTACCTTTAAACAGATTGATACAATTTTGTGAGTGGGTTGAAAAGTACATGAAAAGAGTCATTCTATTTTCCAACTCTGGTGCTTAGAATATTTTTTATGATAGAAACAGCAATGTCTTTTGGTCACTGATTGAGATCATATGCCATTTCGAATATAAGAGTGGGTTTTTGTTTTTCATAGGAAATTGAACTATTATAATAGAATATTTACTCATGGCTCATGAGTTCTGGAATAAGATTAGTGAATATCAATGTGTAATGGTTCATCATTTTCCTTCTTTCTCTATAAGTGAATTTTTGTGGGTGTTATTACAGCAGTGAAAAGAGTATCTGTCTCATACAGTATACATGAGACAGAAAAAGACTATGACTATAATTAAAAACAGGCTTCCCTTCACCAAATTTGTTTTATTCTATTTTTCCTGAAAAATATCCAAAGTATCAATACTGGATGTCCATGCTAAGCTACCAACTGAGCCGTGTAATCCAGAGAGACCATTTAGATACCAAGGCACATTGATTGCTTTGGTTCTTCTTTACTAGAAAGAGAGCAAAATCCTTTCTATTTACCAAAAATGAAAATTTCTGTGCTATGGATTTTCTTCTTGCCTGTAATAGTTTTTTTTCTTTTTTTAAAAATACTTTTAGAAGCCATTCTTTTTTAAACATTTTTATTTTATATTAATCACAGGTTGTACGCTTTATATCCCAGCTGTAGCCCCCTCCCAAATTCCCTCCCTATCTCCCCCCATCCCTCCCTCATTTCCTCCCTGCCCCTTTCCACGTCCACTGATAGGGGAAAAACCCCTCCCCTTCCATCTAACTCTAGCTTATCAGGTCTCTTCAGGACTGGCTGCAATGTCCTTTACTGTGGCCTAGCAAGGCTGCTCCTCCCTTGTGGGACGGGAAGGGGGGGTCAAAGAGCCAGCCATTGAGTTCAGGGAATCATATGAAAGAAGGAGGAGTTAGTATGACCTGGAGAGGACAGGAGCTCCGCAAGGACCAAATATATCAAGGCACAGGGGTCTTTTATGAGACTGTTTTCCAACCAAGGACCCCTCTTGAATGTAGCAAATGATAGCTCAATATCCAAGTGGGTACCCTAGTAAGGAGAACACGGCCTGTAATAGTTTTATAAGCAAGACTACTTAGAATAATTGAACCCTCTTCCCACCTTGTTGTCTGCTTTGTTCTTTGAGTTTCAGGAAAAGGAGCAAGGAACATGTACCCAAATGTTCTAAATTATCAGCTCCTTTGATCAATATCTCTAAAAATCACTGGAGCAGATAACCAGAGTTTTATTTGTAATTGAGGCAAATAAACCACCATTCTGAAGTTCTACAGTTGTAAACCTGCATACCCTCCTCCTCCCAAAATAGCAACACATATCTCTGCAGTGTGATGGGTACATGGTTCTTCTCATTCTGTGAATCATATAGAGGATCATTTTAAATGACCTAAAAATATTCTGCTTTAGGACTATGAATATGTGGATATGCAAGTAATCTACTCTCACACCACCTAAAAATATTTACCACGTTGATATACCTTTATGACACAAAATTAATAAATAAGTGAAAAACAAGGGGTTCCAAAGAACAGCATAAATTGATCATATAGACAAGAGATGTTTGATTTCAGTCTTTAAAGGATGTATAATATTAGTGAAGATAAGAGGTAAAATTACCTTTGGGTGAAAATGCTGGTTTGACTATCATACTGCTGCCTATAAATAGAAAAATAAAAGTATAAAAATAAAATGCCTGCCTCTACAGCTACACTCTATGAACAAGTACATACTTGTTCTGTCAGGTTATTAAGTGTTTGTGACATGTATTTCTCAAGGTGATTTCAGAGAATGAGTGATCAAGCAATAGAAACATTGGAGGCAAATTATCAGCTTTTAGGTTTTATTTTAATTTCTTCTTAGCAAAACAAAGGATATACAACTATCAATGGGGAGAGACAATATTCATACTCAGGTTGCCTTATATCCAGAGCGTGAATTTAGATGGTGACACAGTCTCTTCTCGTGGGAATTTATAACATGTTATGGATGAACACTTCCTTCATTTTTTTCAAGTCTCCACCCAGGTTTTACTCTTTTTCCAAAAGAGTTTCTATTCTATTACCTAACTACCAATGATCCCTTATACTTGAGGTATTTGCATCATTTTTTAGATCTTCCTTGAAATTAAATTTCTGAGAACCAAAATCAACTATATCCTGCTAAGAGCCATTAGAGACTAACTTTGCAGGTTTTGTGTGTAGAAAACAGAATTCTCAATTGCATTCACTCTGCTTTTATGCTCTGTAGCCCAGACAGTCATGAATCTCCTGAAGCAAGCCATAGGTCCCAAGGGATATTGCCATTAGCTGTTGGAACTGGAAGCTTTAATATGGCTCCATATATCAACGGGAGATGATGATGATGACATAAGTTATTTTAAAGACACTGAAGATCCTTCCTCACTGCTCTTTGCTTTAAGCTTAGAATGCAACTTCAATACACACAGGGTTATTCTGTAAGTACCTTGAAGCCAGCAGTGAAATAAATGCAAGGCATACATATAAGAAGACTTGAAGGATCATATCGGCTTGTAAGATCACAGGATACAGGGCATTTAAAACCAGTAGAGTCACATTGATCAAACTATTAGAGAACTTCCTTATTTTATTGTTGTTTTCAGAGTGGGAATCCTATAGGTACCACATAATATACTAAAAGGAGGTAGACAAATCTGGATTTGGTTCCAGATTGGTCATTTATTAGCTGTATGATTATGATGTACTTAACATTTGAGTTAAATACACAATCTCATTTGTTTTTATTCAGCTCCCCTTTAAACATGTTTATTATGCAACTTCTTTAAAGTAAAACCAACAGATATGTGTATATTCCAGATATAAATGATGATTTTAATTTTAAATTTGTTACTATGATTGGTATTTATTTTGAGAAAGAGTCTCACTAGTCTTACAGATGTTCTCAAATTCATGACCCTTTTACTTGCCTCTGAGTGTTAGAACAATAGGCTTGTATTAGCATGCTTACTCCTAAAATGCAAAATTATCATAGTCAAAGTTACCAATCTTATTTTTTTACTGTGGTATTATTACTTTCGATTTATTCTGGTGGCCAATGTGAAATAGAAAACATGATATTATTAACTATATCCACAGTGCTATACATTAGATTTACAGAATTTATTTTTTATAATTACAAGTTTTTAACATATTGAACAATATCACCTCATGTCTCATACCAATGAACCTATACTCTCCCTTATAACTCTTACATCTTTTACATTCTTCATATAAACAAGACTATGTGGTTCAAGTCTCTCAGTAACTGACTGGATAGTCTTTATTGCATACTTTTTAGAAGTCATAAACTATCCTCTTACCAACACATTTGACATTCATGGTAAACCCATGCACTAAAGATTGTTACCCTGATTTTATACATAATACAACTCAACATCAAAATAGAAGTCATAGACATTCTAGTATGGTGATCACATAATGTTACTGTATTCAGCACTTTTCTCATCACTTTATCAAAGAAACAACTTCAGGGAGCAAAGATTTCAAAGGGTCACAGTTCATCATGGCATGGAAGGTAATTAGCAGTACACCATTTTGATAGCAGTGGGAATGTGCAGCAACAGGTAGGTTTTCATGCAGCCACTTATTAGGAAGCATAGATCATAAATGAAACCATTTAAAGGGCTACTCCAAGTGACCTACTTCTGCTGGGCAGGCTTTAACCCCTGTCAGTTGCACAATCTTTTAACTAGTTCCACAGACTGGAAACCAAAAATATCAAAACATGGAGAGACATTTCAGAATCAGACCATAACATTCTGCTCCTGTCTACTAAATGTCCATGGCAAATGTTATCACAATGTAAAATGCTTTCAGTGCAACATCAGAAGTCCTAAGAGTCTTAACAAAGCCAACACTGCAAATATCCAAAGTTCAAAGTCCTTTATGAATCTCAAGGCCATCATTCACTTATGAGGCCTGGAAAAGAAAACACAAGAAGAATACCACATAGTTCTAAGATACAGCTA
>CM053742.1:50282113-50294945 GCA_028658305.1 Pachyuromys duprasi
TGGAGAAAGAGGAACCCTCCTCCATTGCTGGTGGGAATGCAAACTTGTACAACCACTCTGGAAATCAATTTGGCGCTTTCTTAGACAATTAGGAACAGTGATTCCTCATGACCCAGCTATACCACTCTTATGCATATATCCAAAAGATGCTCAAGTACACAACAAGGACATTTGCTCAACTATGTTTGTAGCTGCTTTATTTGTAATAGCCAGAACCTGGAAACAACCCAGATGTCCCTCAGTTGAGAATGGATACAGAAATTATGGTACATTTACACAATGGAATACTACTCAGCAATTAAAAAGGAGGAAATCATGAAATTTGCAGGCAAATGGTGGGACCTGGAAACGATCATCTGGGGTGAGGTAGCCCAAAAGCAGAAAGAATCATATGGTATATACTCACTTATATAGACCTATAGGATAGAAAGGTCATGCTGAAATCTATACACCTAGGGAAGATAAACAAGAAGGAGGACCCAGGTTGGGATAATCAATGCTCATTTAGATGGACAAATTGTATGGACATTGAATGTAGGAGAAAACAAGCAACAGGACAGAAGCCTACCAAAGAGGGCCTCTGAAAGACTCTATATAGCAATGTATCAAAGCAGATCTTAAGACTCATAACCAAGCCTTCGGCAGAGGGCAGGGAATAATAATGAAAAGTAGGGGGAGTTAGTAAGACTTGGGGAGAACGAGAGCTCCACAAAGACCAAATAGATCAGGGCATAGGGGTCTTTTATGACAGGGTTTCTCCAACCAAGGACCATGTGTGGATATAACTTAGAACCCCTGATCATATGTGGCCCATGGTAGCTCAGTATCCAACTGGAGACCCTAGTAAGGGGAAAAGGGACTATTTCTGTCATGAACTTAATGGCTGGCTCTTTGACCCTCCCCCACACACACCCGGGAGGATCAGCCTAGCTAGATCCCAGAAGAGGACATTGCAACCAGCCCTGAAGAGTCAAGATAAACTAGGGTCAGATGGAAGGGGAGGAGGTCCTACCCCATTAGAGGACTTGGAGATGGGCAGGGAGGAGATGAGGGAAGGATGGGGAGAGTGGGAGGGAAGGAGGGAGGGGGCTAAGCCTGGGATACAAAGTACCTGACCTGTGATTAATATAAAAATAAATATACTACATTTTAAAAATCTTGAATATTATATACTGTCTTGAATTTTGTTTCAACAAATAAATTAATCCATTTCCTTTGCCTTTAACATGACTCAGAATTTTAGGCTATGGAGTAAGATAGAGATTCTTTGTACTACCATAACATGAATGACTTATAACCCGATTCCCAGTGGAGTTGCTGTTCTCATCTGAAACCCCATGCACACAGTCTTCACTCTGTGCATTCCTTTCAACACTCTGGTTACCTGAACTCACACCGGAGTGACCCAATAACATTAATTTACAGCATTTCAAAGGAGTCCATAATCTGAATGTCTAAAGACTTTCACATCTCTCTCATAACCCAGCCCTCAACCCTTTATAATCCACAAATCAGTGCACTCCTCTAGTATTAATTTTTGTTTTAGTTATGTTTCTCATCTCTTTGGCAATAAAGCAGAAAGAGCTTAAGGGAAGAAATATTTGTCTTGATTCATGATCTTGGATAGATTTTCATCTGTTATTTGAGGAAAGCAAAATGGAGCAGCTCAGCCTGTGATGGTAAGATCACACAGTGGCTGATCCTTCTCATTGTGGTTGACTAGAAAACACAAAATAAATTAGTGGTATAAAATCCACAGCCACATTTCTAGTGACTTACTTCCACCAGTCAGCTCCCAACTCATGAAATGTTCATACCCTTCAAAATAGTGCAGAACTAGTACTCAATACAGCAGTCTGAAGTGAATATTTCACATTCAATCTATAGCAAGGACTATCAGCAATTTCTATTCAGCCAAAAGTCCAGATTAAGCTAGGATTTTATCTACATCATCCAGGGTTAAGAATGAGTGAAATTTCCACTCACATTATATATACATATATATAATTATATATATAATTATATATATATATATACGTACACAAACACAAAATAATGGTTTTACTAGAATTTTCTTCATGCTCACGACATATGTTGAAGACATTGACCCCTCATTGCCCTCTTTTGTTCTTCCTTCCCTTCCCCTTGTTCCATTTTTCTTCTCTAATAGTACCTCTTTCACTCATTTTAATTTAGTGTAGTTTTAAAATAAATTTACAAGAAGATAAAGACAATAAAGACAGTAATTATGGTTTTGATTTTGGATTATTTCTTAACAAAATAATTTTCAAATTTTTCATTTTCCTGCAAACAACATGTGTCAACAACATGATGCTTTCCTTACTTTTCTTCAGAATTGTTTTATAACAGGTATTCAGCTGAGTCCAACACTGTTCTCATCATCCAGGAATGCACTGTTATTCATTTTTTTATGCTTCCATTTTATTTTAGAATTGATTTTCTAGTTCTCTGAGTAATGATGTTATTACAAATATGTTTTATCTGACTCTGAACAAATTACCATTTTTATACATTTTTTCACATGAATTGAAATAAATTATGACAGAACATAGAATGTTAGTTTATCACAGGTTATTGTTATTAATTGCAAATTCACAATAATAAGCAAGTAATAATCAAAAAGAAGAATGAATAAAAAAGGAGTCCTGCCATGCTAGACATTGCAAGAGTTATAAGACTAACAGTACTTGATGGTATATGTAAAACTGAGAAAATGAACAAAAAGTAGTCTTCAATATATATTCTTATAATAAACTAAGTAGATGCATAGTTAAAGATCGTATTGTAGGCATTCAACAACTACCTATTGACTGGCTGAATCAAAACTGAATGAGGCATCCGTCATCAAGCATTGGAAAATGAAATGATAAAGATACTTTATTTTCTGTGATGAACAGTCTTAAGTATATTTTATCATGAATTTTGTAATAACTTCATAAAATAGATATAATTTATATTCATTTTCTAAATGAAGACATAAAATTCAAGATATTTTAATAAAACAGAGCAACTCAGAAAAGTCATAAATGTCAAAGCAAGGACCTGAGCTCTTGTTTTTCTGATTGCAAAGCATATTTTCCTCTTGATATACTGTACTAGATGATTACAAAGATGCAAACCAATACACATGTTAGCAAAATCATGCATCTGGGAGAACAGAGCAAAACAGAGTAAGACCTTTCTCTATGCTATGGTTCTCAATTCTTGACCTTTCACAAATGTTATGCCTATAAATTAAATACTCTTGTTTTAAAACTGACAGCAAGAGCTAGGCAGTGACAAAAGTCTAGACACACATACAAAACACACACACACACACACACACACACACAGAGATAGAGACAGAGAGAGGCATAGTAGACTAAGGTGACAGAGACTGCTTCCCTCTGTAAGGAAATTTCTCAAGGAACAGAACAATCAGTTACTAAGTAATTTTGTTTAACTTTATTTTAGGAATAAATAACAGATTTTTTTTTCAGAAATAAACCTAGAGTGGCAAAACAAGATTCCTGAACTTAATTGCCAGGGCAATCTGTTACTGCCCCTAGCCAGAATAGAGAAGTATAGGAACTATTCAAAAGTCTGAAAGACCATAATCTTACCCCAGCAGGCAGCAAGGATCGTTTGAGAAATAATGAACCTGTCTTTTTGTTTCTAACTCTCCCATCATATAACAATTTTAACATTGTCTTTCAGCTACAATTTCTCAGAAGGAATCCTGTAAGATAGCTTCTCTCTCTCCTTTCTCTCTTTTTCCTTCTCTCCCTCCATCCCCCCTTCACCCTTTCTATTCCTCCCTCAACCAATCCAAACTTTAAAATTAATACGCATTTTTTTGTCATTATCCTGAGGAGCAGAGAACATTTTAAGTATATAATATTTACCAAGATCAGTAGTACTTGATTTACAAATCATTTAAAATTTCAACAACTCTAATAAAGTAAGTGGTGTTTTATTATTATTATTTTGTTAGAGAGGCAGTTGAAAATGAAAATCTTCCTGAAGGTCTTATACTTGCTTAGTGGAGAAATATTCTCCTACCTTGAATACTGATAGGCACTAGTTCCTAGTGCATTGGCCTCAAAACTTGGAGGATGACAATGACTTGGGGTAGTCTCCATCTCTGTCACTTGCCCATATTCTGTGACAGTGATTTTGTCAGCAAGTGACAGCAGTCAAAAGCATGTAGAATTAAGATCAAGGTTGTTTAGTATCTGTACTCATGACTTATCTGAAATACACACTGACTGGCTCACAGAGATGTTTTCTAAAGATAGTTTATTTTGTAAATCATGGTCTGTTTTATCTTTTGAAAAGATGAATGATTAATCCTGATGCCTGCCTTTGAGGTACCTACCATTTAGACAAATGGTTGTGACATGTATGAACAGATTAACTTCACCATCAAACTGTGGCATAAATAGGCAAATGTGATCTCAAAAACACTAAGGAAAAGAAAGCATAGTATGTATCATTTGGAGCATTGGGTAAAAAAACTGACGAAGGATTACAGGATTCAAGTTTAGGATATAATCTATTTGAAAAGATGAAGAAGACATTGTAGCCAGTCCTGAAGAGACCTGATAAGCTAGAGTTAGATGGAAGGGGAGGACATCGTCCTCCCCTATCAGTGGACTTAGAAAGGAGCAGGGAGGAGATGAGGGCGGGATGGGGGAGATAGGGAGGGAATACAGGAGAGGTCTATGGCTGGGATACAAAATACATAACCTGTGATTAATATAAAAATGTTTTAAAAAATAAAAAAGATGATGCCAAGAGATATTTTGTGCTAACTACAAAGATGTGGTCAACTACAGAACCAACTTTACAAACATAAAATGAGGAAAGAAAACTAACAAGTGAAATATGTGAGAAATCTTGATGTTGGTCAGGTTGGGAGAAGGTTTAGAAGAAATGAAAGCCTAAATATGCACACACATTGGAATTCACTGGTAAGCAACATCCTGTGTTTATTAAATGAAGAAGGAAAAAGTAAAATGAGAAACAATTAGGAACATTGTTTTTTCCTAGGTAAAAGTGAATGCTAAAGTTCTAGTGTAAATCTAACATGGCTTTTTGGTTTAAATTGATCAATTGTATTATAGAATCAGAACTGATGTTTTTGCAGCAACAGGTGGCTTTTTATTATGAATCATTTTTAGATGTGAGATTCTGTCAAGCACTTTACATTTATTATTTCAGACAATCTTCAAAATGATCCCAAAAAAGTATAATCTCGAACACAAAAATTGGAGTGTATAAAGACAGACAGCTCTGTTGGGGTTTGAGCATGAAACCTGCCCAACAGAATTGTGTGCTGAAATTTATTCTTTATTGGGAACATATTTTTTTATAGATGATGAAAATATTTTGCATCAGGGCCTAACTGTAGGAAATGTGGGTGTGGTTTTGAAGTTGTTTGTTTGGTCTCTGGTGCCACCTTTTTATTCTTTCAGTAATTACAACATTGAGACTCTCCATTGTTGACAATGTACTAGTATGTAAGCCTTTATGATATGAGAACAACCTTAAGTAATCACTCCTCATGCTTTATTCTCTTTGACCCTGAAAATCCCCAAGGGCCTTCTAATTTGCAGATTTACTTATGTAGGATATTTCATATAATATGTTTTTTTTAAATTACAATGAAGTTTCAAGTTTTGTATATATTACAGCATGTGTAAAAATTTAATTTTGTAGCAAAATTATTTTACGTTGTTTACAAATATGGTAATGTGTTTATTTATTACCTTATGGCAATTTTGGTTTTCAACACCTTTGAATTTTACAAAGAAGGTCACCACAAACATTGGTGTACACATTTTTGTTAAAATAGCAGCCTTAAATGGAGCATTTACCTAAATAATATGAGATTTTGTCCAGCCTCAGGACCATGGCCTTACCTTACATGGGCCTGACAATCACCCAACACATTGCTCTAACCTCCATCATAAGGAGACTTGTTGGATTTGACCTCAGGATCATCCAGATTAGATCTCTCCCAACCCAAGTCCCTACTTAGGGATCCAACTGAGACACAGCAAGCAGAATACAGCTGCTTGCTAATCTCTGAGTTCCAGCCACTGGCCCACAGCAATATTTGCCTTCCTAAGGAGGCCTACTGGGACCTCAGGGACACAGGGTTCCAGCCTCTGGCCCACAGCCCTTACCAGCATTTCCAATGGGATCTCCCAGGCCCCTGCATCACCCAACCTCCATCATGGGGCTCAATCTACTTACATGAGAAGTCCCGTGGGCACCAGAAACAACCAGACAACAACAGGGACAACCATAACGTCAAAGATCAGCATAAGAACACAACCCATATTAGGGGAGCAGAGCTTTTCTCTGGCATGAACTCAGTGATGGGTTCTCTGATAACCTCACCCTGGGGGGTACAACCATACCAGGCCACAGAGGAAGACAATGCAACCAGTCCTGATGAAACCTGATAGGCTAAGGTCAAATAGAAGGGGAGCAAAACCTCACCTCTCAGTGGACTAGGGGAAGGGCATAGGGGGAGAAGAGGGAAGGAGGGTGGGTTTATGAGGAGATGAGCGAGAGGGCTACAGCCACGATAAAAATTGAATAAACTGTAATAAATGATAACAATATTTTTAAGAAAGAACACAATCAACAAGATCAAGGGCAATAAAGCAACACCAGTACTCGACAATCCTACTACAGCAAACCCCAGATATCTGAGCACAGCTAAAACATACAAAAAAAATCACCTTAAAAAGATTCTATTTTCTTTTGTTTTGTTTGTTTTAAATTAATTTTAATTCTTTTTTATTAATTACATTTAATTCACTTTGTATCTTCCCATAAACTCCTTCCTCTTCCCTTCCCAATCCCACCTTCTCTCCCCCTTCTCCAAGCATGCCCCTCCCCAAGTCTGATGATAGGAGAGGTCTTCCTCTCCTTCCTTCATATAAATATATAATACAAGATAAACCTAGCAAAATCTGTACACTTAAAAAGATTCTTATGGAGATGGTTAAAGGCCTTCAAAGAGAAACTGAATAAATACCTGAAAGAAATGCAGGAAAATAAAATCAAACAGGTGAAGAAAATGAGTAAAACTGTTCAAGACAGCACAAGCTCTAAGGTCAACAATCAATAAACGGGACCGATTGAAACTGAAAATCTTCTGTAAAGCAAAGGACACTGTCATCAGAAAAAAAAGACTACCTACAGATTGGGAAAGGGTCTTCACCAACCCTATATCTGACAGAGGGCTAATATCCAGAATATATAAAGAACTCAAGAAGTTAAACAGCAACAAATCAGTTAATCCAATTAAAGAACTTACTCCACTACTGGTGGGAATGTAAACTTGTACCACCACTTTGGAAATCAATCTGGCACTTTCTCAAACAGTTACGAAAAATGCTTCCTCAAGATCCAGCTATACCACTCCTAGGCATATATCCAAAAGATGCTCAAGTATACAACAAGAACATTTGCACAACCATGTTTATAGTGGCTTTATTTGTAAGAGCCAAAAGCTGGAAACAACCCAGATCCCCTCAGTTGTGGAATGGATACAGAAATTGTGGTACATCTACACAATGGAATGTTACTCAGCAAGAAAAAAACAAGAAAAACATAAATTTTGCAGGCAAATGGTGGGAAATGGAAAAGATCATCCTGGGTGAGATTACCCAGAAGGAGAAAGACACATAGGGTGCAAACTCACTCATAAGTGGATATTAGACATATAATATAAAATAAAAATAGTAAAATTTGTACACCTCAGGAAGCTAATCAAGAAGGATGACTCTGGCTAAGATGCTCTATCCCCATTCAGAAAGGTGAAGAGGATGGATATGAGAAGAGGGAGGAACAGGGAACAGGACAGAAGCCTACCACAGAGGGCCTCTGAAAGGGTCTACCCTGCGGGGTATTGAGGCAGGTGTTGAGATTCATAGCCAAACTTTGGGCAGAGTCCAGGGAATTTTATGAAAGAAGGGGAAGATACAAAAACATGGAGAGGATAGGAGCTCCACAAGGAGAGCAACAGATCCAAAAAGTTTGGGCCCAGGGGTCTTTTCTGAGACTGATACTCCAGACAAGGACCACTCATGGAGATGGCCTGGAACCCCTGCACAGAGGCAACCCATTGCAGTTCAGTGTCCAAGTGTGTTCCAAGGTAATGGGGACAGGGACTGTCTCTGACAGGAAATGATTGGCCTGCTCTTTGATCACCTCACCCTGAGGTGGGGGCAGCCTTACCAGGCCACAAATGACGACAATGCAGCCATTCCTGATGAGACCTGATAGACTAAGATCAGAGGGAACAGGAGGAGGACCTCTCTTATCATTGGACTGAGGGAGGGGCATGGGAGGGGTAAAAGGGAGGGAGGGCAGGATTTTGGGGGGGAGGTGGGAGGGAGCTACAGGGGGGATACAAAGTGAATAAACTGTAATTAATAAAAAATAATTTTACAAAAGAAAAATAGGTATAAAAGAAAATACTTCCAGTTTCAAGGACCCAAAATTATTTTTAACAAAATCAAGGAAGAAAATTTCCCCAACCTAAAGAAAGAGATGCCAGTAAACATACAGGAAGCTTACAGAGCCCTCTCCAAGGCAACAGATAGGGGAGGATCTCCTCCCCTTCCATCTGACCCTAGCTAATCAAGTCTCATCAGGACTGGCTGCATTGTCCCCCTATGTGGCCTGGCAAACAGTCTAAAAGCTGGAGGGGCCTGGGTAGATACCATGCCAACCCTAAGAGACCAGAGATGTCAATCCAGACTACTATACCCAGAAAAACTTTCAATCACCATAGATTAAGAAAAGAAGATATTCTACAACAAACCCAAATTTAAACAGTATCTATGCACAAAATCCAGCCTTACAGAAGATACTTGAAGGAAAGCTCAAAACTAAGGAGATTAACTACACTCAAGAAAACAGGAAATAAATAATTCTACTGTAGCAATACCAAAGTAAAGAAACACACACACACACACACACACACACACACACAGAGAGAGAGAGAGAGAGAGAGAGAGAGAGAGAGAGAGAGAGAGAGAGAGAGAGAGAGAGAGAGAGAGAAAGTACCATCACCAACATCGAAATAACAGGAACTAACAACCATGGGTCATTAATATCTCTCAACATTAGTGGACTCAAGCTTCCAATAAAAAGACACAGGCTCAAACTTTGGGCAGAGCACACAGAGAGTCTTATGGAGGAAGAGAGGGATGGGATTAGAGGGACACGGAGGGAACAGGGGCCCTACAAGCAGACCAACAAAATTAAAAGATCTGAGCCCAGGGTGTTCTGTAGTGACTGAGGAACCTACGGAGGACCATGTATGGAGAGAACCGAGACAACCTGCTCAGATGTAGCCAATAGGAAGCTCAGTCTTTGAAAGACCCCTTGAGCTTATATTTTTATAGCTTTGTTGGTCTCCTTGTGGATGTCCTGTCCCCTTCTTGTCTTTCTATCCATCCCCTCTTCTTCCATAAGACTCTGCTCAAAGATTGGCTGTGAGTCTCAGCATCTGTTTGATACCCTGTAGGTTTGAGCCTTACAGAGGCCCCTCTATAGTAGACTCCCATTCTGTTTCCAATCTTACATGGCTTCTGGTGTCTATCCCATTTGCCATTCCAAATGAGATTCAAGCATCCTCTCTGGGGTACTTCTTAGTGTTTAGCTTCTTTAGGTCCTTAGATATTAGTATGGCTATCCTATATTATACAGCTAAAATCTGCTTATAAGTGAGTGTTGAAGCCTGTCTTTCTGTTTCTGGGTTAACTCACTCAAGATGATCTTTTCTAGTTCCATCTGTTAGCCTGAAAATCTCATGATTTCCTTGTTTTAATAGCTGATTAGTATTTCATTGTGTAAATGTGCTAAAATTTCTGCATCCATTCATACATTGAGGGACATCAAAGGTTGTTTCGAGATTTTGGCTCTTATAAATAAAGCTTCTATGAACATAATTGAGCAAATGTCCTTGATGAATCATGGGGAAAGATTTGGGTATATGCCCAGGAATGGTATAGCTGCATCTTATAGTAATGCTATTTCCAATTTTTTTTTTGAGAAAGCACACGATTGATTTCAAAAGTGATTGTACAAGATTGCACTCCCACCAGCAATGGAGGAGGGCTCCCCCTTTTCCACATCCTTTCCAGCATATGTTGTCACTTCAGTTTTTTATCTTAGCCATTCTGATAGGTGTAAGAAGGAATCTCAGAGTAGTTTTGATTTGCATTTCCCTGATGGCTAAGGATGTTGAGAATTTCTCTAAGTGTTTCTCTGCCATTCGATATTCCTCTGTTGAGAATTCTCTCTTTAGCTCTGTACCCCATTTTTAATTGAATTATTCGGTTTGTTGGTGTCCAAATTCTTGAGTTCTTTATATTTTCTGGAGATGAGCCCTCTGTCAGATATAGGGTTGGTGAAGATCTTTTTCAAGTCTGTAAGCTGTCTTTTTGTTCTGTTGACAGTATTCTTTGCTTTATAGAAGTTTTCAATTTCATGACATCCCATTTATTAATTGTAGATCTTAGAGCCTGAGTTGTTGGTGTTATGGTCAGGGAATTGTCTCCTGTGACAAAGAATTCGAAGCTTTTCCACACTTTTTCTTCCAGCAGAATGAGTGTGCCTGGTTTTATGTTGAGGTCTTTGATCCGCTTTAGTTTTGTGCATGGTGGTAGATATGGATCTATTTGCATTGTTCTACATGTGGGCATCCAGATGAACCAGCACCATTTGATGATGCTGCTATCATTTTTCCACTGTATGGTTTTGGCATCTTTGCAAAAATCAAGTGTGCATAGATGTGTGGGTTATTTCTGGGTCTTCCATTTGATTCTATGGATCCACCACTCTGTTTCTATGCCAGTACCCTGCAGTGCTTTTATTTTATTTTTTAAATATTGCTTTTTAGTACAGCTTGAGGTCTGAGATAGAGATATCTACAGAAGATCTTTTATTTTAGAGGATTGTTCTAGCTATTCTTGTTTTGTTGTTGTTGTTGTTGTTATTCCATATGAAGTTGAGCATTATTCTTTCAAGTTCTGTAAAGAATTCTGTTGGTATTTTGATGGGCATTGCATTGAATCTGTAGATTGCTCTTGGTAATATGTACATTCACACTGTTAATCCTACTGAGCTATAAGCATGGAAGATCTTTCTATCTTCTGATATCGTCTTCAAACTCTGTCTTCAGAGACTTGAAGCTTTCTTTTATTCTTTCTTTTTCATTTAATCATCATTATTATTATCATTTATTACAATTTATTCAGTTTGTATCTCTGCTGTTGCCCCCTCCCTTGTCTCCTGCAAACCTACCCTCCTTCCTTCTTCCCTCCCTATACCCCTTCCCTAGTCCACTGATAGGGGAGGTCTTCTTCCCCTTCTATTTGACCCTAGACTGTCAGGTCTCATCAGGGGTGGTTGTGCTGTCTTCCTCTATAGAGTGGCAACGCTGCACCCTCAGGGGAAGTTGATCAGAGAGCCTGCCACTGAATTCATGCCAGAAAAATTCCCTGCTCCCTTTTCTAGGGAAACCATTTGAAGACTGAGTCTATGGACTACATCTGTGGCAGGAGGGTTAGGTCCTCTTCATGCATTTTCCTTGCTGGTGGTATCATTCTTTTCAGGGACCCCAGGGATGAGTTTTTATTGCTCTGTTGCTCTCCTTTTGGAGCTCCTGTTCCTTTCAGGACTTTCTATCTCCCCCTTCTTTCCTAAGATTCCCTGCACTCTGCCCAAAATTTGGCTATGAGACTCAGCCTCAACTTTGATTCTTTAATCAGTAGAGTCTTTCAGAGGCACTCTGTAGTAGGCTCCTCTCCTGTTCCCTGTCTTTTCCTGCTTCCGATAGAGTTACACCAAGATACTTTTTGTTGTGTGTGTGTGTGGCTATTGTGAAAGGTGTTATTTCCCTAATTTCTTTCTCAGCCCATTTGTCTGTTGTGTACAGGAGGGCTATGCTTTTTTTAAAGTTAATTTTGCATCCAACCACTATGCTGAAGGTGTTTATGAGCTGAAGGAATTCCCTGGTAGAATTTTTGGGGTCACTCATGTATACTATCATATCATCTGAAAATAGTGATACTTGGACTTCTTCTGTTCCAATTTGAATCCCGTTGATGTCCTTTAATAGTCTTATTGCTTTGGCAAGGGCATCTATGTTGAAAAGATACAGAGTGGGCAGCCTTGCCTTGTCCCTGCTTTCAGTGGGATTGATTTAAGTTTCTCTCCATTTAGTTTGATATTGGCTATAGGGTTACTGTATATTGTCTTTACTATGTTTAGATATGTGCCTTGTGTCCCTGATCTCTCCAATACTTTAAACATGAATGGATGTTGGATTTTATCAAATGCTTTTTTGACATCTAAGGAGATGACCATGTGGTTTTCTCTTTTAGTTTGTTTATACGGTGGATTACATTGATGGATTTCAATGTATTGGTCCACCCTTGCATACCTGGCACAAAGCCTTCCTGGTCATATTGGATGAAATCTTTGATGTGTTCTTGGATTCTGTTTGAAAGTATTTTGTTGAGTGTTTTTTTATATCAATATTAGTAAGGGAGATTGGGCTAAAATTCTATTTCTTTGTTGGGTGCTTGTGTGGTTCAGGTGTCAAAGTTATTGTGGCTTCATAGGATGAGTTTGGTTTGCTCATTCTGTTTCTGTTTTGTGGAATAGTTTGAAGAGTATTGGTGTTAGCTCTTCTTTGAAGGTCTGGTAAAATTCTTTTCTGAAACCAAGTGGCCCTGGTTATATATATATATATATATATATATATATATATATATATATATGTATGTATGTATGT
>CM053742.1:50300628-50319069 GCA_028658305.1 Pachyuromys duprasi
CTGTTGGTGGACTTGGAGGGGGCAGGGAGGAGGGAGATGAGGGAGGGAGTGAGAGGGTAGGAGGGAATGAGGGAGGGGGCTACGCCTGGGATTCAAAGTACCTAACCTGTGATTGAGATAAAAATAAATAAATTAAAAAAAAGAACTAAAATATTTTCCTACAACTTAAAATTAAAATCCAATAGCCCTCCTTTATACTAGCAATAAATGGGCTGTAAAAGAAATTAAGGAAACAACACCCCTCACAATAAAGACAAATAATATAGAGTATCTTGCTGCAACTCTAACCAAGCAAGTCAAAGGCTGGTATGGCAAGAACTTCAAAACTCTGAAAAAAGAAACTGAATATGATATAATACACAACATATTCTAGTCACCAAAAATAGTGTATCATGTCTTGTATAAGTATATCATACATGATGCCTAACTTCTCAATTTATATATAAATCAAGTCTAGGACCAGATCTATCTGCCCATTTATGCAAAGATAGAAATATGTTAGCGTCTTACTAAAATATTGAGTAGGATTATGCACTGCAAATCTCCCTGACTTCATTAGTCAGGAACTGTAAGAAATAAGACAATTTTTCATTTAATTATTTCTCTTGTTTTCCTAATCTCCAAACTTTGTGCAATTGTGACAGTTAATTCACAATTAGAATTAGAATAATTAGAATAAATGGGTTAATACTTAGCATAATGTCTATTATAATGCTTTATTTCCTATGACTGTATCAAGTGTTTATTATTAGCTACATTGCCTAATGCAGAAAATTGTACCAGATATTAGAAAATGTAAGGTGTTATTAGAACCAGTAATTTCTAGGCCATTTAGAATCAGATTCAAACCCATATTTTGGAGATACAAATAAATGGATATAATTATTACCATATATGGAAAGAATTACTAATCCTTGATTCTGTTTATCCTTCAAAGTAATATACAGATTTACATAATACCAGCTAAAGTTCAAGTACCATTCTTCTCACAAATAAAAAAATATTCTCAAATTGGCACAGAAACAGGTAAAAATCCATATAACCAAAGTAGTTCTAAGAAGAAAAATAGCGGTGGAAATCATAATCTCTGATTTGTAAATTACATTACAAAGCTATGGTTTTCAAAACAGTTGTGTTCTGGCATAGTAGTGGGGTAAAAACTGACAAGAGGACCACATTGACAAGTCCAGAAATAAATGCAAATTTAAAAGATCCCATTTTATGAAAACACAGTTCATGAACAAATTTTGTGAGATTTCTGAGTCATTGTGATGAAATTCCAAGTAAACAAGACAAGAGTCTTGTAATCTTAGTTTCTCCATAAAATAGGCTGTTCTTGCAATGTGCTTTTGTGTCCCTCCCAGGTGTAGCAGATGAAAGTGAGTTTATTTCAGTTGTTGTTATTCATATGCCTCTATGGAAAAACAAGTTTTGGCACTTGCAGCTTGTCCTTTTGATTGTTTTTTGTTTGTTTGTTTTGTTTGTTTGTTTTTGTTTTGTTTTTAGCTTTTACACTATGTTTAATTGGTAAAATTGAGGCATAACTTTTTCAGAGTCTTCATTATCAAAAAGCAACTGGCTTGGATTGAAGCATATACATAAATCAGAATGGACAGGGCAGGTGAGGAAACAGGACCAACACACATGAAGCCAGTCTGTCTGCTGTGGATTGTGGGTTATAAGACTCAATAGAATCTTCAAATTTAATAAAAATGTGGGACATAGCATGTCAGGTTTTTTTTATTTTACATATTCATTACTTCATACCCAGCATAGTCAGAAGGTCAAAAAGGCCACAGACTTCTATAATTGCCTTACAGACTCATCCTTACTTTGGAGAAGAAAAAATTAATTTAATAGCCTGTTCAAGGTTTCAATTATAGGAAACATTTAGAATCAGTTGTCATCTGTGAGTCAGGATTGAGGGGTAAAACAATATTAGTTTAAAAATAAATGGCAGAAGTTTTATAAAATCTACATTTTTTATATCTATGCTCCATTAACTTTTAAAATATTTTTGCATTTTTATATTTACATTTATTGCTCTATTGATGGGAGGGGTATACACGTGACTCTTCTTAACTGTCAGAGTATAAATGGTCTGATGCTCTGAATACACTTGTCCACTGCATAAAACTTCAGGGAAATTTTAGTCCACCTATTTTTTAGGCCACACTCTCCCAGGTTCATGCCACCAACTAGGGAAGCAAGAACTACGGTTTGAATATAAGTTTAACTTGCCCCTCAAAGGCTCATGTGCTAGCACATGGAATGCCATGCAAGGTTCAGTAGTTCTGAAGAAGCAAAACCTAGCCCCTGGGCAAGCCTAGCAATGGTAAGCTACACCCTGTTTCCTACATGCTCCATTTCCCATCCTACAGCTCCACTTGCATTCCCAGAGGCCTGTTGCCATCAGAAACCATGAGTGAGACTCCTCTACCCTCAATTCCTTGCCTGTGTCCTGGTCAGCAAACCCAGCAGCAGTGAGCCTTACTCCATCTCCTGTGTATTCCATCCCCAACCCATCACCCTGTTTACATTCCCAGGGGTCTGCTGCCATCAGTGAACACCTTCCAACTTCCTGCCTACTGGTTGCCTTAAAACACTCCTAACAGCAGTAAAATGCACCTGTTCCCTGGCAACCTATTTTCTGTCCCACAACTCTGTCGGAATTCTTGGAAGCCTGCCAGCATCAGAAACAACCAGATGGCTCAAGGTCAGTGTAAGAGCACAATCATCAAGAGCCAGGGAAATATGGCATCACCAGAGACCAGCTATCTTACTAAAACAAGGCCTGCATATCCTTATACATCTGAAGCACAAAATGACATTAAATAAGATCTTATGAAGGTGATAGAGGCTTTTAAAGAAGAAACAAATGAATCCCTTAATGAAAAAATATGGGAAAATACAAACAAGGGGAGGGAAATTAATAAAACTGTTCAAGACCTGAAACTGGAAATCGAAGCAATAAAGACATCACAAAATAAGGGAATACTGGAAAACGTAGGGAATAAGGAAAACATAGGGAAGACAACAGAAACTACATACACAAGCATCACCAACAGAATACAAGATATGGAAGAGAGACTCTCAGACATAAAATAATACAATAGAAGAAATTGATGCATATGTTAAAGGAAATGTCAAATCTAAAGAGTTTCTAGCACAAAAAAATCAGGAAATCTGAGACACTACTGAAATATGAAATCTATAAATGATAGAAATAGAAGAAGAAGAAAAAGATTCCCAGCTCAAATGCTCAGAAGTGTTTTCAACAAAATCAAAGAAGAAAAGTTCTGTAACCTAAATACATAGATAACTATAAATGAACAAGAAGGTTACCATATAGATTAGACCAAAAAAGAAAATCCTCCTGCCACATAATAATGAAAACACTAACCATACAGAACAAAGAAATAATATTAAAAGCTGAAAGGAAAATGGCCAAATAACAATTCAAATTACACCACACTTCTCAACACAGAATTTAAAAGCCAGAGGGACCTCATCCCCTTCTATCTGATCCTAGCTTATCAGGTCTTATCAAGAAGGTCCTCTCCTATCAGGAGACTAGGGAAAGGGCCTAGAGGGAGAAGAATGAGGGCGGGTTGGACTGGGAGGAGATGAGGGAGGGGTTGCAGCAGGGATACAAAGTGAATAAATTGCAATAAATAAATGCATACATAAAATTAAAATTTAAAAAGCCAGAGGAGCTTGGGCAGATGTCTTGCAGCATCTAAGAGACTACAGATGCCAAAAGAAAACATCAACATAATAAAGTTAAATACACCCATGAAAACACAGAAAATAAATAACTTTACACGAGCAAAACCAAAAGAAGGGACACACACACACAAACACCAACTACCACTACCATAATCTTGCTGCCCAGAAGAAACACACCACAGTAACAACAATAGCAATTACCTCAGGATGTAAAAAGGTTTTCTAACAAATGAACGTGAGAAGCAAGATGGAGTAGCCATTCTAATATCTAACAAATATTCTTTCAACCAAAATTATTCAAGAGAGATGTCATACTTTTCTTCATACTTAGAAAAGGAAAAAAATCATCAAGATGATGCTTCAATTCTGAATATCTATGCTCCAAATGCAAGGTCATCCATATTTGTCAAATCTTACTAAAGCTTAACTCACACATCAAAACACACAGAAAGAGTAGGCCACTTCAACACCCCTCTTTCACAAATGAACAGGCCATCCAAACCGAAAGTAAACAGAAATATAATGGAACTGACATTTTGAACCAAATGGGCCTAACAGATATTTACAGAGCATGTTAACCATACACAAAAGAATATATCTTTTTTTAATGTAATTTATTTATTTTTATATTAATCACAGGTCAGGTACTTTGTATCCCAGGCGTAGCCCCCTCGCTCATTCCCTCCCACTCTCCCCATCCTTCCCTCATCTCCTCCCTGCCCATCTCCACGACCCTAGTTTATCTTGTCTCTTCAGGGCTGGCTGCAATGTCCTCTTTTGGGATCTAGCTAGGCTGTTCTTCCTGGGTGTGTGGGGGGAGGGTCAAAGAGCCAGCCATTAAATTCATGACAGAAATAGTCCCTGTTCCCCTTACCAGGGTCTCCAGTTGGATAATGAGCTACCATGTGACACATCTGAGCAGGGGTTCTAGGTTATATCCATTCATGGTCCTTGGTTGGAGAAACCGTGTCAGAAAAGACCCCTGTGCCCTGATCTATTTGGTCTTTATGGAGCTCTTGTTCTCCTCAAGTCTTACTAACTCCTCCTATTTTCATTATTATTCCCTGCCCTCTGCCGAAGGCTTGATTGTGAGTCTTAATATCTGCTTTGATACATTGCTATATAGAGTCAGAGGCCCTCTTTGGTAGGCTCCTGTCCTGTTACTTGTTTTCTCCTACATTCAATATCCATCCCATTTGGCCATCTAAATGAGCATTGATCATCCCCACCTGGGTCCTCCTTCTTGTTTATCTTCCCTAGGTGTATAGATTTTCAGCATGACCTTCTTATCCTGTAGGTCTATATAAGTGAGTATATACCATATGTTTCTTTCTGCTTTTGGGATACCTCACTCAGGATAATTGTTTCCAGGTCCCACCATTTGCCTTCGAATTTCATGATTTCCTCGTTTTTAATTGCTGAGTAGTATTCCATTGTGTAATCTAATTAAAAAATGGGGTATGGAGCTAAAAGGAGAACTCACTGTAGAGGATTATAGAGTGGCAGAAAAAACACTTAAAGAAATGCTCAAAGTTCTTAGCCATCAGGGAGATGCAAATCAAAACGACCCTGAGATTTTACCTTACACCCACCAGAATAGCTAAGATCAAAAACTCAAGTGACAACACATGCTGGATAGGTGTAGAGAAAAAGGAACCCTCCTCCATTGCTGGTGGGAATGCAAACTTGTGCAACCACTCTGGAAATCAATTTGGTGCTTTCTTAGACCATTAGGAATAGTGATTCCTCAAGACCCAGCTATACCAATCTTAGGCATATATCCAAAAGATGCTCAAGTACACAACAAGGACATTTGCTCAACTATGTTCGTTGCTGCTTTATTTGTAATAGCCAGAACCTGTAAAGTACCCAGATGTCCCTCAGTTGAGGAATGGATACAGAAATTATGGTACTTTTACACAATGGAATATCTTCTTTTTATCACCTCACAGAAATTTTTCCAAAATTGATGATATCCTCAGACAGGACACAAAAGAACTCTCAACACATACAAGAAAATTGAAATGACTGCCTGTAATGTATAAGACCACTATGGATTAAAGCTGGACTTCAACAGCAATACAAACAACAGGAAGCCTAAAAACTCATAGAAACTGAACAGCTCTACTCAGTGACTTTGGCTGTGTCAAGAGAGAAATAAAGAAATTAAAGATTTTCTGGAATTCAATGAAAATGAGTAGATAACATACCAAATTTATGGGACACTGAAACCGTGCTCAGAGGAAAGTTCATACCACTATGTGTCTGCATAAAGAACTTGAGGAGATTTCATACTAGCCATTTAAAAGCACACCTGAAAGCTCAAGAAGAAAACACACCCAAGAGGAGAACACTGCAAGAAACAATCAAACTCAGGGCTAAAATCAATGAATTAGAAACAAAGAGAAGAACACAAAGAATCAACAAACCAAGAGCTGGTTCTTTGGGAAAAATCAATAAGACAGGCAGAAACTGGAAACAACCAGATGTCCCTCAACTGAAGACTAGATAAAGAAAATGTGATTCATGATGGAATATTACTGAGCTATCAAAAACAAGGACATCATGAAACATGTGGGCAAATGAATTGAACTGGAAAATATCATCCAGCGTGAAATAACTCAGACTCAGAAAGACATGCCCTGGTATATACTCACTTATAAGTTGATATTAGCTCCTAACTACAAGATAGTCATCCTATAGTCCATGGGCCCAAAGAAGCTAAGTGCCCAAAGAAGATGCTTGGTTCTCAGTCAGAAGAGGAAATAAAATTGATATCTGAAGTAAATGGAGGGAAGGAACTGGGTAGGAGAGGGTGTGGGGAAGCCAATGTGGATAGGTCCAGGATTGGGGAAGTGGGGGAAGGCTGGGACTGGGAATGGAAATTGGTGGGGGCATCTCTGAGACAGGAGAGGCTATAGTGGTGATATAGCTGAGACTCTTAGCAGTGGGGGATATGGAACTTGACGTGGCCACTTCTTGTAGCCAGGCAGGACTTCTAATGGAGGGACAGTGACACCAACCCACACTGAAAACCTTTGACTCAGCCAACCAATGATTGCCCCAATTTGAATTGCGTGCAATGAAAGAGTTCACCACTGGTTCTATTAAAAATATTCTACTATACTTGCAGACAGGAGGCTAGTATAACAGTCATCTGAGTGGCTTCATCAAGCAGCTAATAAAACCTGATACAGAAATACACAGCCAAACATTAGTCAGAGCTTAGGAAATGTAATTGAAGAAGAGGGGGAAGGATTGAAGGGACAGGGAGGTTAAGGATACTGCAAGAAAACCTACACAATCAACTAATATGGACCCTTAAGGGCTCAGAGAAACGCAACCACCAAACAGAGAGTATCTATGGGATGGATCTGGGCCCCCAACAAAGCAGGAGCAGGGGCTAACTCTGACTCTGTTTCCTGCCATTGGATCACTTTCTCCTAATGGGACCATTTTCTCCTAACTGGAGCACCTTTTCTGTCCTCAATAGAAGATGTGCTCAGTCCTTCTTGATATGCCAAGTTGGTTTGATACCCACTGGATGTGTCCCATTCTCTGAGTGAAAGGGAGGAGGTCAAAGGGACAGGAGCAGGGGGTGAAAGGGAGGGACTTGGAGGAGGGGAGGGAAGAAAAGTTCTTACTAGAATGTAAAGTTAATTAATTAATTGATGGGGAAAATGAGGTGGTGCATAATGGAAGTTTAATTCTGTCATGAGAGCGCTGCCCTCAAAATGAATAAATTTTGGCTTTATGGAATGAGTCACTTCTCCCAAGAGCAGGTTATTATTAAGCAGCACACCTACATGTTTGTTCTTTGATTCATTTGATCACTTGTGATATTGCTTCTTGAAAAGGATCATACAACAGAGGCTGCTACATCTTGGACTTTCCATTTCTCAAACTGTGATATTAATAAGGTTAATTGCATTGAAAAATACATTTCCTGTATTTTTTGAGATTATAATATACTTACATAATTTCCCACTTACTGTTTCTCCCTCCAAAACTTCCTGTATACCTCTGCTTATTCTCTTTCAAATTCATGACCTCTTCTCACCAATTTTTGTTATATACATACATATATGTGTATGAGGTAGAAGGTGAATATCTATTGCGGAAGATAGAATATACTTCAGATAGTACACCCAGAGGGTTCTGAGCTGAACTGACCAGAATGCCTCTTCCCTGATTGTTATCTTTCATGTTATAAGATGAGGTATATAATTTTATAATATAATTTATAATGCAATTGTAAATATATTTACATAATAAATATAGTACATATTAAATATATCATATATAAATATATTTATTTAGTTAAACACATTTATATATCGCCTTCTTGTTATTGTTACCTCTTAATTCATGACCTCATTTTCTTTAAATGTTAAATTTAATCAATTTAGTATTGTATATAGTTAGTTCATTTAGTGTTACTTGTAATGATACCAGAGCTGACTGCTTGGTATTAGATAGCCATAAGGGTGTTTATCCTAGAGAAAAACTATTTCTCCTGCTTCTAGCATTCCTTAGTTCAATCCACATCTCTTAAGATGCCAACACCTCTCAACAATGCCTCATTGACAGCCAACTTTCCAGTCGACAAAAGTCCATTGGACATATTCAAACCGCATGAAAACCATAATTATATCCCACAAAACCATATTTTATGCCTTCAATATATACTATAAGTGCATTCAAAAACACATCAGCTCTGTTAGTTATCTTTCTGTGGATATTGCTGGATTTAGTTTCAGAATGAACTTGCTTCTTACAATACACTTGTATGCACATGTGCAGCCTCTGTGTTGCATCATTGTAACAAAATGATTTGTAATCTCTTATTTTTGAGAATATAATACAAATATAACACATCTCTTCCTTCCAAACCCTCCCATATATTCCTGCTTGCTGTTTTTCAAATTCATGGCTTCTTTTTAAGATTTTAAAATTGTTCCTACATGAAAATCTATCAAACTACTCAGGGATAGTGAAGTAATGGATCTTTGAGGAGATGTACTACTTTATTAGACCAGCATAATTCATAACTGCGTTCTAAATATTTATCCTTATGCCTACAGGTAAGAGTACTCCTTACACTTCCTCAAGGAACCTTTTGTTTCCAACCTATGGAGAACATTACAGAAAACCACAAACAATCAAAATGCAGAATTGTCTTGATTATCCCAGTCAAGATGAATAAATCCACAGAACAAATCTCATACCTAAGGCTAAGGGAATATTGTAGAAGAGAGGGTACAAGAGCCAGATGATCAGGAAGTTTTCTGGGCAGTTGTCTTTTCTAATAATATCAGAAGCTACAACCAATATGACTGTCTAAACCTGAGCTGAAAAAGGATGACAACAACAGACATGTTAAAGTACATGGGGAAAAGCCTATGAGGCCTCAATCCTATACAAAGAACTACAGGCAACTAAAGAATGCTGAGAGTGGGAGAAATAGTCTTCCCCAGAGAAAAGCCTAACAATTGGTTATCCAATGATAAATGGTCAGCCCTGAAAACATACATATGAGTTTTTCAGAGTGACCAGGTTACATTTAGAAATGTATATGCATATATACATATACATGATTCTGGTAAATATTTTAATACTTATTTTACTTTTTTGAGAATTTCATACATGAACAGAGTATTTACATCATTTCTGTCTCACTTCTTTTTGACCAGGCCCTCTCAAAAATTTATAACCATATATGGATATACTTCTTTAGTGTTACATTGAATCGTGTAACATTTTATAATCCATCAGAGGGTTGCCCCGCCAGAAGATGGATCATCCCTCTTTGGACAGACACTAATTGCCTGCAAATATTATTTAGGGTGGGGACTTGCGACACTTCTATTCATGTTGGGATGTCAACTGAAAACCAATTAATTTTTTAATACTACCTGTACTCCATGTACTTGCCTTTAGTATAGCTATTAGAGAGCACTGTGGTTAGATAGGGCCATATAACTAACTGCATTCTAGTAACATGAACGGGAGTAGAAGAAAGGTAGTTAATTTTGATATCGTTTCTGAAAAATCTCTCTTTTAAATATTCCTATTTACTCATCACATGCTTATATTCAAAAGATAGGAACACTTAGAATTGTAGAAGGTTTAGTGTATGGGCCATCAAAGGAGAAGTTGCCTATTAAACATTTAGTTTGACTATATTGTAAGTGAGAAATTAACTTTTTACTATGTTAAATCTCTAACAAGTTGAGGTTGTTTCTTGGAAAGCAATTAACCTTTAAGAGTGATTTTTTAATGTGTGTCTTCTATGCTTAGCCAGTTAAAATAGAAAGGAAGGCAACTGAAATGCATTCATTTCAGTATAAAATTTATTTCAAAGGTAGAGCTCTCCGTCTAGTTCTGTACAAACTGGCAAATCCAAATGGTTAGGATGAAGACTGTGGGGCACCTGGTTTGCAGATTTATGACACAGTAACTCTTAGCTTTGTGCTAGTGCTGGGCTGCCCCCAAGCGTGAGGCCTTCACAGACTCACTTCCCTACACACTTCATTGCATTCTTGCAATCCAGAGCCTTGGTCGTAATGACCCTCTGTTCTTTCTTTGCCTTATGTCTTGATTGTAATGTAACTTGGAAGTGTAGGAGTGTGTGTATGTGTGTGTCTGTATGTGTGTGTGCACGCATGCACTAGAGTGCTTTTATATTCAAGTATATATGTATAAATGCAAATATATACAGACACCAAAGATTAACTTTGAGTGTCTTCTTCAACTGATATCCACCTTACTTTTGTGAGATAAGGTCACTGGTCCAGTACCTGGAGCGAACTGATTTGGGTAGACCTGGCTGGCCAGGAAATGTTAGTGATCCTCCTGTTTATTTCTCCCCAGTGTCGGGATGAGAGGTGAAGTTTGCAGTGATCATTTTTTAATTTTAATTTTGTATATTAATTACAGTTTATTCACTTTGTATCCCAGCTGTAGCCCCCTTCCTCATTCTCTCCTAATTCCACCTTCCCTCCTTCATCTCCTTCCATGCCCCTCTCCAAGTGCACTGATAAGGGAGGTCGTCCTGCTGTTTTTGTGAATCTAAACTCAGGCCCTCCTCTGTTTGTACCAAATACTTTACCAAATGAGCCATCTCCTCAAACCCAGACCACTTTCAGATCATTTGTTTAGCTACAAATTTGATACTGCCTGAAGAAAAGTTGGCTTGGTTCCTTGAACCTCAATTTCCTTTTCTGAAGAGAAGAATATCTGTTTGTTAACCCTCAATGAATGGGAGTTGTTTTTTTTTTTCCCCAACATAATATTTTTCATTGACTATTTGGGAATTTAATGCAATGCACTGCAATCACACTCACTTCTTATTCCTCCCAAGTCCACCTGCCCAATCTTGTGCTCATTCCTCCAAAAAAAATAAGGAAAATAAAACACACTAAGTATAATTTGTGTTTCCCATATACTCATTGGAACACAGCCAAACTTCCAATGCCCTACTCCTTTAAAGATAATTGGTTCTTTTTCCACACCCCACTCTCCCCTGCCAGAAGCCATCAACTGTGAAGGGCTACACTTTAGCATCGTTATCACCATTTTAAAGACTTTCTCCAATGGTTTCCAGTCTAAACTTTTCTTTGGTGTGAGTGTTCTGGGGGAGGGGTGTTGCAGAAGCTTTGAATGTCTCTCAATTTCAACTGTAAGTTTGGACTCATTGATTCCACTGTAAAAGAAGCTTCCCTACCCACAACAAGTTTATTCTCAGAACTGCTGAAGTGAACAAGTGCTTTTATTACACATACCTTCCACTATCCTTGAGCACATAACTGCTTCCATTCTGCCTTTTGGCAATTTATAGGCATCTATGCTAGATATATGGATTTTAAAACTTAAGCTGGTTTCACTCACTTGCTCTGCAGAGAAACAGAGGCCACCTGTATTCTTTCTCTGCCAATTTGTTCTCTGGCTAAGCTATACGACAATTTTTTTCTGCCATGATATCCTAGGGAGAATTCATTTACACTTTGCTTTGGCTCATTGGATGTCTCTATCTCAGGGACATCTGTTCAGTGGCCATGTTTGGCCTGGAATAATTTGAGGACCTGGTTATAGGAAAAGCATAGGAAACTCCATAAATCCAGTATCCTCCATTTGCAATGTGACTTGGACATCCAGAATACATTATATGCTCATGTACCTCTTGCAAAATATACCCCCTAGGATTTCAGTAGAGGTAAAGTGTAGGATGATTGTTACAATCCCCAAGTTCTATTCGGTTAGGTTCTTATGAATATTGTTTTCAATGAAAGAAGTTTGATTTGGGGAAAGGAGAAGACATACAGAGGACTGAACAGAGGCAGAAGGGAGTAATGGAACTCAGAGATCCTAAATAACAGGAGATGAAAGTAAGGAAAGATAAAACCAAAAACAGCTTCACAAACACATAGGAAAAGAAACAAAATTAAAGTTTTACTAAAGAAAACTTTAGACTGTTGTGTAGTGGAGGGCAACTAGGAAGATGACAATCTAGGAGTCATGATTCTGTGGGTGGAAGGCTCAGACAACTTAGGCAAAATAGCTGGCATAAAAACAGAAAGGCCAGCTGTTGTTATAAAGAAAGAAAAATTCCAGTCATTTGATTTTTACTAATGAAGACTCAGGAACTAGATAATGGGGTGAAAACCTGCTAGCTCAGACAGGCAGAGAAAGCACCTAGCTAACCTTCCTACTTTGGTCACATCCTAGAAAGAAAAGGCAAAAAACTCAAAAGCCAAAATTCCTAGGCTAAAATCTTGTTACTTCAGCTGATGTTCCAGCTGGGGAAAGTATGCTAGCTTGCCTGACAGCTCATGAGAAGAAAACCAAAAGCAAAAACTAAAAGAGTCCCCTCTTCTCCATGCTACTTTAAATAGTCTTCTCTCAAAGTCCTTTCTTTTTTATTTAATCCCAGCCAGCTGGTTTCTTGCTCTACCTCCTAACCTAAGGTTATCTTTATTACAACCTGTGTACAGAAAGCTCTTGGATTAACGGTGTGTGTTAGTGCTAAACTAACTCAAACAAAAAACAGGGTTTTACAGTCCACAATCTCAGGGTTCACAATGGGATCAAATATCCTGCAACAGCCAAACTTACTGAGACAGCCACTGCAATGAGCACTATTGATTGTGAGTCCTGTCTGAGACTGGGAGATACTTTGTATCAGTTACAAAAGGATATTCTCTGTTTCTAAAGTGCTGCCAGATAACACAAAGGACTATCGATAAGCTTATATATATTGATCATCAGTCTTGTATTATCATATCCTACTCTTCCTCCCACTGTTCCTTTTCCTCTACCTCTAAGCCTTCCTTACACTTCTATGCATTATCTCCATTTTTTTTACAACCATCACTTGCACATTATCTCCTGAGCTGAAGGTGGGACTCTGTGAGACCTTCCTCCTATCTATGTTGGAACAGCTTTAATCTTGTGATGTTCTTGGGCATGTAGACATAGCCATTTGCATTCCTGTGTGCAATAATAGCCTTGCCGCATCCAGAAAACATCTGTTTCACAAAAGGCCCCTAGCTGAAGAGATATTGGGGAGGGAGAGTTAGTTTCCTTCATATATGGTCCTGGATAAGCTGTTCATGTTCCTTTTCACACATGAACACAGCATCAGCACTTTAGGAAAGAGTATATAAACTTGGAAGGAAAAAGTATGGGTGGGGTTATGGGAGAAGATGGAGGAGAAAAGAGCTTGGGATGGATTTGGTCAAAACATTATATTCATACATGAAATTCTCAATAAAATTTTTAAATGAAAAAGAACCTAAACAAACAAAAGAAATGTAGCTGTAACTAACTCCAGCTTTTTTAAAGTTTTGTTTCCAGGATCTATATTTTAGCTCTGCTGTCAGGATAATAGAGAAATAATGAAAAGAAACAGGTATCAATTTAGCAGTTAGAGTAGGGGGCCTGTGTTAATTTGTCACGATCCTTCACAGTGTGTCCATTTTTGACTCAGGGAATCAGATAATGCTAATGTAAGATGCAGAAAGCTAGTAAGTAGAAAGTAAATATCTGGTGGCACCATACTGTTAGCCATGTTTCCTGGACTAGCTCTCGATGAAGCTAGTGGGAAATAGAAAGTAGATATAAATAAGACCAGTCCATCACCCACTGTTGTTCTTCTTCTTGTCTCCATGGTTACAGCTGCCTAGTTAATGCCAATTCTTCAAGGCACAAGGACTCTCTCAAGAACATGAAGCTCCAGGTAAATCTCATATTATTATTGCTGCATTGACTGTATAAGACAAGGAAGCTTAATATACTTGAGCCCAAGATGAATGGACAGCATTGGAAGTTAAATAACTTACCTGTAAACTTGCCCAATTCTGTAACCTTTGCTCTGTATTCCTTCTCTCTCTCCTCTCTTCTTACTCCATTTTCTCTTTTCAAATGCACTTCTGCAAACAGCTGGATTATTTATACCCTCATGGTATACTATCATGATTGAGTCACAGCCATATTTAAATATAGAAAAACCAAATGGATGAACAACTGTGAAACTACCACCTAGTAACAAAAATTACATTACCCAAAAGTAAATCTACCAAGGTATTCTTGCTTTGTGTGACCCCTTAACCCCCCTTACCAGAAGGAACAAATATCTGCTGTTATGCACTTACTGTTCCTATGATTTACTCATTTACACCCCCCCCATGTGTGTGTGTGTGTGTGTGTGTGTGTGTTGTGTACTACTGCTTTGGCTGCTCATCAGAAGCAAATTTGTTAATGTCTCTGGACCTTACCTATGTCTTCTGTCAAATAACAATGATAATTAACTCTCAGAGCATTTTTGTGAGGATCATATGCTTTGCTGAATACATAGTACCTGAGGAAACTCTTAGACTATGAATAAAAACACTAGTGGTGTTTGTTATTGGTAGCAGTAGTTGCAGTCATAGCCATAGCCATAGCCATAGCCATAGTCATAGTCTTAGTAGTAATACCCTGATGCTCCCTCAGCTGTCTCTCTTTCCTCCTGAAATCATGAACATCTCCTCTAGGACACAATATTTGGTCAGTTGGAGTTGGCCAATTCTTATTTTTCCCTATATTTCTAAAACACCTATTTCTACCGGCATTCTACCTTGTTTTCACGCTAAGAACAAGTCTGATTGCTTTCAAATTAGTGGTTCTTAATATTATGAGCAAACTAAATCACCTGAGAACCTTAAATGTTCTGATCTAAGCTTTATGCTGTACGATTTACATGGAAGCTCAAAGTGTAAGATGTAAGCATCAGCACTTTTAGCTTCTCCTAGTGATTTTTAATATACAGCCAATATTAGGCACCTACCTTAGTGCAGAATTTGGGAAACTCTGTTCTTTGTTTTAATAAATAAGGTACTACTGGTAAAACTGACCTTCTTCATATTTATGAACGGTTAATTTTATACTATAATATCAGAGTTAAAGAGCCAGTGAGATCAGAGAGGTTTCCGCTTACAGCTGATGGAGCAGATGCAGAGACCCACAGTCAAACATTAGGCAGAGAGAGCACCTAAATTAGTGATCTCCATCAGATTTCTCCAGTGGATCCCTGGGAACCCTACAGAAGGGAATCAAAGAATTGTAGGACCCAGACGAGTCAAGGACAGCAGGAGAACATGGTCCACAAAGCCAGCTAAGCAGGGCTCATAAGGGCTCATAGAAACTCAAGAGACAATCACTGAGCCTGCATGGTCTATTCCATGTCTTCCATATACATGTTATGGTTGTTTGGCTTAAGGTTTTGGGAAACATCATGGGAGCAGTGGGATTGGAGGGGCTGTCTCTGATTCTTTCTCCTGCTCTTCGAACCCTTTTCTTCCTACTGAGTTGCCACAACCAGCCTTGATAGACTTGTTTGTGTCCAGTCTTATTGTATCTTTTGCTGTGTTTAATTAATGTCCCAGGAAAGTCTTCTCTTTTCTTGGGGGAGAAGGGAGACAGGGAAGGGAATCTGAAGGAGAGGGGAAGCTGGGAGGAGTGGACAGAGGGGAAATACTGGTCAGGTTATATTTGTATGAGAAAATAATAAAAAAAAATGTCTGTGACAGACATGGGTCAGGCAAAGTGGGATAATTTCTAAGTCCACACACAAAATAATTGTCACTGGAGCACAAAATCATTTGTTATATGAATAATTGTGGAAAAAAGCATGTGTTGACCATGATCTTAGAAAATAACCGAGTATAGGATCATGTCATATATACTCCTCAGTTTCCTGGGCTTGCCATGTACCATCCCTTGCTTACATTTTTTAAGAAGTTGCTCAAAGAATACATAGAAATAAAACAAAGTCTTTGAAGTTTTTTTTTCTTCTTCTTTCATTGCCTCTGATATTTGATAGTTTTTGAAGAGTCCCAGTCCCCTAACTGGTTGGGAGAAGATGAACAGATAACATTGGAAATATGAAGTCAGGGATGCTAGTTAACTTTGTTCCCTGTGATAACTTTCAGAGTCCAGTACCAGCTTCCTCAACACTACCATCTGGAGCACTGCCATTTTAAGATGTTTAATTGGCTTTTCTCCTGATCCATTAACTTTGAAAAACAAACTTGGTGACTTCTGGAGATCTCTTGCACATTTTACATTTATGTTGTATCCTGCTTCCCTTTACTTAGCTGCTTTATGTTTCAGTTCTTTCTGTCAGTACAAAAAAATACCTGACAAATTATTTAAGATGGAAGAAAGATTGATATCAGCTCATGGTTTCAGTGGGTTCAGTTCATAAGCTGTCTCCATTGTTTTTGAGGTATTGTGAGGCAAAAGATTTTAGTGCTGTGTAGTCAAGCAAAACTGCCCAGCTCAAGATAGCTGGAAAGTACAGGGAGAAAGAAGGGGCTAGAAAGTATGTAAAGACATACAGAGACAGAGAGAATAATAGTGGGAGAACAGGAAGTAACATATTTCCTCTTAATTTTCACCACTTTCCAATAATGCTCTCAAATTGTGAATCTAGCAATAGATTAATTCACTGATGAGTTCAGACTCCTTATGCTCCAATCAGGTATGCAATGGGAACAAAGACTTTATTTAACTTATGATACTTTTAGAGTATGCTTCACATAAAAATCATAGCACATTGGTTTAAAACAAAAGTTCATTTTACTTTTTAAAAATTGAATTAATATTTAAAAAATATATTCTCATAACAGTTTCCCATTCTCATCTCCTTCCAGATCCTCTCTACCTCTTCGCTTTTTCAACACCACACCTTCCTTCTTTTTCTCTTTAAAAAGTAGGTTAAAAAAACCCAAAACCAAAACAAAGAAGAATTAAAAAAAAAAACAACAAATAGAAAACAAAGAACAGCATAACACACACACTGTAAAAACACAAAATCATAATATACAAGCAAAATATTTGTAAGATAAATATGGGACAAAAAGGCCTTCTAAAACATTGCTGAGCTTATTTTGTGTTGGCCTTCTAGTGCTGGATCTGGGGCTTGCACATAAGTGTTAAAGCTGGAATTTTTGAATTAAGTGTTGAACCTAGTTCATGAGACCCCAAAAGACCACTCACCACACCAGGAATCAGAAATCATCTGCAAAAGCAAAGAGCCTTTATTTCAGGCTTAAGCTCAGATTCCCAGCATGAACTGACACAGCAGTCAGAGACTAGGAGCCTCTAGCCTAGAACAAGCTGATTTTTATAGGGTTTTTAACAAGCAGAAAGGGCTTACAGACTTGGTGGTTACATGACTGGTTGAGGTTTAGCAAGAGCAGGCTTGTTACATAGTGATTGGCTAAAGGCAAGTTGGAGTAACTATTTTGGCAACCATAAGGAAAACATATAATTATTTTAGCAACCACAAGGAAAACATATAATTGTGTCAGCAACTGTGAGTACAACAGTCATTTTGACCTGTTTTCTGACTGACTCGTGTCAGGGTGGGCACACTGTGTCTTCGGGGATGTCATGGTTTCCTGCAAGTACAAACATGTTTTTCAAGTTCTAGGGGTGAGAGCTAGGTAAATTACAAAAGGGAGGCTAGTATCAAAATGGAGTCTATTGTGCTCAGAATCTTGACAAGGAAATCTGAACATGAATCCTGGCACTGTATCTATAACATTGATCTTCTTTTTTTTAATTAATTAATTTATTTTTATATCAATCACAGGTTAGGTACTTTGCATCTCAGGCATAGCCTCCTCCCTCATTCCCTCCCACCCTCCCACTCCCTCCCTCATCTCCCTCCTCCCCGCCCCCTCCAAGTCCAACAACAGGGGAGGACCTCCTCCCCTTCCATCCAAACCCAGCTCATCCTGTCTCCTCAGGGCTGGCTGCAATGTCCTCCTCTCAGATCTAGCCTGTCTGTCACTCCCCGGCTTGTATGGGGGAGGGTCAAAGAGTCAGCCATCAAGATCATGACTGAAACATTCCCTGTTTCCCTCACTAGGGTCTTCAGTCCGACAACGAGCTATCATGGGCTCCATCTGAGTGGGGGTTCCAGGCCATATCCACACATGGTCCTTGATTGTAGAAACCGTCTCATACAAGACCCCTGTGCCCTGCTCAGTTTGGTCTTTGTGGAGCTCTTGTTCTCCCCAAGTCTCACCAACCTCTCCCATTTCTATCATTACTTCTTGCCCTCTGCCAAATGCTTGATCGCGAGTCTTAATATCTCCTCTGATACATATCATCCTGAGTGAGGTATCCCAAAAGCAGAAAGAAACATATGGTATATACTCACTT
>CM053742.1:50326737-50343580 GCA_028658305.1 Pachyuromys duprasi
GGCCCATGATAACTTGGTGTAGGGCTGAAGACCCTATTCAGGGAAACAGGGACTGTTTCAGTCATGATCTTGATGGCTGACTCTTTGACCCTCCCCCATATAAGCCGGGGAGTGACAGACTGGCTAGATCCCAGGGGAGGACTTTGCAGCCAGCCCTGAGGAGACATGATAAGTTGGGGTTGGATGGAAGGGAAGGAGGCCCTCCCCTGTTGGTGGACTTGGAGGGGGCGGGGAAGAAGGAGATGAGGGAGGGAGTGGGAGGGTGGGAGGGAATGGAGGAGGGGGCTACGCCTGGGATTCAAAGTACCCAACCTGTGATTGAGATAAAAATAAATAAATTAAAAAAAAATAAAAAAATAAAAAAAATTATTTATTTTTAATTAATTTTTTTATTTTTATATTAATTAGTTTATTCACTTTGTAACCCAGCTGTAGCCCCCTCCCTCATTCCCTCCCAGTCCCACCCTCCCTCCGGCATCTCTTCCCATGCACCTCTCCATTACTTCCATCTGACCCTAGCCTATCAGGTCTCATCAGGACTGAATGCATTGTTTTCATCTGTGGCTGGGCAAGGCTGATCACCCCTCAGAGGAAGGTGATCAAAGAACCAGCCACTGACTTCAGAGACAGTCCCTGTTACCCTTACTAGGGTAACCCTCTTGGATACTGAGCTGCCATGGGCCACATCTGAGCAGGGGTTCTAGATTATTTCCATGAATGGACCATGGTGGAATATCAGTCTCAGAAAAGACCCTGGGCCCATATTTTTGGATTTGTTACTCTCCTTGTGGAGCTCTTGTCCCCTCCAGGTCTTACTATATCCTTCTTCTTTAATAAGATTCCCTGGACTCTACCCAAAGTTTGGTTATGAATCTCAACCTCTGCTTTGATACACTGCTTGGTAGAGTCTTTTAGAGACCCTCTGTGGTAGAATACTATCCTGTTTCCAGTTTTCTCCTTCTTCCAATGTCCATCCCATTTGTGTTTCTGAGTGAGTATTGATCGTCTTACCCAGGGTCCTCCTTCTTGTTTAGCTTCTTTTTTTCACTTCTTAATTTTTTTTAAAATATTAGTTACATTTTATTAACTTTATATCCCAGCTGTATCCCACTCACTCATTCCCTCCCAATCCCACCCTCTGTCCCTCATCTCCTCCCTGCCCCTTTACAAGTCCACTGATAAGGGAGGACCTCCTCCCCTTTCATCTGACCCTGGTTTATCAGGTATCTTCAGGACAGGCTGCAAAGTCCTCTGTGGCCTTGCAGGGTTGATCCTCCCTGGGGGAGGAGGGAGGCCAAAGAACTCACTATTGAGTTCATGTCAGAGATAGTCCCTGTTCCCCTTAATAGGCTACCCACTTGGATACTGAGCTACCAGGGGCTTTATCAGAGCATAGGTTCTAGGTTATATCCATACATGGTCCTTGGTTGGAGAAACAGTCTCATAAAAGACCCCTGTGCCCAGATATATTTGGTCCTTGTGGAGCTCCTGTCCTTTCCAGGTCTTACTAACTCCCCCTTCTTTCATATGATTCCTTGCACTTTGCCAAAGTGTTGGTTATGAGTCTCAGTTTCTGCTTTGATACACTGCTAGGTAGAGTCTTTCAGAATCCCTCTATGGTAGGCTCCTGTCCTGTTACTTGTTTTCTCCTACATCCAATGTCCATCCCATTTGTCTTTCTAAGTGAGGATTGATCATCTTACCGAGGGTCCTCTTTCTTGTTTATCTTTTTTAGGTGTATAGATTTCAGTATGTTTATGCTATCTTATGCTTGATCTATTGCTTTTTAACTTCTTTAGTTATTTACATATTCTTGATATCAGCCCTTTGTGAAATATAGGGTTGATGAAGATCATTTCCCAGTCTGTAGGCTGTCGTTTGTTCTGACAACAGTAACTTTTGCTTTATAGAAGATTTTCAGTTTCATAAAGTCCCAATTATTGATTGTCACCTGTGCCAATGAGTTTTAGGCTCTTCCCCACTTTTTCTTCTAACTGATTTAGGGTGAGTGGTTGTATGTTGACATCTTTGATCCACTTGGGCTTTAGTTTTCTGCAGGGTGATAAATATGGATATATTTTCATTTTTCTGCATTTAGACATCCAGTTGGACCAGCACCATTTGTTGAATATGCTGCCTTTTTTTTTTCATTGAATGGTTTTGGCTTCTTTGTGAAAAATCAAGTATCCATAGGTGTGTGGGTTTATTTCTGGGTCTTCTATTTGGTTCCTTTGATCCTCTCTTCTGGTTCTGTGTACATACCATGCAGTTTTTAATAATATTGCTCTGTAGTACAGCTTGAGATCATGGATGGAGATGCCTCCAGACAATCTGCTGTTGTACAGGATCGTTTTGGAAATTCTGGGTTGAAGTTGATAATTTTTCTCTTAAGGTCTATAAAGAATTGTGTTGGTATTTTGATGGGAATTGCATTGAATGTGTAGATTGCTTTTGGCAGAATGGCCATTTTCACTATGTTAACCCCACCGATCCATGAGCACGGGAGATCTTTCCATCTTCTTATATCTTCTTCAATTTCTTTCTTCAGAGACTTGAAGATTTTCTAAAACACATCTTTCAGTTGCTTGGTTTGAGTCACAATAAAGTATCTTATGTTATTAGTAGCTATTGTGAAGGGTGTTTTTTTCTCTAATTTCTTACTCGGCCCTTTTGTCTTTGGTGTACAGGAGGGCTTTTTGATTTTTTTTTGAGTTATTTTTGTATCCAGCCACTTTGCTGAAGGTGTTTATTAGCTGAAGGAGTTCTCTATTTGAATTTTTGGGGTTGCTCATGTATACACTCATATCATCCGCGAATAGTAAAACTTTGACCTCTTCTGTTCCAATTTGTATTCCTTTGATCTCCTTCAGTTGTCTTATTGCTCTACTCTAGCTAGGACGTCAAGTACTAAATTGAAGAGATATTGAGAGAGTGGGCAGCCTTGCCTATTCCCTGATTTCAGTGGGATTGATTTGAGTTTCTCTCCATTGACTTTGATGTTGGCTATATGCTTGCTATATATTGTCTTTACAATGTTTAGGTATGTGTCTTGTATTCCTGATCTCTCCAAGACTTTAAACATGAAGGGGTGTTGGATTTTGTCAAATGCTTTTTTGGCATCTAAGGAGATAATCATGTGGTTCTTCTCCTTCAGTTTGTTTATGCAGTAGATTGCTTTGATAGATTTCTGTATGTTGAACCACCCTTGCATGCTTGGGATGAAGCCTACTTGGTCATGGTGGATGATTTCTTTGATGTGTTCTTGTATTCGGTTTGCAAGTATTTTATTGAGTATTTTTGCATCAATGGTCATAAGACAGATAGTTCTGAAGTTCTTTTTTTTGTTGTTTGGTCTTTGGGTGGTTTAGGTATCAAGGTGACTGTGGCTTCATAGAATGAGTTTAGTAATGTTCCTTCTGTTTCTATTTTGTGGAATAGTTTGAGGATTATTGGCATTAGCACTTCTTTGAAGATCTGTTAGAATTCTGCACTGAATCCATCTGGTCCAGGGCTTCTTTTGGAGGGGAGACTGTTGATGACTGCTTCAATTTCCTTGGGGGATATAGGGCTATTCTGTCTTTCTACCTGATTTTGACTTAATTTAGGTAGATGGAATCTATCAAGAAAATTGTCCATTTCATTTATATTTTCAAATTTTTTGGCATATGGCTTTTGTAGTATGACCTAATGATTGCGTGGATTTCCTCAGTGTCTGTAGTTATGTCCCCCATTTCATTTCTGATTATACTGATTTGAATGGATTCTCTCTGCCTTTTAGTTAGTTTGGCTAAGGGTTTGCCTATCTTGTTGGTTTTCTCAAAGAGCCAGATTTTTGATTTATTGATTCCTTGAATAGTTTTATTTGTTTCTAATTGATTGATTTCTGCCCTGAATTTGATTATTTCCAGCTACCTGCTCCTCTTGGGTGTATCTGCTTCTTCTTTTTTTTTTTTCCTAGGATTTTCAATTGGGCCATTAAGTTGATTGAATGTGATGTTACAAACTTCTTGAAGGCACTTAGTGCTATGAATTTTCCTCTGAGCACTGCTTTCAGTGTGTCCCAGAAATTTGAGTATGTTGTACTTTCATTTTCTTTGAATTCTAGGAAGTCTTTAATTTCTTTTTCTATTTCTTCCCTAACCAAGTTTTCATTGAGTAGCAAGTTGTTCAGTTTCCATGTTCATGTAGGCTTTTTGTTATTTCCATTGTTGTTGAAGCCCTGCTTTAGACCATGGTGGTCAAATAGAATACAGGGGATTAGTTCAATCTTCTTGTATCTGTTGAGGCTTGCTTTGTGACCAACTATATGGTCTGTTTTGGAGAAGGTTCCATAAGGTGCTGAAAAGAAGGCATACTCTTTTGAATTTGGGTTAAAAGATCTGTAGACCTCTATCAAGTCCATTTGATTCAGGGACTCTGTAAGTGTCTTTATTTCCCTGTTTGGTTTCTGTCTAGGTGATCTGTCCCTTGGTGAGAGTGGGGTGTTGAAGTCTCCCACTATTAAGGTGTTGAGATCAATGTGTGATTTAAGCTTTAATAATGTATCATTTACAAATGTAGGTGCTCTCATATTTGGGGCATAGATGTTCAGAATTGTGATGTCCTCTTGGTGAACTTTTCCTGTGTTGAGAATGTAGTGCCCCTCCTTGTCTTTTTTGATTAATTTTGGTTGAAAGTCTCTTTTATTAGATATTAGGATTTTTAGATATTGGGATAGCTATTACAGCTTGTTTCCTGGATCCATTTACTTGAAAAACATTTTCCAGCCCTTTATTCTGAAGTAGCGTTTATCTTTGTTGCATAGGTGTATTTCTTGGATGCAAAAGAATGTTGGATATTGTTTCCTCAACCATTCTGTTAGTCTGTGTCTTTTTATTGGAGAGTTGAGTCCATTGATGTTGATAGATACTAGTGACCAAAAATGTTACTTTCTTTTGCTGTGGTGTTCATGGTGCTGGGGTTGGTGTGGGGGTGGGGAGTTGGGACTAGACTTCCTCTGTTCCAGATCCCAAGGTAGGGGCCCAGGCACTGTGTTCTGTTGTAGAATCCACAGGCCACCTCTCTGCCCCTCCCCTCTGCCAGGGAAGGCTTATGGTGGCTGGCCCTGGGAGAGTACTGGTAAGACTTGAGTAGTGTTCTTAATCCCAGATCCAGGGCCCGAATATCTCTGTCAGAAGCTGCCTGGTACTAGCACATGTGTCGGCCAGTTCTGGGGTTGTACCTTTTAGGGTTTAGTGTCCTCAATCTCAGATCCAGCACTGTGGTTTCTCTGCCAGGGACCACCGTGTGCTCTGGAACCCAGGCACTATGGCCTGTGGCAGAATCTGCAGGCTGCCTCTCTGTCCTTCCCCTCTGTAGGGTAAGCTTATGGCAGAGGTTTTAGGAGAGTGCAAGGAAGGGTTGGGTATTCTCAGTCCCCAATCCTGAGCAGGGAGTTTCTCTGCCAGGGGCAGCTGCCCTTATTGTGGCTGGACCCCGGAAAGTGTCAGGAAGTCTTGAGTGACCTCTGACCCAGATCCCCAGCCGGGTCTGTTTGCTAGAAGCTGCCAGCAGCACTGGAGCTTGGGTGGGTGCTGTGGGCTGTGACTGAACCAGCATTGTGCCTCCCTATCCTTCTGCTCTTTAGGGATAGATTTAAGGAAGCTTTCTCGGGGGAGTGCCCAGAAGAAGTGGATATTCTCAGACCCAAATCCTGAGCATGGGTTTCTTTGGTAGAAGCCACCACTGTCGCTGGGGCTGGGGCACAGGCAGTGTGTCCTGTGGCAGATTCTGCTGGCTGCCTCCTGCCTCCCCCAAAGAGGGGATAGGAAGTTGGATACAGGGAAGTGCCTAGGGATCACCTCCCAGGGTGGAAGTGTCTCCTCCAAGAGGAGTCTGCAGGTGTCCTGATTCTAGAGGAACTCAGTTCAGGGTTAGTGTCTTTTTTTTCTGGAAACCGAGATAACTCTGTTCTAAGTTCAGTTGCCCCTTCACTCACCAATTTCGGCGATTTAGGTCCTTTCCCCCTCAGATAAGGTGCACACTAGCTATCTTCATCTTGGGTCCTCCTTGCTTAGTTACTTTAGTTGTACAGATTTTAGTAAGTTTATACTAGATTATATGTCTAATATCCACTTATAAGTGAGTATATACAGTGAGAGTCTTTTTACTTCTGGAATACCTCACTCGGGATGATCTTTTCTAGATCCTACTATTTGACTGCAAATTTAGTGATTTCCTTGTTTTAATTGCTAAGTATTATTCCATTGTGTAAATGTACCACAATTTTTTTATCCATATGGTTACATATGGGTTGTTTTCAGGTTCTTTCTATTACAAATAAAGCTACTATGAACATTTTTGAACAATCAGGAACACAAGGCACATACCTAAACACAGTAAAGACAATATATAGCAATCCTACAGCCAACATCAAACTAGACTGAGAGAAACTTAAATCAATACCACTGAAATAAGTGACAAGGGAAGGCTGCCTACTCTCTCTGTATCTCTTCAACATAGTACGCCAAGCCCTAGCTAGAGCAATAAGACAACTAAAGGAGATCAAGGGGATACAAATCAGAACGGAAGAAATCGAAGTCTCACTCTTTGTGGATGATACGGTAGTATACATTAGAGACCCCCAAAAGTCAACCAGAGAGCACCTTCAGCAGACAAACACCTTCTGCAAAGTAGCTGGTACAAAGTTAACTTAAAAAAAAAAAAAGATCAGTGCCCTTCCAGTATACCAAAGACCAAAGGGTCAAGAAAGAAATTAGGGAAACAGCACCCTTCACAATAGTCACTAATAACATAAAGTACATTGGTGTGACTCTAACCAAGTCAAAGACCTGTTTGAAAAAAAAAAAAAACTTCAAGTCTCTTAAAACAAATACTGAAGAAGAAATCAGAAGATGGAAAGATCTCCCACCCTCATGGATCAGTAGGATTAACATAAGGAAAATGGCCATCCTGCCCAAAGCAATGTACAGATTCAATGCAATTCCCATCAAAACACCAACACAATTCTTTACAGAAATTGAAAGAAAAATTCTCAACTTCATATGGGAAAAAAACAAAAACAACAACAAAAAAACAAAAACCAACCAAACAGAATTGCCAAATTGATCCTGCACAACAACAGATTATCTGGAGGTATCTCCATCCCTGATCTCAAGCTTATACAACAGAGCAATAGTAATAAAAAACTACATAGTATTGGCTTACAAACAGAATGGTGGATCAATGGAATCCAATAGAAGACTCAGAAATAAACCCACACACTTATGGACACCTGATTTTTTGACAAGGATGCCAAAACCATACAGTGGAAAAGAGATAGCATCTTCAACAAATGATGCTGCTCTAACTGGATGTCTACATGTAGAAAAATGCAAATAGACCTATACTCATCACAATGTACAAAACTAAGGTATAAGTGGATCAAAGACATCAACATAATACCAGACACATTAAACCTATTAAAAGAAAAATTGGGGAAAAGCCTTGAACTCATTGGCAGAGGAGAAAACTTCCTGAACAAAACACTAACAGCACAGGCTCTAAGAACAACAAGCAATAAATGGGACCTCATGAAACTGGAAACCTTCTATAAAGTAAAGGACATCGCCATCAGAACAAAACGATAGCCTATGATTAGGAAACTATCTTTACCAACCCTATATCTGATAGAGGGTTAATATCCAGAACATTTAAAGAACTCAAGAAGTTAAACACCAACAAATCAAGTAGTCCAATTAAAATGGGGTACAGAGATCAACAGAATTCTCAATAGAGGAATATCAAATGTCAGAGAAACACTTAAAGAAATGGTCAACATCCTTAGCTATCTGGAAATGCAAATCAAAACAACCCTGAGATTTCACCTTATACACATCAAAATGGCTAAGATCAAACCTCAAGTGACAATACTTTCTGGAGAGGATGTGGAGAAAGGGAGCCATTGCTGGTGGGGATGTAAACTTATACAACCAATTTGGAAATCAGTCTGGTGCTTTCTCAGACATTTAGGAATAGTGCTTCCTCAAGATCCAGCTATGCCAGTCTTAGGCATATTACCAAATGATGCACAAGTATAAAACAAGGATATTTGTCAACCATGTTCTTAGCAGCTTTCTTTGTAATAGCCAGAATCTGGAAACATCCTAGATGTCCTTCAACTGAGGAAAGGATTAAAAAAAATGTACTAGAATTACACTATGGAATACTTCGACACATTTATAAAAGGAAATAATGAAGTTTGCAGGCAAATTGTGGGAACTAGAAAAAACTGTGTGCTATCCCAGAAGCAGAATGGCACACATGGTATATACTCACTTATATGTGAATATTAGACATATACTATAGGATAATTATACTAAAAACTGTGCACGTAAAGAGGACTGTGGGTAAGGTGTTCAATCCTCATTCAGAAAAGCAAATGCGATAGACATTGGAAGAGTGTGAAAAAAAAGAACAAGTCAGAAACCTACACACAGGGTATTAAAGCAGATGCTCAGACTCATAGACAAACCTTGGGCAGAGTGCAGGGAATCTTATGAAAGAAAGGAGGATAGAAAGACTTGGAGGAGACAGGAGCTCCACAAGGAGAGCAAGAGAACCAAGAAGTCTGGAAACAGGAGTATTCTCTGAGACTGATACTCCAACCAAGGACCATGCATGGCAATAACTTAGAAGCCCTACAAAGATATAGCCTATGGCAACTCAGTGTCCAAGTGGGTTCCTAGTAATGTGAACAGGGACTGTCTCTGACCTGAATTCAGTGACTGGCTTTTTGATCACCTGCCACTGAGTTTGGGTTTACCTTACCATGCCACAGAGGAAACAATGCAGATAGTCCTGTTGAGATCTGATAGGCTAAGGTCAGTTGGAATTGGAGGAGGACCTCCCCTCTAAATAGACTGGGGAAGGATCACCAGAGGAAAAGGATGAAGAGAGGCATTGGGAGGGAATGATGGAGGGGGCTTCAGTTGGGATCCAATGCGAATTAATTATAATAAATAAAAAATTAAAAAACAAACAACAAAAAAAAACAAAAAAGAAAAGGAATCCTGAGAGATCCAACATGGCAGAGCTGTTCACTCAAGGTATCTGAACAGCAAGCAGCTCAGCAGCAAGAACAGGGTATCACCCAGGTTGTACTGTGGACTTCAAACCCTGGCATCGGTGTTTCTAAGGTGAGAGGAAAATCCATGGGGATACTTGAAGGTCTATCTCCAGGCCACCCATCTAGTACCAGGAAAAATTCCCAGGCTTTTACCCTGCCCTCCTGCAGCCCTAGGCCACTAGCCCCAACCCATCATCTGTAAATATCTTCCTGGGACTGGCAGTGTCAGTGCACTTGGGTGGGGTGGAGGCTCCTACCCTGCAACCTTAGGCCACCAGCCCAACCCCACCATCTGTGGATACCTTCCTGGAACCTGCAGCAACAGTGCATTCACTGCTCTGACCCATAGCCTTAGGCGAACAGCTGCACAAGCACATTTTATGTGCATACCTTCTTAGGAACAACAGCGGTGGCGGCTCCGACCCCACAGCCTTTGGCCACCCACCCACAACCGCCATCTATGGATACATTCCTGGGACCAGCAGCTGCAGTGCAAGCATGGTTCTGATCCCACAGCCTTAGACCACCTGCCGCTCAAACCCACTTTCTGTGGATATCTTCCTGGGACTAATTCATGGCTGCGCAGACCTTGGATGGTCACTGTCTTTAAGTTGAATAACTTCCTGTACTGTGGGTGGACTCCAAACCTGGGAGCCCACTCTCACAGTCTTGTGGACAACTACTGGGTACTAGAGGGTCCTGGTTCCAAACAACGGAGGCTACACTCAACATCGTGCTTACAGAAGCTAGTGGCACTCACTCTCACCACCCTGAGGAGGGGATACATTTGGGTACTGTGGGGGAGGCACAGCTCCATTCTGCCTGCTCCCCCGTTGCTTGCCTCGGATAGGTCAGAATCAGCCAGCATGTCATAGATAGTAAACACAGCTGAGGTGAGCTAGGTGAGGGGCCCAGGTTCCATTCCCCACCATCTTTGGGATGCCTGTGGGACACTGGAGCAACTCTAGGCACAGAGATCTTTTCACCTGTGCCCATCTATCTGACATACATGGGTCACAAACAGTGAGCCAGCAGGAGAGCAAATCCAGGGAAAACTACTCAAGATTCCAGAGACAGATGTATCCAGTATTCAGTACAGGCTGTGGGAATAATCATTCAAAGCTACAGACAACCAGATGGCAAGAGAATACATGAGAATACAGGCAACAAAAACCAGGACATCATGGTTTCACCAGAATCTTGAAAATCAACGGATATTCTTTTGCAGCTGAAACACTGGAAAATGATCTTAAATCTATAATTATACAGTTATTCAAGGCACATGAAGAAACAAACAAAAAATAGAGGCAATTAAAGAGGAAATGAACAAAAAAATAGAGGCCATCATGGTAAGACAGGAATCCACATTTAAACAGAGAAAGGAAATGGTACAAGACATAAAAATAGAATTAGAAGCAATAAAGAAAACGCAAAGAGAGAAAACCCTGGAGTTGAAGAACTTAGAAAAGATATCAGGATCCACAAAGGTAAGCATTTCCAACAGAATGCAAGAGACAGAAGAGAGAATCTCAGGTGCAGAAATTGATACATCTCTCAAAGAAAAATTAAAATAAGAAAAGTTCCACATACAAAACAAGAAATCATGAACATCATGAAAAGTCGAAACCTAAGAATAATAGGAATAGACAAAAAAGAAGATTCCAGGCTCCAAGGCCCAGAAAAATATTTTCAAGAAATCATAGAAGAAAATTTCCCGAACCTTAAGAAAGATATGCCCTTACACATTTAGGAGACCCAAAGAACACCAAAAAGACTAGACCAGAGAAGAAACTCCTTCTGCAACATAATAATCAAAACACTGAATCTATAGAATAAAGAAAAAATATTAAAAGTGACAAGGGGAAAAGGCCAAATAAATAAAGGCAGACCTATCAGAATCACACACAGACTATGAAAGCAAGAAGGTCTTTGGAACATATAATGCAGACACTAAGTGACCACAGATGCCAACCCAGACACTATATCCAGCAAAACTTTCAATCAACGTAGACGGAGTAGACCGAATATTCCATGACATCACTAATATATACAGCAACACAGGCCTTTAGAAGATACTAGAAGAGAACTCCAACTCAACCAGATCAACTACGACCAAGAAAAAACAAGATAAATAGACCATCACAATGAAAAAGCAAATGGACACAAGAAAAAAGCTGGAGTAGCTATCTTAATATCTAAGAAAATAGACTTTCAACCAAAATTAATCAAAAGAGATGAAGAGGGCCACTTCATTCTCATCAAAGGAAAACACCACCACAAGGACATTACAATCTTGAACATCTATGCACCAAACACAATGGCTCCTGAATTTCTCAAAGAAACAGTGATAAAGCTTAAATCAAACATTAAGTCCAATGCCTTAATAGTGGGAGAATTCAACACCCCACTCTCAACATGGGACAGATCATTGAGTGAGAAGCTAAGCAGGGAAATAATGACAATTACAGCAGTCTTAAATAAAATGAACCTAATAGATGTCTACAGAACCTTTCAGCCAAACACAAGAGAATATAACTTCTGAGCAAATCATAGTCTCTTCACCAAAATTGTCCAAGTGTTTGGGCACAAAGCAAATCTCAACAGATACAAGAAGATCAAAATAATCTTGTATCACATCAGATCACCATGGTCTAAAACTACACATCAACAATAACAGAAAAAACAAAAAGCCGACATACACATGAACACTGAACAACTCTTTCCTCAATGACACCTGGGTCAGAAAGGAAATAAAGAAATTAAAGGCTTCCTAGAATTAAATAATGATGGTACAACTTCCCCTTACTTATGCAACACAATGAAAGCAATGCTAAGAAGAAAGTTCATGGCATTAAGTGCCTTCATAATGAAATTTGTAGCATCCCATACAAGCAATTAACAGAATACCTAAAAACCTGAAAAGAAGAAGAAGACACAGGGAAGAGGAGTAGATGATTGGAAATAATCAAACTCATACCTGAAATCAATGAATTAGCAACAAAGAAAACAATGCAGAGAAACAATGAGAACAATAACTGGTTCTTTGAGAAAATCAACAAGGTAGAGAAACCGTTAGCCAAATAACTAAAAGGCAGAGAAAAACTACTCAAATCAGCAAAATCAGAAATGAAAAGGGGGGCAGAACAACAGTAACTGAGGAAATGCAAATAATCATGAGGTCTTATTACAAAAGCCTATATGCCACAAAATTTGGAAAACGTAAAAGAAACACACAACTTTCTTGATAGATTCCATTTACCACAATGAAATCACGATCAGGTAAATAGAGTCAATAGTCCTATATTCTCCAAGGAAACAGAAGCAGTCATCAACAGTCTTCTTCCGAAAAACAAACACAAAAACAAAAACAAACCCAGGGCAGATGGTTTTAGCACAGAATTTTACCAGACCTTCAGAGAAGAACAAAATCCAATTCTCTTCAAACTATTCCACAAAATATGAACAAAGTGAACATTACCAAACTCATTCTATGAGGCTACAGTCACCATGAGAGAGAAACCACACAAAGACTCAACAAATAAAGAGAATTTCAGAACTATCTCTCCTATAAACGTTGATGGAAAAATACTCAATAAAATACTTGCAAAAAGAATCCAAGAACACATCAAATATATCATCTACCATAACCCAGTAGGCCTATCACAGGCATGCAGGGATGTTTCAATATACAGATATTCACCAATGTAATCCACTGTATAAACAAACTGAAGGGGGAAAACCACATGATCATCTCCTTAGATGCTGAAAAACCATTTGGAAACATTCAACACCCATTCATATTTATAGTGTTTGAGAGATCAGGGATAAAAGGCACATACCTAAACATAGTAAAGGCAATATACAGAAAGCTTATAGCCAACATCAAACTGAACGGAGAGAAACACAAATCAATCACACTGAATCAGAGAAAATGTATGGATCTCCACTCTCTCCATATCTCTTCAACATAGTACTTGAAGTCCTTTCTAGGGCAATAAGACAACTAAAGGAGATTAAGGGGATACAAATTGGAAACAATGAAGTCACTATCCACATATCACTATCCACAGGTGATATGATAGAGTACATGAGTGACCCCAAAAACTGAACCAGAGAACTACTTCAGCTGGTAAACACCTTCACCAAAAAGAATGGATAAAAAAAAAATAACTAAAAAATCAAGCATCCGTAGGTATGTGGATTTATTTCTCGGTCTTCTGTTAGGTTCCATTGATCCACAATTGTGTTTCTATGGCAATGCCATGAAGTTTTTATTATTATTGGTCTGCTGTACAGCTGAGATCACGGATGAAGATACCTTTAGGTAATCTATTGTTGTACAGGATCATTTTGGCAATTCTGTTTTTTTGTTTGTTTGTTTGTTTCTCCATATGAAGTTGAGAATTTTTCTTTCAATTTCTGTGAAGAATTGTGTTGGTGTTTTGATGGGAATTGCATTGAATCTGTACATTGCTTTGGGCAGGATGGCCATTTTTACTATGTTAATCCTACCAGTCCAGGAACATGGGAGATCTTTCCATCTTGTGATATGTTCTTCAATTTCTTTCTTCAGAGACTTGAAGTGTTTTTTTTTTTTTCAAACAGATCTTTGACTTTCTTGGTTAGAGTCACACCAAGGTACGTTATGTTATTAGTGGCTATTGCGAAAGGTACTGTTTCCCTAATTTCTTTCTCAACCCTTTTGTCTTTGGTATACATTATGGTTTGTATATCCACTTTGGAAATCAATCTGGTGCTTTCTCAGACAATTAGGAATAGTGCCACCTTAAGATCGAGCTATACAGCTCTTAGGCCTATATCCAATATTTGCTCAAGTACACAAGAAGGACATTTGTTCAACCATGTTCATAGCAGCTTTATTCATAATAGCCAGAACCTGGAAACAACCCAGATATTCCTCAAATAAGGAATGGATACAGAAATTCTGGTATAGTTACACAATGGAATACTACTCAGCAATTAAAAACAAGGAAATCATGAAATTTGCAGGCAAATGGTGGGCTCTAGAAAAGATCATCCTGAGTGAGTTATCCCAGAAGAAAGACACACAGGGTGTATACTCACTTATAAGTTAAAACTAGAACTAAAATATAGGATAAACACACTGAAATCTATACACTTAAAGAAGCTAAACAAGAACCAAACCTTGGACAGAGTTCAGGGAATCATATCAAAGAAGGGTGAATTAGTAAGACCTGGAGAAGACAGGAGCTCCACAAGGACCAAATATATCTGGGCACAAGGTTCTTTTCTGAGACAGATTCTCCACCCAAGGACTGGGTAAAATGATCAATCCTCACTCAGAAAGACAAACGAGATGAACATTGGAAGAGGGAGAAAAAAAGAAAGAAACAAGACAGGAGCCTTCCACAGGGGGCCTATGAAAGATTCTACCCAGCAGTGTATCAAAACAGATGTTGAGACTCATATCCAAACTTTGGGCAGAGTGCAGGAAATCATACAAAAGAAGGGGGAGTTAGTAAGACCTGGAGAAGACATGCACTCCAGAAGGAGAGCAACAGAACCAAAATATCTGGGCCCAGGGGTCTTTTCTGAGACTGATACTCCTACTAAGGTCCATTCATGGATATAACCTAGAACCCCTGCTCAGATGCGAACCATGGCAGCTCAGTATCCAAGAGGGTTTCCCTAGTAAAGGGAACAGGGACAGTCTCTGACATGAACTCAGTGGCTGGCTCTTTGACAACCCTCCCTGAGGGATGAGCAGCTTTGCCATGCCACAGAGGAGGGTATTGCAGCAAGTCTTGATGAGACTTGATAAGCTAAGGTCAGATGGAAGGGGAGGAGGACATCCCATATCAGGGTTGCTACAGCTGTGATACAAAGTGAATAAAATATAATCAATGTAAAAAAATAAAAATTTAATTAAAATATATTAACTCAAAAAATTAGTAGCCCTCCTGAATATGAAAGATAAAAGGGCCCAGAAAGAAATTAGGGAATCTAAACCATTCACAGTAGCCGCAAATCACATAAAGTACCTTGTTGTGACTCTAACCAAGCAAGTCAATACCTGTTCAGGAAATAAAAATACAAAATCAAAAACAAAAACTCAACTCTCTGAAGAAAGAAATTGAAGAATATATCAGAAGATGAAAAGACAATTCAAGCTCATGGATCAGTAGGATTAACATATTAAAAATGGCCATCCTGCCAAAAGTAATCTACAGATTCAATCCAATTCCCATCAAAATACCAACACAATTTTTTACAGAACTTGAGAAAACAATTCGAAACTCCATGTGGACAAACAAACAACCCAGAATTGCTAAAAAAAAATCCTGATACTCATAACCAAACCTCGGACAGAGTTCAGGGAATCATATCAAAGAAGGGTGAATTAGTAAGACCTGGAGAAGACAGGAGCTCCACAAGGACCAAATATATCTGGGCACAAGGTTCTTTTCTGAGACAGATTCTCCACCCAAGGACCATGTTTGGATATAAGCTAGAACCCCTGCTCATATGTGGCCTATGGCAAGTCAGTATCTATGTGGGTGTCCTAGTAAGAGGAACAGGGACTATCTCTGACATGAACTCAGTGGCTGGCTCTTTGACCTCCCCCCCTCCAAGAGGGAAGAGCAGCCTTGCCGGCCACAGAGGAGGACATTGCAGCCAGTCTTGATGAGACTTGATAAGCTAGGGTCAGGTCAGATGGAAGGGGTGGTGGACCTCCCATGTCAGTGAACTTGGAGCAGGGCATGGGAGGAGATGAGGAAGGGTGGTTGGGATTAGGAGGGAGTAAGGGAGGGAGCTACAGCTGGGAAACAAATCGAATTAAATATCATCAATGTAAAAAAATAAAAATTTACTTAAAAAATCCTGTACAACAACAGATTGTATGGAGGTTATCTCCATCCCTAATCTCAAGATATACTACAGAGCAATGTTAATAAAAACTGCAATGTACTGAAATTAAAACAGAATGGTGGATCTAGGGAGATCCAAGATGGCTGCCACTAGAGGACACTGTGTCTGAGGAGTAGGACAGCAGAAACAACGCAGCTACCAGGAGACTGAACTCTAGGACCTAAAACGCCAGCATCCTTGATTGCCAGGTGAGCAGAACTCCCACGGTGAGAAAATCAAGTGGGAAAACCCTAGGAACACCCAGTTATTCCCCGGGAAAATCTCCGGGTGACCAGCAGCGCACACCTCTGATCTGAACCACACTGGGCACCCGCACCCGCCATAATAGACTGGATCACACAGTCTCCCGGGCAGTCTGAGGAGGAACCGGGTACCATTTTCAACAAGCTGCACCATGCGAGTGCACACTGCACACGGGTTCTGCTGCAACCCACCAGAGTGCAGCAGGCACGAACCAATTGCCGGAACCACCCCAGTCTGAGAAAGGCAGGGGACCGTTTTGACCAGTCTACACTCTGCAGGTGCCAGCCTCATGCTTCCGCCAGCAAAACCTCAGTCCCTGTGCCAGTCTGCAGGCAAGTCTGGGAGGGACCTGAGTTCTGCTTCAACCCACGGGTGCGCGGTGGGCATGCACAGATCACAGGAGCCACCCCAGACTGACAAAGTCCAGGGACCATCTTGACCAGACCGCACACTGAGGGCCAAAACCTCAGTCCCTGTGTGTGTCCACAGGATAGACAGAGAAGGCCTCAGGCATCATTTCAGACAGGCCGGAATTCAGCGGAGGCACACCAACACAAACCCGTTGTGTGTGCCCCAAATATC
>CM053742.1:50344080-50362942 GCA_028658305.1 Pachyuromys duprasi
AATTAATAATAATAAAAAAAACAGAATGGAGGTCAATGGAATCCAATAACAGACTCAGAAGTAAACCCAAAAATCTATGGATACTTGATACTTGACAAAGAAGCCAAAACCATACAATGGCATAAAGATAGCATCTTCAACAAATGGTGCTGGTCTAACTCAATGTCGACATGTAGAAAAATCTAAATAGATCCATATTTATCACCCTGCATAAAACTAAAGTCCAATTGGATCAAAGGTCTCAACAACAAAAAAAATCTTACACAATAAATCTGTTAGAAGAAAATTTGGGGATGAGCCTTGACCTCATTGGCACAGGAGACATTTTCCTGAACAGAAAACCAACAGCATAGGCAGTAAGATCAACAATCAATACATGGGACCTCGTGAAACTGAAAAGCTTCTACAAAGCAAAGGACACTCTCAACAAAATAAAATGGTAGCCTACATATTGGGTAAAGATCTCCACCCATCCTCCATCTGACATAAGGCTAATATCTGGAATATATAAAGAATTAAAGAAATTAAATATCAACAAACCAAGTAATTCAATTGAAAAATGGGGTACAGAGCTAAACAGAGAATTCTCAATAGAGGAACAGCAGAGAAACAATTAAAGAAATGCTCAAAGTCCTTCGTCACCAGAGAAATGCAAATTGAATTGACCCTGAGATTTGAAATTATACCAATTATACCAAATTATATCAAGATGCCTAAAATTCAAAACTCAAGTGACAATACATGCAGGAAAGGATGTGAAGAAAGGGGAATACTCCTCCGTTGTTCAAGGGTATGTAAAATTTTACAACCACTTGGGAAATAAGTCTGGCGCTTTCTCAGATAATTGGGAACCGTGTTTCCTCAAGACCCAGCTATACCATTCCTAGGCATATACCCGAAATATGCTCAAAAATACAAGAAGGTCATTTGCTCAAACCATGTTCATAGCACCTTTGTTTTTAATAGCCAGAAGCTGGAAACAATTCAGATATCCCATGATTTAGGAATGGATACAGAAATTTTGGTACATTTTTACTATGGAATACTATTCAGCAACTAAAAACAAGGAAATTATGAAATTTGCAGGCAAATGGCAGGCTCTAGAAAAGATCATCCTAGTGAGGTATCCCAGAAGCAGAAAGACACACATGGTATATATTCACTTATAAGCAGATATTAGACATATAATATAGTAAAAGCATACTAATATCTGTACACCTGAAGAAGCTAAGCAAAAAGGAGGACCTTTGGTAAGATGATCAATCTTCATTCAGAAAAGCAAATTGGAGAGACATTGGAATAGGGAGAAAACAGGGGAACAGGACAGGAACCTACCACAGAGGACCTCTGAAAGACTCTACCCAGGAGGGTATCGAAACAGATGTTGAGACTCATAGATAAACTTTGGGCACAGTGCAGGGAATATTATGGTAGAAGGGGGATATATAGAAAGTCCTGGAGTATACATGAGCTCCACAAGGAGAGCAAGAGAGGAAAATATCTGGGCAGAGGGGTCTTTTCTGAGACTTATGCTCCAAACTAGGAGCATGGATGGAGATAACCTAGAACCCCTGTACAAATGTAGCACATGGCATCTCAACGTCCAAGTGGGTACCCTAGTAAGGGGAACAGGAACTGTCTCTGAAATGAACTCAGTGGCTGGTTCTTTGATCATCTCCCCCTGAGAGGGGAGGACCTTACCAGTTTACAGAGGAAGACAATGCAGCCTGTCCTGATGAGATCTGATAGGCTAGGGTGAGATGGAAAGGGAGGAGGACTGCCCCTATCTGTGGCCTGGGAGAGGGGCAAGGAAGGAGGCCAGAGAGTAGATGAGTGAAGGGCCCACAGCTGGGATCAAATGTGATTAAATTTTACTTAATAAAAAATTGAAACCGAAAGGAAAAAAAATAAAATGAACCCAGGACAGCTGAAATTACATATAGAAAATACTGTTCTGAAAAATGAAATAAAATTAATTAAATAAATAAGTAAGTAATAAAGTAATTAGAAGCAAAAGAACTAAGAATCAACAAAACCAAGAGCTGGTTCTTTGAGAAAATCAACAAGGTAAAGAAACCCATAGCCAAACTAACTAAAAGGCAGAGAGAAACTATACAAACCAGCAAAATCAGAAATGAAAAGGTGGACATAATGACAGACACTGAAGAAATTCAAACAATCTTTATGTCTTACTTCAAAAGCCTATATACCACAAATTTGAAAATCTAAATGAAATGGAGAATTTTCGTGATAGATTCCATTTCCAACAATTAAAGCAAGGTCAGGTAAATAGATTAAACAGTCCTATATCTCCTAAATAAATTGAAGCATTCACCAAAAGTCTCCTTTCTAAAAAAAAAAAAAAAAAGGCCAGAGCCAGATGGTTTCACCACAGAATTCTACCAGACCTTCAAAGAAGAGATAACCCCAATTCTCTTCAAACTATTCCACAAAATAGAAACAGAAAGAACACTACCAAACCCATTCTATGAGGCCACAGTCACCTTGACATCTAAACCACATAAATACTTAACAAAGAAAGAAAACTTCAGACCTATCTCTCATGAACAATGATGCACAAATACTCAATAAGATACTAGCCAACCAAATCCAAGAACACATAAAAGATATAATCCACCAAGACCAAGTAGGCTTCATCCCAGGCATGCAGGGCTGGTTCAATAGATGGAAATCCATCAGTGTAATCCACCATTTAAACAACCTGAAAGAGAAAAACCACATGATCATCTCCTTAGATACTGAAAAACATTTGAAAACATCCAACACACATTCATGTTTAAAGTTTTGAAGTTATCAGGGATAGAAGAAACATACTTAAACATAGTAAAGGCAATATACAGCAAGCCTATAGCCAAGGTCAGACTAAATTAAGAGAAACTTAAATCAATCCCATTGAAATCATGGACAAGGCAGGCTCCCACTCTTTCCTTATCTCTTCAACAAAGTAGTTGAAGTCCTAGCTAGAACAATAAGACAACTGAAGGAGATCAAGGAGATACAAATCAGCAAAGAAATCAAAATATCATTATCCGCTATTGCTAGTATAGTATACATTAGTGACCCCAAAAATTTAACCAGAGAACTCCTTCAGATGATAAACACCTTCAGCAAAGCGGTTGGATAGAAAATTAACTCAAAAATATCTAAAGCCCTCCTGTATAAGAAAGACAAATGTGCTGAGAAAGAAAATAGGGAAACAACACCCTTCACAAATAGCCATAAATAACATAAGTACTTTGGTGTGACTCTAACCAAGCAAGTGAAAGACCTCTTTGAAAAAAAATTCAAGTCTCTGAAGAAAAAAGTGATGAAGATATCAGAAGTGGAAAGACCTCCAGTGCTCATAAATTGGTAGGATTAACATAGTGAAAATGTCTATCCTACCAAAAGCAAGCTACAGATTTAATGCATTACCCATCAAAATACCAATACATATTTTACAGATCTTGAAAAAAAATTTCTCAGTTTCATATAGAAATACAATCCCATAATAACTAAAACAAGTTTGTACAATAAAAGATCTTCTGACGGTATCTCCATCCCTTATCTCAAGCTGCACTACAGAGCAACAGTAATAAAAACTGCATGGTACTAGAGTAGAAACAGTCTGGTAATTCAATGGAATTGATTTGAAGACCCAGAAATGAACCCACATACCTTCGGACACCTGATTTTATACAAAAACGAAAATCATACAATGGAAAATAGATATCGTCTTCAGCAAATGGTGCTGGTCTAACTGGATGTCGACATGTAGAAAATTACAAACAGATTCATATTGATCACCTTGCACAAAGTTAAAGTCCAAGTGACTCAAAGACCTCCACATAAAACCAGACACAGTAAATCTGTTAGAAAAAAATTGTCGTTAATAGCCGTATAATATAGGATAAGCATACAAAAATGTATTGTCCTAAAGAAGCTAAACAACAAGGAGGACCCTAGGGAAAAGGCTGAAACCTCATTCAGAAGGGCAATTATAATAGACATTTTAAGTAGGAGAAAACAGGGAACTGGACAGGAGCCTTCCACAGGGGACCTCTGAAAGACCCTACCCATTAGGGTATTGAAGAAGTTACTAAGACTCATAGTTAAACACTGGGCAGAGTGCAGGGAACCTTGTGGAAGAAGAGGTAGATAGAAAGTCCTGGAGGTGACAGGAGCTCCATAAGGAGATCAACATAGCCAAAAGACCTGCTCCCAGGGGGGTTTGCAGAGACAGATACTCCAACCAAGGACCATGCATGGAGATGACCTATTATCCGTGCTCAGACGAAGCCACATAGGCTGCTCAGTTTCCAAGTGGGTTCCCTAGTAAGGGGATCAGCGGCTTTCTCTGGCATGTACTCAGTGGCCTCTTTTTGATCACCTCTTCTTGTGGAGTGTAGCCTTGCCAGGCCACAAAGAAGGATAATGTAGCCAGCCCTGATGAGACCTGATGAGACCTAGGGTCAGATAGAAGGGGAGGAGGTTCTCCCCTATCAGTGGACTAAGGGATGAGGCATAAGGCTAGAAGAAGGGATGTAAGTAGGACTGGGAGGAGATGGGGAGTAGCTACTGCCAAGATACAAACTGAATAAATATTAATACATAAAAATGAATCCACATACCAAATAGTTTGAGGACTCCTTTGGGAGATATATAACTTTTACTTCTAAAAATGACAAATTGAGTATTGATGTATGTACTTGTAATTTTGGCACTTCTCTCTGATAACTCAGGAAGAACATGAGTTTGGAACCTGCCCTGGCTACAGAGTATGTTTCAATCCAACCTAAGCTAAAGAGTGAAAACTTGTCTACAACTGCTATCCCAAAATGTAAATAAGGCTAAAATGAAAAGGACCCTTAGAAAGCACCCAAAACATTGTTTCTCAAAAATGTTAACTGAAATTTCTGCATCACCATCACATGTAGAGCATATTTATTATTCATATTGCTAGGTCTCATACATGAACCAATGTCCCATAGTCTCCACAAAGGAAGTTTTAAAATATCAGTATATTAGAATTCTAGGATATTCTAAGAACCTTGTATTTCTCTCTCTTTCTCTTTCTCTCTTTGTGTGTGTGGTGTGTGTGCAATATCCTCATGCTCAAATATGAGGATCCCTTAAATCAGTATTATCTGGAATGCCTGTAAAAGCATGCCTATGTTCCTCTGCTAACTACATTCTAACTCAAACTTTGGAGTTAGGATTTCTAGACTATGCTAAAATTCAAGAAGCCCAATACTATTCAGCATACAGGTAAACATACTTCTGTCTTGACATAAAAAATGTTGTCTAACATTATTCTTCTGAATAGTAGAATAAATACAGACATATCTCTGGATAAATCCAAACAAATGCTCCTCTGCTCAGTCTTATGTGAGGGATTGATGCTTCAATTCAGCACCTTTGACCACGGATTTCCTTAGAAGTTCTGAAGGTCAAGAGAGAGTTGTTGCTTTGCTGGGTAGTTGCATGGCCTCAGATCAAATAGCAGAGAACTACAGAAGTTATAATCATACCCTGACAATAAAAAGTTTAATATAGGTTTACAATCCCTTTTATTTCAATTCTGAAATCAAAAATGACTATGAGATATAAGTCATTAATCATTAATGTAATTAAGTAATTTTCATTAATTTGTTGCTAAAATCTATTTGGCAGCAAAACTTGACCTGATTTAACATGAGTTTCATCTATAAACAATTCAGTATGAATATTCAGATATTTTTCTGCTTTTTATTATAAGTTTTTATTTTTTGCTTATTATTTATTTATTTACATTTTAATGGCTTAATTATGGGTTGTTTCCCTAGCTTCTGCAGGAAATGTTATATAGTAAAGAGTAATGTTCTGTGTTACCTTTCAAAAATCTGAAAAGATGAAATTTTAGTAATCAAACACAGATGACACAACATGAACATAGAAAAATGATAGTTAACATATATGAGGTCTTTGCCGTCTGTGTGAAGCTGTGCTAAGCTCCTTTCATTTCAGTTAAACATCAATTTTTAAGAATTTCTTTTTTATGAATAGATTTGTTTATTTTACTGTGAAAACAGTCTTGGTGCATATGAGAAACATTATTCTTTGATAACAGCTTTCAGAACTGCTAAGAAAAAAGACCAATATAATTTAAAATTGATTGTTGATATAGGGCAGGGGCTATACAGTACTGATTGGAATGCATACAACATGAACAATTCCACAGGAGAAATGCTTTGATCCATGCACTTCATATGAATATATGCATACGTATAAACATATCTGTACCTATATAGACATTAACACACATATCTCTCTCTTTCTTTCGCTCTCTCTCTCTCTACTGCTGGCCATAGGTCCACCCTTAAGTGTGGTTACTATACCCAATGAGACTCTATTGGAGAAAACTAAATTTTCTTTTGGAAGTAGATGTCAGTTGAAGACAGCTTTTTAATTAGGGACGGGAGCTGTTGTCAACTTCTCCCTCTCAGCATCACAACCATATCTGACTTGGGCGTATGCATTCCCTGTGCATGATGCTGTGTCCTCTGAGTTCATATATGCATCAGTCCTGTTCTGTCTGGAAAACAAGATTTCCTCTAGCTCTTACAGTCTTTCGGCCTCTTCTTCTATATTGCACCCTGAGCCCTGGGAGAGAGGGGTTTGATTAAAACATCCCATTTAGGATTGACGTCCCAAGGTCTCTCACTCTCTATACATTGTCTGCTTACGAGACTGTATTAGTTCTCATCTACTGCAGGAAAAAGCTTCTCTAATGAGGACTGAGAAAAACGCTGATCTATGGATATAGCAGAATGTCATTAAGGAGTTATTTTATTGCTATATCCTAATGACAAAACAGTAGTTTATATTTTTTCCTAGGTCTATGGCCTATCTAGTGAGAAATTTGTGTTTTGAAATAAGAGATTTTTTTTGCATACTGGTAAACAATTGAATAGCATTTACATTGTATGGTACAGAATGAAATGCAATGAAAGGACTGGAGTAAATAATAGTTCAAACTAACTGACATTTCATATGCTTGGAGATTATTTTTAATTTTTATTGGTTACTTCATTCTCTTTATCAATGCTGGAGAACTGTTGAACATTTTGACCTTCATACTTTTAAGAACATTCAGTTTTTATTTTTGAAGTTCTTAATCTCGGTTGTTCATCTTACTTGTGATGTCCTAATTATTTCCATGGCAACAAAAATGTGACTCCAGACAAGGACATGACAGAAAAAAAAAAAAAAGCAGATTAACTAACAACACAGCTTTCAGATACCTGGCAGCAATGAAGGCTTAAAGTAGTGAGTGTGAAATATAGTCAGTGATTATTCCAATTGAGACTAAGTAATTCTTAAACTGCAACATACATTCTAATTGCATTGGAGATCTTGGCAAAGTGTGAAAAGTTATTCAGTGGGACCTTGATGAGTCTTGATTTTCTGTATTCCTAAAAACATCTCTGGTAAGGTCAAGGCTCTTGTTCCCAGGTTGGGTTTTGAGTGATCACGAGCATGAAGTATCATTACACTCAAGTCAGAAAGTGTTCTTTTGTATTGCTGCCCTAATGAGCATGCCAAATCTGATATTAACTAGCTGGGTGACTGTGGACAAATATTTTTATTTCTCTGAGTCTCTGTTTTTTGATCTGTGAAATTATAAAATGTGTTGGTCTAGATGATCCCCAAGACCAATTTTAACACTAATCTAAAATCCTTTTACAGTGATTATAAAAGAAATTTTAGAATAATGGATTAGTATGAAGTTTAATATCTATATTTACAAAAGGAGGGAGGAAAAATTGCTGTCTTTACTATATATTTTCTCATTTCAAATCCTTTCCTCTATGTGTCCTAAGGTGATACGTGTCATCCGAATGGGTAGAACACTGATATTCTCCATGAAGAAGGAGCAGTGATGAAAAGAAGATAACATTTTTGTAGCATCTCTTCAGCTCAACTCTCAGCATTATCTAGTAACATTGAGCAACTCTTTCCTTCTTTTACATGATACTATATTTTCTGATCCCAAACCAAACCAAACCTTGGTCGGTATTAGTACTGAACTTCCTCTATTCAGTTCTACATAACTCCAGGAGACACAATGGAGAAGTTCACAGAATCACCTCCAACCTTGAGAGGAGACAATCTGATTCTGCAACCACAAATGCAGCATCTGACTGATGATGATTCCACTTTAAGAGGGCAAGTTGTACCTATCCAGAGTACCCCAGTGATGTCTGTGCCATACTCAGGAGATCATCTTCCTCAATTTTGTGGTAACCCAACCGGTGTCACAGGTTATCTTGCTCAGGTGGCTGCCTATTTGACGGCTCTGGAGATTTCCAATCCTGCAGATGATGCCCAAATCAAGCACTTTTTTGACTACCTATCCCAGCAGATGCAAAGTTGTGACATTATATCTGAGTCTAACCAGAGGATCCTATTAAAGCAATATGAGAACTTTGTTCTTGAGTTCCAGCAATCATTTGGTAAACCTGTGAAACAAGAAATGACTCTTCCAATGAATGTTAAGATTGACAAGAGAGACAACTTTCAGCAGGATGCTACTTTCCAAGTTCTTGATCAAAATCTGAGTTGTAGTGAAACCAATCAGAGCAACCCATTCCAAATGGGTCAGTCTGGGCCTACTCATGATGAAGAAATCACAGATATAATGGGAAACCTACCAGATTTGATCACTCAATGTATTCAGCTGGACAAAAAACACAAAGACAGGCCAGAGCTCCTACAGTCAGAATGTCACATACCAATGTTTTTGTCTACAAACCATCACCAATCCTCCCTCAGCCCCATAAGTCCACTACCCAAAGATGAGCCCAAACAATTTCAGGGAGCCCAACTGCCTGTCACTCCAGCTAAAAGGGCCCGCCAGCAAGAAACTCAGTTATGTCTCCATTGTAGCCAGGCTGGTCACTTCACAAGAGATTGCCTTGCTAAACGTTCTCGGACTCCAGCAAGGAGAAAAATGTAGGTCACTAGTAAGAAGAGGATAAGAAATTACTTTGTAAACTCATACCCCTCTCACCATTGGCCTTAGTGATTTATAAACTTTCACGAACTTCAAAATACAAATGAGTTGCTGTGGCATTACTTTAAAAACAGCCATGCACATTTACATCTCCAGTAATTTAAACTACCAGACTTTTTAGTTGGAGGATAGCCCCTCACCCAATTTTACCTAACAACAATGATAAAGATAACAAAACTTTATAGTTGGGACCAATCTCTCAGAGTTCTGACAGTTGACAAGACTCTCTCCAGACTGAGAAAAAAAATCCGATAATATATTGAGATTCACATCTTTACCAATGGATGAAATCTTGGTTGATTCTAGTGGCCCAAGTCCCATAGCTTTGTGCCTAGGACTGATCTGTGTCTTAGTGACTTGTTTTTTTCAGGTCCTCTGTTTGAAATCATAGTGGCATCACCATATCCAACAATATCCTTGTCATCAAGAGGCCAGAATCTGGATGTTGTTCTACCTAGTAATCAGATTCTAGTATCAATACAAATGAATCATACTGGAACTAAATCTCTGCCATTCTTCCGTATAGCTTTGTATTTTGTTGACATTGAAAGACTACTGCTTACTCTGCCTACCTGAACTTCTTGGCTCTTGGCAAACCAAATTATATGGTCATTTAAACTGAATACTGCTTAATTACTGGCAACTTTCTTGAGGAATTTGGCAGGTAACATACATTAAGCCTGCCAATCCAAGCTTATTTATATCTATACTGATGCTCTGATTTTAAGTTTGAACATATATTTGGCTAAGTCTAATGGTTTAGAAAAATGATCAAGTGAATTATTTAAAGGCATCTGTTTAAGGTGTCCTATCATATGTTCTTGCTGCCTGAGAAGAAACGAATCCCCACTCAAGAGTGGCTTTCCAGCTTGCAGTAGTTCCTGACTCTCTAGATCTCACTATGGAAGACCACTGCCAATTGCTACCAAACAATACTCTTATGGACTACCTTTGGGTGTTGTCATCTAATTGAGGATCTTGGAAAGCAATGAGGTGACAGAACTTTTGGAACCAACTGATCTGCAAAATCTTGTGCACATACGTTAACACCCTCCATGCACAAACCCCAAGAACTGGAGTATTCTTTTGCTTGTTTTATATTCTGGGCACATATCTATGTATAAATAGATGATATAGATGATGCTTCTGCAAAAGAAATGGAGTGATGTGCTAGAAAGGCACAACTTCTTAGAAATATTAACAACTGCTATTTATCAGTATTTGTTGGTAATTACCAGTTCTTTGTTCATTGCTTCTTGGTGCTGATGTAGTTTCCCATAGTGGATCTCCTGAAGATCAGGCATTGCATATCCTTAGTAGCTATCAAGGTCTTTCAGAACATGAAGTGCCATTGTACTCTGGTCTTGTTCCTGGAGACTTATGCTTAGTTTTCAATATGTAATCCCAGATAGGACCTTACTACTTCTTTTAGCACCAAGAAATAGCTCTTCATCCATCAGTGCCTCACTAACCACTGTGCCAATCCCTACTTGCATTCACAAGCAGTTAGTTCCTTTGTTGGTAGCTTGCTATATATCCACATTATTACATAAATGGTCATAATAAGGAGATCTGAATGCACATATTCTTAATGTATTAAGAAATCCCCACTGCAATATTGGAATTGTCTGAAAAACTTTGTCAAGTAGAGCTATTTGGATGTTGATTGATTCTGGGCTTTCCATAAATAATCCTCATCTATCCCTTCTAATTCTATAATAAAGGACTAATCCAAATGACCTGTAGTCATGTTATTTTTTTTCTTTTTATTTTCTGAATGCAGAGAGTGGAAAAAGGAAGAAATAAAATCATCTTTATTTGTAGGTGACATCAATTTCAGTATAGAAATTCTTAAAGAATATGTAAATACATATGCAACATGCAAATACATACCCAATACAAAATGACTAGAGAATATTTGTAAAGTCACAGGATACAAGAATAATACATAAAACTTAGTCATATTTGTGCAACCTGGCAACAAACTTTAAAAATGTAAATATAAGAAAAGCCATTTATATAAATAAAACAGATTCAGGTATGTGACCAAAAACAAAACTTAAGGCTTGTACAATAAAAAAAAACACAAAGCATGGTTGAAAATTATTAAAGAATATTTCCATGAACTGAGAGACATTTCATGTTTACAGATTAGGAGATTCAAGGACTTTCCTGTAAAAATTGAGAAAACAGTCATGAAACCTAAACGGAAATAGAGGAAATAGACAATATCAAGATAGTGGGGAATTTTCACTAGGCTAGTCATTTGGAGTAGTGGACCAGATTTAATAATAGAAAGTAATCCTGTATTTGATAGTCAATTGATTTTTAATAAAACTGTCAAACTATTCATTTAGAAAACAAATGTTTGTACTAACACCATTAAAAAAAAAGAAATCTCAGAATGGATCACTGATAACAATGCAAGCTAAAGTAAGACACATTTAAAGACCTTTGGTTATATTGAATATATCAAGATAAGATCACCTCCCACTCAGGCGTGCAGCCACAGAGAAGACAATGCAACCAGTTCTGATGAGACCTGATAGGCTAGGGTCAGATGGAAGGGGAGGAGGACCTCCTCTATCAGTGGTCTTGGGGAGGGCCATTGGAGGAGAAGAGGGAGAGAGGGTGGGATTGGGAGGAGATGAGAGAGGACCACAGCCATGATATAAAGTGAATAAATTGTAATAAAAACAATTGAAATTAAAAATTAAAAGTAGCAAAATATAAGCCATAAAAGAAAAAAGATAAATTTGGCTAAACAAAAATGATTATTTTTATAAGCATCAGGAAAATATAAGGCATTGGTATACACCATAATTTAATTATTTGGGAAGCTGAGATAAGTGGATAGATATTTTGGGAACAGGCAAGTCTTGGACACAGAAATACTAAACAAAATAAAGCATTGAAGGAAAGAAAGAAGGAAGGGAGGAAAAGAGGGAGTGAGAGAGGAGGAAGAGCAGAACGGAGGGAGGAAGGAAATGAAAGAAGAAAAGCTAGAGGTGGGTAAAAATACTTGCTAATTATGAGTTGGATAATGAACTTGCATCCAGAATATGAAGAACTTTTAATACTTAATAATAATAAGGCAGCGCAATAAAAAAAAAACAAGCAAAGTGATATGTGAATAGTTAACAGTAAATTTAAAAAGTGAAGTCAATTTGGCATTAGGGAAGCTCAAACTAAAAGGAGATACCAACATTGCCAACTCAAATAGCCATTTACTGAGTTTCTTACTGACCATAACATGTGGTCTTGTATGTCAATTGGACCATTCAGCATGTAACTTGATTCTTTCTTACCTTAAGGCTAGTTTATTGATCATCATGGGTACTTTTATTCAAGATGTTTAACTTTATTTCCTATTTGGATCTTCTGTTTCAACAACATTTACTGCAAGAAAGAAATGTTTGGACTTCACAGAGTCTAAGATAAGGTACTCAATTCAGGGCTAAGCACTTCAGCTCCCTTTTTACTTCTGGTGTTTTCTTGAATTATTTTCGATAAATGACCTCTTTCACATGATCTCATTCAATTAAGTAGCTAATAGAGAACAGAAATTGAGATTTGTCACAATTTTGTACTTCTAACTCATTAGCAAGCATCATATCATTAACATAATATTTACTATAGAGGCATCATGCACTATATGCTGTCAACCGGAATACCAGATGAGTTAGCGTAGAAGATGTATAAAAGATTGTCCTTAGAAATTACAATTAGACTTAGTGAAATTATTTATAATCAACAGACAAAAGATGACACATAAGGCGCTCAAAGGTATACTGTAGTACTTAAAGGGCTTTAAAAATACCCCAGTCTAATCAAGAATGCAGTGTTAGGTAAATAAATCTCTTAGATGATTGATGCCGTCCAGCAAGGTATTTCCTCATCATAAGCCTGCTATAAAAATTAATAGCAGAATGGTTTGCATAGTGTCTATAAATAAAAGGAATGAAATAAAGGCAGAACATTGATATCCTTAATGTTAGAGATGTGATACTGACCTGCATACCATTTAATAGGTAAATTCCTAAAATGGGATTATGTTACCAGGCCATCCCAATTTGTATCATCACCTATTGTGGTAGTCACTTCACTCTCTTTTTTACTTTGTGATCACCACATAATCTGGTAGTAGTTACTTTCCATTTAAATTTCACTTTAGAAATATTGTTGGCCATCTGACATGAGTCTTCTAGCCTACTTAGCAGCTGCTTTTCACTGTAAGTGAATAAATTGGTGTTTGGCTAACACAGAAATTTCCTGATGTGATTACTAGCATCAATCCTTTGTATCCCAATCACCTCTGAGAAAAAGTGATATTATCCATACATAACATCAGTACCACAGTGTTACTCAGTTTGTGTGCTGAATATCAGTCTCTCTAGATACCTTTCCTCAACATTAGCCAGCTTCACTGTTTAGTTTTATCATCTTTCTAGACATATAATAAAATTTCAACATACCTAAGGTTTTAACTCCCTAACCTAACTCCACTCATAACCAGAAGCATGATACTTGCAATAAATAATTCTTTTTTTTAGTGCTACTGAATGATAGTTTTGTCTGAGTATATTCCCATGAAGACATAATTAGACATTAGCCACTGAAAAAAACTGTAAGGAGGTAGAAATATATGACTGGTCTTTCACCACCCCCATTTTGCGCAAATTACACAATGTTAGAGCAGTATCATGTCTCCTGCTTTTTCTCATGATGATATAAGTCACCCTTTCTTGAATACAGAGATGCCATTATGCAGAACTTCCATTTTAATACTACAGCAGTGATCTCTGAAGAAAAACAAAGCATTTAGTACATATATATGTATGTATGTGTGTGTGTATATATATATACATATATATACATATACATATATATATAAAGCATATATATATATGCTTTCTAGCATGTTAGCAAAATCAAATACCACACACTTAGGATGAGTGTAGGGGCTTGTGTTACATCTGAAAAGCCCTTTACATTTGCATTTGGTGGATTGTTTTGCTGTCTTTTTTCTTGTGTTTTGTTTTCTGTCTTTTTCTTTCTTCCTTCCTTCCTTTCTTCCTTCCTTCCTTTGAGACAGGGTTTCTCTGTGAAGCATTGACTGTCTTGGACTTACTTTCTAGACAAGCCTGGCCTCAAATTTACAGAGATGCTGGGATTATAGGCATGTGTCAGCATTCCTGGCTTGTTTGACTCTTTCTTTATGGAGGTTCAGATACTACTTGGTCAAAAGAATTCATCCCAGGAAATATTGTCTTAAGGATATTCGGTGTCCTCATGTTCACAAAACAAAAAGTGCCCACATTTAAAAATAAAAGTTTCATAAATCAATTAGACTAATTAGTACAGTCAATAGAACTATTTTAGCAAATGTATCTTAGTACCCAGCCCATGCTGTGTTGTCTTTCATCACAACTAAAAGTTTGTGCACCCACATATTAAATCACTTCCTAATAAATATTATTTCTTAATAACTGAATTTCATTATTCAGTTCTCTTGAATTTCTTTCTCCATTTATTGATTTCTAACACATAGATTAAATGTCTCTTTCTATGCAGCTCAGTAAGAAGCCAATTATACTTGTAGTCACTAATCCCATTCATTTCATTGTAACACAATAGAGAACTGTGTAGTCTTTGATTCATATTGTGTAGTCTTGCATTTATCATGTAGTCTCTCATGCAATTGGCTATAAAATCTGGCTCTGTGGCTATTTAGAAAACGGGAAATTGTTTTACACTTTCTTTATGCCAGACAGTGTAGCAAGAAATTTTGATTTGTTAATGGTTCTTAGTTAAGTCTCATATTACTAAAAGATGGAATATCCATTGCTAACTTTTCATGTTCACTGCATATTCATGAGGTAGTTTTTATAAATTCAATTCAAAGATGATTAATAAAGATTTAGAGCAGGTGACTTAACTGTCCACAGTCATGTAGTTTGTAACTGAGATACCATCTTTTTCTTTCTCTCTTTTTTTCTACTGCTGGGATTTCACCAAGGGTCTCACACACGCTAGGCTATCTGAGACAGAAAGGAAATATGCTTAAGTCATGCTCTTCCTGATTAACTTAACTGACTTAACTACACCTCCAACACACAGGCTGCATACACAGCAGCCACTCTAATAACTGGTATTCACACAGAAACTAGTTGAAATACATTTTCTAAACAGCAGTCTATAAAGGAAACAGAACAAATCAGCTCCTTCTAGGACTTTGAAATTTCTTTTGTGTTTCTAATGATTTGGGGTAAAATCACTTGACACTTCTAAAAATACACAGTGTCTACATTATCTGACTGGGTAGGCTCTTGTTTGTTGAATCTAGATTCTATCAACAGATTCTAACTAACAAAAGGCCTTCATACTTCTATAGTTCTTCATTTAAAGCTATTGAGTCTTTTTGAGCAGTGATGTTTGCAATCATAGAATAATTCCAGGAGATGAGAGCAAGTTTATTGTTCTCTGATGATGGTTATATGCCATTATCACGTAAAATACAGGGCTTAAAATACATTTTTATTAATTCAGATACCATGTAGCTATTTAGACTTGAGAAATGCTTTAATGTAGCAGCCTCGGGGAATATCCAGTCCAACAAATTGACTCTTAGGGGAATTAGAGAAAGACAAACTTGTTCTTTTTGCATATTAACCCTATGTTTGACAACAACTTTCAAGAATGTTTCTCTTAGTTATTCATAAAGATTCTTTAATACATTAATTCATTATTAAAATACCTGATTTCCATTTGTATTAGATATTTAAAGGTACAAAGGAGACCACAGGGTTTCATTTCTGACATTTAACTCATACTTCCATTTATATGTGTTAATTGCAACTTTTATGTAATGTAAAGGTAATCCTCTCTCAATTCAATGATTTCAGAATATGGAAGATCTGTGTTGCTGCTGATTGCTGCTGCTTGAAAACAGTGGTCCCCAAGGTATACGTATCCAGTTCCTGATAGAGTATTTGTTTCCCTTTGAAACCTCAGACCTCTATTTTCCATGTTTTTCTCAGCATTCTGCTTTTCCAAGATCTCTTCAGAATGGCCCATTTATCTTTCCTTACATCATTTAAGGACTTTTCTGGCCCAAAGTTTCAAATCTATACATACTTTTCCAACAAACTAGTTCATAAGCCTAATACCACACAGATAGGTTTATCTCAACAATAGCACCATTTCCTGGTATATATTTTCTGTGTTAGTAACTTTCCACACTGCTGAGGAAAAAAACACATGATAAATGCAACTCAGGGAAGAAAAGATTTAGTTTAGCTTGTAGTTCAAAGTCATAGTCTATCATTATATGGAAGTCGTGGCACCAGGAGCTGGAGGCTACAACTCACAAGGCATTTCCAGCTAGTTGGCAGAAGGGAATACATGCTGCTGCTAGCATGTTTTCTTGTTTTTACTCAATCCAGTGCCTCAAATCGGTAGATGTTGCTAAATACAGCTAAAGCAGATATCCCAGGCCAATGTAACCTAATCTAGGAAGCTTTTCACAGGCCTGTCCTGAGGCTAACCTAAGCTAAATAATCCCTAAGAGACATGCTTTGAGGTTTGTCTTCTAGGTGATTCTAGGTCCTTTGAACTTTATTATCCATCAGAACTCCCACTGCTTTACTTAATGTCAATGACTATCATAATAGCAGTCACAATTTACTGACAATTTTTATATGTGCCCTTTTAGTTATGCCTTATTTTCCTTTAATTCTTACAATAACCCTTGTAGATAACTTAAATTGTAGTCCTTATTATGCAGATGTTAAATCTGAGGTTTATAGTGCTTAAGAGAATGGTCCATAAGCATCTAGGTACTAACATCAGCAGGTCTCACATATATTTACATTTACATATGCCTATATTACATATTATATTCCACCTACAACAAGAACCAGCAAACTTACCATTGAAGCAAATCCAGTCTACAGTTTGGATTGCAAATGAAATTTTCCTGTAGCTCAACCACACTCATTGTTTTACAAATTAGTTATGACTGCTTTTTTTTCCTGTTATATGCACAGCCCAATAAAGCAAAAATATTTATTAACTTGCCCTTTTTGTAAAAGTCTCTTGACCCCATGTATTAGTTGATTTTTTGCTGCAGTGATAAAATACTATGAGAAAGGAAACTTGTAGAAAAAAATATTTTGGCTTACAGTTCAAGAGTAACAAAGTACAAGAGGGCAGTGTGGCAGCAGGCAGCCAGAACAGAAGGCTGAGAGACCATGCCTTTAACCACAAACACACAACAGAGAATGAACTATATCTATGATGAGGCTCTGAAATCTCAAATCCTGCCTATAGTGGCATGCTTCCTCTAGCAAGGCTGCACATCCCCACAATTTCCCCCAAACAGTATCACCAAAAGAGAACCATGTGTTCAAGTGTCTGAGCCTGTGGGGGACATTTCTCTTTCAAACTAACATAGTCCACTCCAGGGTCTCCATAGACTCATGGGTACATCATAATGCATAAACTATGTCCAACTTCAAAAGTCCCCATAATCTTTTATAGTCTCAATACCATGCTTAAAAGCCCAATGGAATTTCCAAGATTCAAGACAATCTCTTAAGTGTATCTCCTTTTACAATCAAAAAGCAAATTTCATAGTTCTAACATACAAAGGCATAGAATGTGCATTATCTGCCTGAAAGGGGGTAATGAGGGAATAGTGAGGAAACAGTGGACCAATGTAAGACAAAAACTCAGCAGGACAAGAAGTAGCTCCTTGTCCCATGTCTGGAACTTTAGATTAAGGGTTAGGTGGCCCAGACCCTAGAAACAGACCTCTAACTCTTCCTTGGAAAGGTTCTACTGCCGGTTTGTAGTTCGCCTTGGTAGATTTCTCCCAATGCTGGCATCTGTAACATCTTCTGTTCTCTTCCACAAGCCAGACTTCACTTTCCCAGCTTCATACCATGGACTCTTTTGCTTCTTGCCATCTCTGGGCTTTCACACAAGAACTCCCCTGCCACACACTGATTGGACTCAAAAGCTATGTGAAAACACTAGGAAGACTCCATAAAGCCCTTACTGTTGCATTTTTCATACCTTTAAAGCCAGGACTACATGGACAACTAAGTTTGGCTTGGGATGGATCCTGATCCTCCTAAAGCAAATTAGCATAAGGTGTCTTACTGATTTGTTTTCTAGGATCAATAAACCCCTTTGATGTTCTGCTTTACACAATGTGTTTGGGGTCTTGCCCTTGAGGCAACTATCTTTTTTTTTTTTACTTTTATTTTATATTAATCACAGGTTATGTACTTTGCATCCCAGCCGTAGCCACCTCCCGCATCCCTTCCCTATCCCCCTTTCCCTCCCTCATCTCCTCCCTGCTCCTTTCCAAGTCCACTGATAGGGGAAGACCTCCTCCTCTTCCATCTAACTCTAGCTTATCAGGTCTCTTCAGGAATGGCTGCAATGTCCTCTTCTGTGGCCTAGCAAGGCTGCTCCTCCCTCAAGGGGCAGGGAGGTCGAAGAGCCAGACATTGAGATCATGTCCAAAATAGTCCCTGTTCCCCTTACTAGTGTACCCACTTGGATATTGAGCGACCATTTGCTACATACAAGCAGCATATTCTAGGTTATATCCATACATGGTCCTTGGTTGGAGAGACAGTCTCATAAAAGACCCCTGTGCCCTGATATATTTGAACCTTGTGGAGCTCCTGACCTCTCCAGGTCATACTAACTCCCCCTTCTTTCATATGATTCCCTGCACTCTGCCAAAGGATTGGTTATGTTTCTTAATCTTTGCTTTGATACCCTGCTAAGAAG
>CM053742.1:50370373-50403293 GCA_028658305.1 Pachyuromys duprasi
TGCTCAACTATGTTCGTAGCTGCTTTATTTGTAATAGCCAGAACCTGGAAACAACCCAGATGTCCCTCAGTTGAGGAATGGATACAGAAATTATGGTACTTCTACACAATGGAATACTACTCAGCAATTAAAAATGAGGTAATCATGAAATTCGCAGGCAAATGGTGGGACCTGGAAACGATCATCCTAAGTGAGGTATCCCAAAAGGAGAAAGAAACATGGTATATACTCACTTATATAGACCTATAGGATAGGAAGGTCATGCTGAAATCTATAAACCTAGGGAAGATAAACAAGGAGGACCCCAGGTTGGTATGATCAATGCTTTTTTAGATGAACCAATGGTATGGATATTGAACGGAGGATAATACAAGCAACAGGACAGGAGCATACCAAAGATGGCCTCTGAAAGAATCAATATAGCAATGTATCAAAGTAGATATTAAGAATCTCAACCAATCCTTTGGCAGAGGGCGGGAAATAATAATAAAAAATAGGGGAAGTTAATAAGACTTATGGAGAACAAGAGCTCCACAAAGACCAAACTGAGCAGGTCACAGGGGTCTTCTATGGGACAGTTTCTACAACCAAGGACCATGTATGGATATGTCCCAGAACCCCGCTCAGAAGTGGCCCATAGTAGCGCGATATCCAACTGAAGACCCTAGTAAAGGGAACAGGGACTGTTTCAGACATGAACTTGATGGCTGGCTCTTTGACTCTCCCCCAGGGAGAGTCCTGTTACGCCAGGGAGTAACAGCCTGGCTAGATCCCAGGGGAGGACATTGTAGCCAGCCCTGAGGAGACAAGATGAACTAGGGTCGGATTGAAGGGGAGGAAATCCTCCACTGTAGGTCGACTTGGAGTGGGCTGGGAGGAGATGAGTAAGGGATGGGGAGAGTGGAAGGGAAAGTGGGAGGGGGCTAAGCCTGGGATGCAAAGTACCCAACCTCTGATTGATATAAAAATAAAATAAAAAAATTTAAATGTAAAAAAATACATTGGAATTGAGCAAGATAACTTAATAAATTTTGGAATTCCTTGAGTTCCCAACTTATTCTCTTCTATGGATTAATACTGTATTCTCCAATAATTAATGTACTAGAAGCTTGGTTTTTAGTGTAGTAGGGTTGAGATGGTGGAATCATGAAGAAGTAAAACCAGTGGAAGAGAGCTAGGTGATAGGGATTCTGGTCTCACAAATTATGTTTAATCTCAACAGAATTTAATTTGGCTTTGTAAGTCTAAGATGTTACAATTTAGTGTCTCAATATATGTTGTCTGTTAGGTATAGGACCATTTCTTTTACTGTATTTCTGTCGTGTTGTGACATAGCCAAGGAAGTACATATTAGAATACTGGTAACATGTTCAGATTTCTCGAACCACAAGATTCATGATTCATGTAAGCTCACTTTTGGATAAAGTTACCCTACCTCGTGTATTTAATCAAAGACACATAAAACATACTAAGACAGTCTACTTGCATCCCTCTTGTGTAATGTCTACCATTTCATTTTTTTTAGACTTTTCTACAAAACACATTACAGCAAGTTCAATTAGCTGAGATAAGAAACTCTGAGGCAGAAACTAATGACCAGTAAGAAATAAAGGTAGCTATGGTAGTTTGAATGAGAATGCCTTCTGCGGTATTTTGGAAAGGTATGGCCCCCATAGACATATGTTTGAAGGATTGGCCCATCAGGAATGGCACTATTAGGAATTGAGACTTGGTTGAATTAGGTGTGGCCTTGTTAGAGGAAGAGTGCCACTGTTGGTGCATGCTTTTAGGTCTCCTTTGCTCAAGCTAACTCACAGTCTCCTTCTGCTGCCTGCAGATCAAATTGTAGAACTCTCAGGCCCTTCTCTAGCACCGTTGCTGCTAGATAACACAATGTTTTCTGCCATGACGATAATGGATTAAACCTCTGAATCTGTAACGCAGCCACAATTAAATGTTTTCTTTTATTTATAAGAGTTGCTATGGTCATGGTGTCTCTTTTCAGCGGTGAATTCCTAATTATCATGCCCCCATAAGCTCATATTTTTAAATATTTGCTCCTCAGTTACTGGCACTGTTTGGGAATGATTAGAAGTATGTCTGTGTTGGAGGAGATGTCTGTATTGGTCATTGCTACTTTGTGATTTCTTCACTTTCCTTCCATCCCTGTCTCCATTTCACACTAATTTAAAAAAAAATCTAGTATTTGTTTATGTCTCATCAATAACTGTCAGTATATGATGACCTGACACATTTGTGGTTTCTTTTCCTAGCTTCCTCCTTATACTGAGTTTTCTTCTCTGTCCACCTATGAACATTCCACTTCATCTCTATTTTCCCCTCCCCGTCTCATACCACAAATGAGCTCAAATGCAAAGGAAGCCAATTACTGATGGCATGTCATGAGGAAATGAAAGTCATTAGCAATTACCCCTTCTGCTATTTTGAAATTGCATTTTCCTGCAGTGGAGACCATAATGCTATTTCATCAAAATCTTGGGAAGAATAGTAACTATATTAAAGTTGTAGTAGTAACTGACAGTTCATAAACACTGAGTTTTTCCCCTTTTGAAAATGACTAGATGCTTAGCTGAAATTCAATCTAAACAATTTTTGAAGATTATGAAAATGTGCAAAGGATTGTGAGTATAGAGGGATGCTAGATAGTGGTGATGACGATGTGATAGCTTAATAATATTGTTGCTGGTGCTGAAAGGAACCAAGGAGCTGGACATTGTGCGATAGCCAACAATTCCAGCATTCAGGAACCCTTCCAATGTTTTGCTTAAGGGTCATAAAATAGAATGTTAGAAACCATCATGAAATACATAAGGAGAGTGTTTCACACCTGATCCTCTAAAAATAAGGTGACTCCTAATAATGATTGAGTGCCCAGAAAAAAAATAAATATATTTATAAAATTCTAAACTTTACTTCTGGCTTATAAGTCCTTGTCAAACAAGCTTAAAATAAGTTGTTCAGAGTGAGCTATCCCAGAAGCAGAAAGACAGACATGGTATATAGTCACTCATATAGACATAAAATAGGATAAACCTACTAAAATCTGTGCACCTGAAGAAACTAATCAAGAGGGAGGACTCTAACTAAAATGCTCAATCCCCAGCCAGAAAGGCAGAGCGGATTGACATTAGAAGAAGAAAACAGGAAACAAGGTAGGAGCCTGTCACAGAGGCCCCCTGAAAAGCTCTGCCCTGCACAATATCAAAGCAGATGCTGAGACTTATGGCCAACTGTTGGGCAGAGTGCATGGAATCTTAGAAAAGATGTGGGAAATAATAAGATAGGGAGAGGACAGGAGCTCCACAAGGAGAGCAACAGAACCAAAAATCTGAGCACAGGGGTCTTTCCTGAGACTGATGCTCCAACTAAGTACCATGCATGCAAAAAACCTACAACCCCTGACAGGGAACAGGGACTGCCTCTGACATGAACTGATTGGCCTGCTCTTTGATCACCTCACCCTAATGGGGGAGCAGTCTTACCAGGCCACAGAGGAAGACGATGCAACCACTCCTGATAAGAGCTGATATACTAGGATCAGAAGGAAGGAAAGAAAGACCTTCCCTATCAGTGCACTTTGGGAGGGGCATGTGTGGAGAAGGGGGAAGGAAGGTGAGATTGGGAGTGGAGGAGGGAGGGGTTTATGGGGGGATACAAAGTGAATAAAGTGTAATTAATAAAAAAATAAAAAATAAATTAGCTGCTCAGTCTCAAAAGCAAGTATACACTTGAACAAAAATTGAAAAAAAAAACAAGCAGAGGTGCTCTTAAAATGTAGCAGAGAAGTAAGGTCTAGTGTGAGTCAACATCTGAGTCTCAGAGTTGAAGAGTCAGGCATCCAGGCAGAGAGAACACCAACATACCAGAGAAGAAACTCACATACTGAAATGTCCACTAGAGCCAATGTGGAGGTAGGAAAGCCTGAGTTACAGTTTACAAGTTATCTGATGGTCGCAATGGACAACTGTGAGTTAAGAACTTTTGGGACACTAAGTATAAGAATACTTCCAGCCTTTCATGAGCTTAACTCCAACAATGCCTCCAAATTCTCACAGTGAACATTAGAGGAGAAAAAAAAACCCTCTGGTGTTATCAGAGTGTGGTGTGGGAGAGTACCATTATGAAGTCCAGCAGAGAATTCTGTTCTTCTTAACAAGACTTGCCCTGGGGAGAAAATATTTAATCAACACTAATTCAGTGGATTTTTTTTTTATCAGCACTTAACCTTCCAGGGCTACTGGACATACAGAAGCCCACCTCTCTCCAGACTTCCATGTAAGTAAAGGTAAACATCGAATTGTAGCCCCTACTCCCCCAATGTTTGATGTAAAGAAAGAGAGATCAACAAGCCCAGCCCTTACACCTATTTTCTCCCACATTAAGAGAAAAACAAAAAAAAATTGAGAAGTACTTGTCACATTCACTTGCGATAGGCACGTGCTTGCTAAAAGTTTGGAGACTATTTACTAAACTATGGAGTACTTCATCTTCCCTTATACCTCATCAGTACATTACAAAGGGCCTATTTATCTCAGTTCCTCTTGTTTCCCTTTCAGAATAAATGTACAAACCACAACAAAAAATCCAAAAGACAATGTGAGGACCCCAAACACATCAGAACCAGTCAGAAATGCAAGAACCTAAACAGAATATAAATTTTGCTCCTGTCTATGGATGTTACATGATTAGCTGTTTCAGGTTCCTGCCTCGACCTCCCTGTTTTGATGGAGTTGTGAGTTAAAACATATCACTTGCACCGTAGGTTGTTTTTCGTCAGAGTATTTTCATCATAACAACAAAATGAATGTAGAAAAATATTCTATGATTATATCCATTCCTTGCAGAAAAATATTAATACATCATTAATAAAAAGACTTTAAAACTTGAAATAAAACAAAAAATAAAACAAACTGTGATTAATATACTGGAAGACTTTATTGGAAATGAGACAGGTGACAAGATCATATTGGTTGTGTAAATAGGAACAGAAACATCTAAGGTGTGGTAAAATATAAATGTTACAGGTTTACAACAATGTAACACATTTTCAAATATTACATGTAAATGTGAAAACTAAATAAGTTAATCTTATTTAGCTAAGGACTAAAACAGTGACTATGATAAGCTGAATAAACTTTACAGGTGGGAGGATGGAAATAAGATGGCTAACAGGTACTGTGGTACATTTAGATAGGACATCTAACTGCAAATGTTTGGCAGCACATTGAGGTAATTACAGTTGATAACAACTAATGTAATATATGAAAGAAAATAGCTAGCAGGCAAACTTCAATGTCCTAATTCGTGGATATGGAAAATGTTGAAGATGATAGCAATTACCCTTCTCTGGTTTTTATGTAGAGACACATTCAAATCACATATTTCATATAACTACATATATGGTATTTGTAAGACCAAATAAGTGAGGGTAAAGTCTCCTTTTAAAGTATAATGTTGAAATATATGTATCAATTTTACGTCAGAAAAAAAATCATGAAAAAATTCACTACATCCTTAATGAAGAAAATCTTTCTTCGGCTAATTAATATACTAAGCAAAGTTTGGGGTGGAGTTTATGACCTTGATTATATGACAATAGAAAACTCCCAAGTAGTAAAACCAACAGAGCAAGGAATCTGTATACTTCCTTCGTTCCAGTGGATGATCCCATACATGTGGCACCAGTAACTGGACTTACTAGGGTGGGGAGTCATGTTATAGAGGACTTGAGGGGAACTGGACAGGGGAAAATGAGGGTGGATATGATCATGTTTTATAATGCCCTTGTATGAAATTGTAAAAACGAAGAAAAATTACTGTAAGAATTCAGATGAGTTAATGCAAGGACTATGGGAAAATGAGTAGGAATGAACCTAAATAATAATGATGGGGATTTTTTCCCAAATTAATATTAGGCATTAAACAAAGGTCTAATAATCATAAAGATATTTTTAAAATCCCTCCCTCCAAGATTAAATAAAAATATGATATTCCAGGGCATACTAATTTCTGACATCAAAAAGTTAGGTATTTTTATTTTCATTTTTATGAATTTTTTAAGTAATTTATTTACTTTTATATTAATCACAGGTTACGTACTTTGTATCCCAGCTGTAGCCCCTCCCTCATTCCCTCCAACTCTCCCCATCCCTCCCTCATCTTCTCCCTGGCCTCCTCCAAGTCCACTGATAAGGGAGGACCTCCCCCACTTCCATCTGACCCTAGCTTATCATGGTCTTCGATTGGAGAAACAGTCTAATAAAAGACCCCTGTGCCCTGATCTATTTGGTCCTTGTGGAGCTCTTGTCCTCGCCAGGTCTTACTAACTCCCCCTTTTTTCATATGATTCCGTGCACTCTGCTGAAGGCTTGGTTGTGAGTATCAATATTGCTTTGATACATTGCTAGTTAGAGTCTTTCAGAGACCCTCTGTGGTAGGCTCCTATCCTGTTCCTTGTTTTCTGCTACATTCAATATCCATCCTGTTTGTCCATCTAAACGAGGATTGATCATCCCACCCTGGGTCCTCATTCTTGGTTATCTTCCCTAGGTGTATAGATTTCAGCATGTCCATCCTATCCTATAGGTCTATATAAGTGAGTATATACCAAGTGTTTCTTTCTGATTTTGGGATACCTCACTCAGGATGATCATTTCCAGGTCCATGTCCCACCATTTGCTTGCAAATTTCATGATTTCCTCATTTTTTATTGCTGAGTAGTATTCCATTGTGTAAAAGTACCACAATTTCTGTGTCCATTCCTCAACTGTGAGACATCTGGGTTGTTTCCAGGTTCTAGCTATTATGAATAAAGCAGCTACAAACATAGTTGAGCAAATGTCCTTGTGTACTTGAACATATTTTGGATATATGCCTAGGAGTGGTATAGCTGAATCTTGAGGAATCACTATTCCTAATTGTCTAAGGAAGCACCAAATTGATTTCCAGAGTGGTTGTACGAGTTTACATTCCCACCAGCAATGGAGGAAGGTTCCTCTTTCTCCACATCCTCTCCAGCATGTGTTGTCACTTGAGTTTTTGATCTTAGCCATTCTGACAGGTGTAAAGTGAAATCTCAGGGTTGAATTGATTTGCATCTCTCTATGGCTAAGGACGTTGAGCATGTCTGTCTTCAAAACAAAACGACAGCCTACAGCCTGGGAAAGGATCTTCATCAACCCTATATCTGACAGAGGGCTAATATCCAGTATATATAAAGAACTCAAGAAGTTAAAAAGCAACAAATCAAGTAATCCAATTGAAAATGGGGTATAAGCAGATATTAAGACTCACAACCAAGCCTTCAGCAGAGTGCAGGGAATCATATGAAAAAAGAGGGAGTTAGTAAGACCTGGTGAGGACAAGAGCTCCAGAAGGACCAAATAGATCAGGGCACAGGGGTCTTTTATAAGACTGTTTCTCCAATCAAAGATCATGTACGGATATAACCTAGAATGCCTGCTCGGATGTGGTCCATGGTAGCTCAGTACCCAACTGGGTACCTTAGTAAGGTGAACAGGGACTATTTCTGTCATGAAGTCAATGGCTGGCTCTTCAACCCTCCCTCCCCTGCCCCAACCGGAGGGAGGAGCAGCCTAGCTAGATCCCAGAAGAAGACATTGCATCCAGCCCTGAAGAGACATGATAAGCTAGGGTCAGATGGAAGGGGGGGGAGAGAGGTCCTCCCCTATCAGTGGACTTGGAGGGGGCCAGGGAGAAGTTGAGGGAGGGATGGGGAGAGTGGGAAGGAATGAGGGAGGGGGCTACGGCTGAAATACAAAGTACATAACCTGTGATTAATATAAAAATAAATAAATTACTTAAAATATAAAAATAAAACACTCAAAATGGTGTATAGAGCTAAACAGAGAACTATCTGTAGAGGACTGTAGAATGGCAGGTATTTTTTTTTTTAATTAGAGGCATGATTCATTCTTATTCATGGCAAAGATAAGAACTAAAACAGATATTTCATGAAATATCCTAGCAAGAGGTGAAATATTTAGTGTCAAGAGAAAATTTCCACTAATCTAGAATGCATTCCCTATAAAAGCATCCTTTTAAACCGGAAGAGAACTAGGCAAAATACATATTAGTAAATGTGCTTTGCAAGAAATATTTAGAGAGAAAAAATGGCATTAGTCAGAAGGAATAAGTGATAGTAATGTCAATTTTTTACTTAATTGTTGATGTATATTCATTTGGTTGTGTGCATTTGCATGTACTAAATGGAAACTATGATGAAAAAAATGGGAAGGAGCAATTGGGATACTTAAAATACTTTCTTATTACAAAGTACTAAAGTTATACTTCACTGTAACTTGAAATGGACTTTGATTCGCAAAATAGAAATGAATACAAACATAGAAATCATTTAAAAAGAAATATTCACATGAAATGTGATACAATAAGAAAGGAAGGAGAGAGGAATTATGTATATAATTTTTAGGGTATTGCAAATGAAAACATTAAGATATTCCTGAATGCCTGTTTTAAAGGGTTGAACAAAAATCACTAGAAATTCTGAATGCTGTCAATAATGTGGAGCAACCACAGTTCAATTATTTATTGTAGATGAGAATGCATGAAAAAAAATCACTTTTGAAAACTATTTGTCATGTTTTTTTGTATATTAAACTCAATATCCTCTTATCATAACAGCTAAGAATTGTCTTCTATGGTATGTCCCTAGAGAACTTAATCTTTTGTCTATAGGAAAACATGCACATGCATATTTTGGCAGCTTTATTCATAATTTCACTGACTTAGAGACAAATAATATATGATTTAATAGATTATTACATTAATCAGCTTATATATCCAGATATTGGAATATAATTTAGGACTCAAAGAAATGAGTTATGAAGCCATTAAGAGGCATTAAAGTGAGTCACATATAGTGAAAAGTTGAGAAAAATCTACACATTGTATGCTTCTAATTGGATACATTCTGGAAAAGGAAAATCTGAGGGAAAAATAAAAATATCAATGATTCTCAGGCAACAAGGTAAGGGGAAAGTGGTTGCAAAGATGGATCGCAGAGGATTTGGGGGCAATGAAACTAGTCTATGTTAAATTAAATATTATAATGATACATATGTCATTATACATCCATCTATACCCATAGAGTGTTTAACACAAAGAGTAAATTGAAAATTAAGCATTATGGGTGATAATGATGATGATCATAACAAATATGCCACTGAAATATAGGATGCTAATATTGGAGAATGTATGTGGTGAGGATATATATATAGGAAGTTCCTGTATTTTGAAAACTAAAGTACATTGGTGATCCTTAAGTAAATACAGATGAAAAACATGATAAGATATTCTCTTGAACATTTAAACATTTATTGCCCCAAATTCGAAAATCAACAAAGATTAGTGATGGTGGAGAGAATGGAAAGCTGTAGTTCATTCAAAATGATAGAAGCATGATTGTACAAATATATATATATATTAAACAAATATATATATATTAAAACAAAACAAGATGTTTAGCTCTGTGGGCGAGTGCTTGCCTAGGATTATAGCCACAGGCTTTATCTTTACCACTGTAGGAAACAAAACAAAACAAAACAAACAAAAACAAAAAACAAAAAATTACTACTTTACAGTTGTTCTACTTTTGAGTATATATCCAAAACAATGAAGTAAGCACATTGAAGAAGCATCTACATACCATGTTCTTTGCAACACTACTCATGATTCAATTATAATTTAATCAATCGACTTGCATATTGGTGGCTGAAAGATAGAACCATGAAAAAAAGAAGGGAATCTTGTTATTTTGATAAAATATACAGAACTGTAGGACACCATAACATACAAAATTGAGTCGGCACAAAGACACAAATGCTGCATGTTTTAATTCACACACAGAAGCTGAAAAGGTTCATGCTGTGGGTGAGACTACAGTGATTATCAAAGGTTAGGAGTGGAAGCAAGTGGGTAAACACAGAATGAAGTTGATTAATGGGTGACAAAATTTATTTGGAAAAAACAAGTTCCAGAGTTTTGCAGAATACTTAAGATAAATGTAATTCTCAGCAACTAATTGTATATTTTACAGAGAACTATGAATATATAATATTATACATTTTATACCTATATTTAATCATCACACTGTATCTGATCTACATGTACAATTACTATGTTTCAACAAAAATTAAAATTTCCATCCAACTATAAAAAGGTGTTATTTTTTAAGACAGTAAATGTGTATTATGCCATCTTTTTTTTTTCCATCTAACTGCTCGATATACTGGGAGAAAACAAAATGAAAGCAGTTTAAAGTCTGTTTCTAGGTACGCATAATGGCATTATTGCTTTTCATTTGTTTCTCACATGGGCACATTTTATTAAATTGCTGCCTAGCCTGTTTCAAACTGGTTGTAATCTTAGTAAACCTGTGTACATAGAAGATTCATATCCTGGGCACGGATCCAAGAAGTTCATTAGCCACAACCCAACATGTGGCAGCTGCCAGAAGATTTATTTTCAACCCTCTTGCACAATGACAATCAAGCTTTATGTTTTCAATGAGGATTTTGCAGTGTCTATGAACTTTTATGTAACTTGAAGTCTAAAAGATAAATCAAATCATCTGAAGACAGATCAAGGAGAATGCCTAAATAGAAATAATTCTCTTAAAGCCACAGATCTTCAAGGACAATAGCAGAGGCCATGTTATTTGTTACCTTGTCAACAGTGTATTTATCTGCATCAACACTCCATAGTTTGTCTTAGCATTTTTTATAACTAGACTTGAGCTAATTTATATTCCCTCATTTGTAGGAAATTTATAAATTGGGAGTCCCAACTTGATACATAATTCCTTTTACACTTCCATGACAGATTCTCATTAATCGATGAGGGAAGTTTGTAAAATTGTCCTAGCCACTAGGTAAATACACTAAAAACTGATTATAGCAATAAGTACTAAGCATTCAGATTTGGAAGAGGAACCAGCATAGAGGAGAATCATGAGAACCAGTGTAACTCAAGGCCATCATAAGGCATTGGGTATTTTACAAGAGACAGATAATAAGCAAGCAGTGTCCCAGAACTGGAGCAGGAAGTCAATATTTGTACTGATTTATATGAAAAAACAATATGAAGCCTAAAAATTTTGCTCCATTCATTGATATCAAGACCATTTTTTAAAGACACTAAGGAATCCCTTGAGTAATGTATATGGGACTCTATGAAAATGAAGGTTAATGTTTGAAAACCACTTTAAATAGAGTTTAATCAGCAAATTTTAAGATACTGCTTTGATTGAATACAGGATTAAAGATTTAGAGATATTCGGAAAATTGTTATGCCTTTATGCATGTAAGACTAAAATCCATTAGCTAACTCCAGCCTTGTATTATTTGACTGGACTACAAGACACATGATGAAAACAAATCAATCCATTTTCCCTCCAGTAACAAAATACAGCAATAAAAAGATTGCAAATAATCACCTAATTTAAATAGCACTTTTGTTAAGTGTAATTCTATTCATTAGTGTTTTATTTATTTTCATTAAATAATAGTGACAAGGAATTAATCAAAAAGTGAGTAATTTAAAATGTTCTCAACAATCCAATGGCAACTTATACAAGTGTTACTATATTATACACACAGGAAGATGAAACTCAGAGAAGGTTAATATAAATAAGGTTGAAGACAGAAAAAAAAAAAAAAACAGGTCCTCATAACCACAACACAATGTTCACTTCATTCAGTTTACCCTTCACACCAAAGGATTGAAATTAAGCAAGAGTTTTATAAATAAAACTTAAAGTTTTTGGAGGTTATAGTCAGCACATATTCCCAACTGCTTTCAAAGCTTTTATGAACAGGTTAGCATGTAGGACCAATCTTGAACTGAGGTCTCATAACAATATTTTGTGCTTTTTTAAAATTTTCTGTTCATTAATAGGGAAAAAATGTATTGCTGGTAGGCAGGGGATAGCCAGAACAGCAATGGAATGCTAGATCAGGGAAGAAAGTCTTCATAGCTGAGTAGCATTAGATCACTACAGATATATTCAATACAAGACTTTGTTTTTTAATTAATTTATCTATCTATTTATTTATATGTATATGAGTGCTCTATCTGCATGTACACTTGCATGCAAGAAGAGGGCATCAGATCACATTATAGATGGCTGTGAGCCACCATGTGGTTGCTGGAAATTGAACTCAGGACCTCTGGAAGAGCAGACAGTGCTCATAACCACTGAGCACTCCAGGCCCCACTACTAGACTTTTTGGTCTATGATCATCATACCCAAGTTTGCTGATATATCTTCAGTGTTCCTTGAATTGACACTCCAAAATTGATTCTAAACATCAAAGATTCTGGGATCAATGTCTCATGGACTCGGGAATAGAGACAGGTAGCAGATAGGCCAAGCTAACGAGAAATGATCAGATAATAAGTAAGCTTTACAAAAGAGTCAGCTGACTGATACATTTTATTGAGAAATTCTGATTATATGGGGAAACCATCTATGTTTAATAAAAGAAAAAAAATTGAAAAAAAGAAGTCGGTTATATAGTAAGTTTGAAGTCAATCTGGGTTGAATGAAATCCTGTATTTAAAAACAAACAAATAAATACGAAACAGAGAGAATATCTGTACTTTCATAAATCCTCTATATGAGGCTAATTTTTCAATGAACCCACATATTGTACTCTAGAAATTCCATACTAATCACTGAACTGTCCATTCTGTGCTGTCTTGACTTTTTGTTTTAGAATGTATTTTTCTTAGATTATTAGTGATTTTTTTCATTCTCCTCTTAAGTTCCACAGAAATACCCATTCTCTGCCTACTATGTCTATAAAGTAAAACAAATACTTCAAACCAAACTAAGAAAATAAACTCCATCTTTGGATCAAATATTCCACTTAAATTTTCGATTGGGTTTTGAAAGTAAAACATTTCATTTCTTTAGACATTCAACTGTGAATTTTTTATATTTTTTATATTCTTGAATAGTTTTATTAAAATGAGCATTTAAAAATGTTGGATACAAGTGTGGTGAAGTACCTTTCAAGTTCATTGACTCAGTATATTGTTGTCTTCCTTTCATATTGCTCTATGACTTTTGGCAATTTTACCTCTTAATTCCTCAAATTTTCCATCTATAAAATATTAACTATACCTTCTTTCACAATCAATAATTAGGAAGTTAAATAACATGCTATATGAAGAGAATAACTATGTAACTATAGTATTGATTCTGAATTTCTAATGTTTTGCCTTTGTTTTTTAAATTATCAATCATGTTTTTGCAGTTTATTTTAGATATATTTCTCTCATGCATCACATTGTGAAACTGACAGAATAGGTGTTGGTAAGTCCTTTATCAAACTGAATTCAAGTCAACAAACATTAGTGAATACCTACTGTGTATCCATTTTTGTGTTGGTGATATAAAAATTGGTACAGTTCTTACAAACTCACCAGCTTACTAAAATATGTACAATTGTTGATAAATTTAGTTTGACATCTAACATATTGTAGTAAAAGTACAATAGGGAAAAGGGGGAGATTTAATTCCACTTATATAACAAGTAATGTGCTATATGCTCGTTCTTGTATTTTTTTTCTTTTTATCACAAAGACTGCACAAGATTTTATTTTGTTTTGTTTTCATTCCACATCAAATTTGACTCAAAATACAGTGACAGAGCCAGGATATCATTCAGGTCTGTTTGATTTCACAGCATGCTGTTTCTACTGCACAAAAGATGACCTTCTTCTTTAAAGGCACCACTTTCTGTTCAGTATCATGAATACTTCCACATGGTTCTGTCTTTTTATACTCCTTTCTTTGACCTGGGCCGGTTCACCCCTCCTTAGGCAACCTGGTGGGCCTCCACTGAGAGTCATACCCAAAATTTGGGCAGAATACAGGGACTCTTATGAAAGAAGGGGGAGACAGAAAGACCTGGAGGGGACAGGAGCTCCACAAGGAGAGAAACAGAACCAAAAAATCTGGACACAGGTGTCTTTTCTGAGACTGATACTCCAACCAAGGAACATGCATAGAAATGTGTATCTATGTAGCCCATGGCATCTCAGTGCCCAAGTGGGTTCCTAGTAAGGGGACAGGGGCTGTCTCTTACGTGAACTCAGTGCCTGGTTCTTTGATCACCTCACCCTAAGGGGTGTGGACAACCTTACCAGGCCACAGAGAAAGAATGCAGCCAGCCCTGATAGGCAAGGACCATATGGAAGGAGAGGAGGACCTCCTCTATCAGTGGACTGGGGGAGGGGCATGTGAAGAGAAGAGGGAGGGGATAGGGAGGGAATGAGGGAGGGGGCTATAGCTGGGATAAAAAGTAATAAATTGTAATAAATAAATAAACACATAAATAAATAGATAAATAAATAAATGGACAAGAAAGGATTTGGAAAGGATAGAGACAGGCCCTCCACCTGTGCAGTTTTACATGCCTTGGTTATACTGGTACAACTCTCAGTTTTGTGGTAAATTCCTATACTTCATATAAACTTAGTAGACCTCCCCCAGGCAGAACATTAACGATGCTAGGGAAAATTATATGGGGAGTATCAAGGAGGGTAAGAGAAACTGCCTACATCACAGATCACATAGCTAAGTATGATTAACAGAGGTACCTGATATGCAAAAAAGCAAAGTTACTAAAATAAATACAACTGTAAAGGAGGATGGTAAACAGAAGTATAACACATATTCAACATCAGAAAAAGCCACAGAAAAGTCCACATGGTCAACAGATGCTCCATTGTACATAATACCAGAAATAAGAACTGCCAAGGACCCAGGAAGAAGCTGTTCCAAAATTTGTGCTATTTTTCCTAATTGTTATGTTTTTAAATTAATTTTTTATTTTTGTATTAATTAAATATTATTCACTTTTTATCCCAGCTGTAGCCCCCTCCCTCATTCCCTCCAATCTCACCCTCCTCCCTCACCTCCTCCTATTCTCCTCTCCAAGTCCATGGATAGGGGAGGGCCTCCTCTCCCTCCATCTGACCCTATCTTGTCAGGTCACATCAGAACTGTCTGCATTATCCTCCTCTGTGGCCTGGCAAGGCTGCTCCTCAATCAGGGGGAGGCAAAGAACTAACCACTGAGTTCATGTGAGAGACTTTACCTGTTCCCCTTACTAGGGAGCCCACTTGGAGCTGCCATGGGCTACATCTGTGTAGGTGTTCTAGTTTATATCCATGAATGGTCCTTGGTTGGAGTATCAGTCTCAGAAAAGACTCCTGAGCCCAAATTTTTTGGTTCTGTTCCTCTACTTGTGGAGATCAAGTCTTCTCCATGTCTTATTATCACCTGCTTCTTTCCAAAGATTCCCTGCACTCTGCCCAGAGTTTGTTTATGAGTCTCAGGATCTGCTTTGATATACTGCTGGGTAGAGTCTTTCAGAGACTCTATGTGGTAGGCTTCTGCCCTGTTTCATGTTTTTGCCTTCTACCAACTGCCAACTCATTTGTCTTTCTGAGTGAGGATTGATTATTTTACCCAGCATCCTTCTTCTAGCTCAGCTTCTTTAGGTGTGCAGATTTTTGTAGGTTTATCCTTATTATATGTCTAGTATCAATTTATAATTGAGTATATATCATGTGTGTCTTTCTGCTTCTGGGATAACTCACTCAGGATGATCTTTTCTAGTTCCCACCATTTGCCTGCAAATTTCATGATTTCCTTGTTTTTAATTGCTGAGTAGTATTCCATTGTGTAAATGCAATACAATTTCTGTATTCATTCCTCCATTGAGGCATATCTAGGTTGTTTCCAGGTTTCAGCTATTATGAATAACAATGCTACGAACATGGTTGAACAGATGTCCTTGTTGTGTACTTGAGCATCTTTTGGATATATTCCTAGGAGTGGTATAGCTGGATCTTGAGGAAGAGCTATTGCTAATTTTCTGAGAAAGCGCCAGATTGATTTCCAAAGTGGTTGTACAGGTTTGCATTTCCACCAGCAACGGAGGAGGGCTCCTCTTTCTCCACATCCTCTACAGCATGTGTTGTCACTACAATTTTTTATCTTACCATTCTGATAGGTATAAGGTGAAATCTCAGGGTTGTTTTGATTTGCATCTCCCTGATGACTAAGGGCGTTGAGCATTTTTTAAGTGTTTCTCTACCATTCTGTATTCCCCTACAAAGAATTCTCTGTTTAGCACTGTACACCATTTTTTAATTGGATTACTTGGTTTGTTGCTTTTTAACTTGAGTTCTTTATATATTCTGGGCATTAGCCCTGTGTCAGATATAAGGTTGGTGAAGATGCTTTCCCAGTCTGTAGGCTGTCATTTTGTTCGGACAACACTGTCCTTTGCTTTACAGAAGCTTTTCAGTTTCATGAGGTCCCATTTATTGATTGTTGATCTTTGAGCCTGAGTTATTTGTATTCTGTTCAGGAAGTGGTCTCTTTTGCCATGAGTTCTAGGCTCTTCCCCACTTTCTCTTCTAACCGATCTATTGTGTCTGCTTTTATGTTGCGGTTTTTGATCCACGTGCACTTTAGTTTTTCAGGGTGATAAATATGCATCTACTTGCATTTTTTTTGCATGCAGACATCCAGTTAGACCACCACCATTTGTTGAAGATGCTGTGTTTTTTTTTCTTTTTTCATTTTATAATTTTGGCTTCTTTGTCAAAAATCAAGTATCTGTAGGTATGTGGGTTTACTTCTGGGTCTTCAATTTGATTCCATTGACCCACCATCCTGTTTCCATGCCAATACCATGCAGTTTTTATTACTATTACTCTGTAGTAAGCTTGAGATCAGGGATGGAGTTATCTCCAGATGATCAGTTGTTGTAGAGGATCCTTTTGACATTCCTGGGGTTTTTTTTTCCATATGAAGTTGAGAATTTTTCTTTCAAGTTCTATAATTTTGTTGGTATTTCGATGGGAATGGCATTCAATCTGTAGATTGCTTTTGGCAGGGTGGCCATTTTCACTATGTTAATTCTACCGTTCCATGAGAATGGGAGTTCTTTCCACCTTCTGATACCTTCTTCAATTTCTTTCTTCAGAGACTTGAAGATTTTTTTTTTTCAAACAGTCTTTCACTTGCTTGGTTAAATTCACACCAAGGTACTTTATGTTATTAGTGGCTATTGTGAAGGGTGTTGTTTCCCTAATTTCTTTCTCGGCCTTTTTCCTCCTTTTTGTCTTTGTTATACAGGAGAGCTTCTAATGTTTTTGAATTAATTTTGTATAGAGCCACATTGCTGAAAGTGTTTATCAGCTGTAGTATTTCCTTGGTTGGATACTTCGGGTCACTTATGTATACAATCATATCATCTGCAAATATTTAGACTCCTTCCTTTCTGATTTGTATCGCTGTGATATCCTTTACTTGTCTTATTGCTCTACCTAGGACTTCAAGTACTATGTTGAAGAGAGATGGAAAGAGTAGGCAGCCTTGCCTTGTCCCTGATTTCAGTGGGATTGATTTAAGTTTCTCTCCATTTAGTTTGATGTTGGCAATAAGCTTGCTGTGTATTGTCTTTTCTATGGTTATGTATCTGCCTTGTATCCCTGATCTCTCCAAGACTTTATACATGACTGGGTGTTAGATTTTGTCAAATGCTTTTTCAGCATCTAAGGAGATGACCGTGTGGGGTTTCTTTTTCATTTTGTTTATATGGTGGATTACATTGATGGATTTCTATATATTGAATCACCCCTGCATGCCTGGGATGAAGCCTACTTGACCATGTTAGATGACATCTTTTATATGATCTTGGATTCAGTTTGCCACTATTTAATTGAGTATTTTTGCATCAATGTTCATAAGAGATATAGGTCTGAAGTTCTCTTTTTTGTTTTGGTCTTTGTGTGGTTTAGATATCAAGGTGACTATGGCTTCATAGAATGAGTTTGGTAATGTTCCTTCTGTTTCTATTCTGTGAAATAGATTGAGGAGAATTGGATTCCTTTAGATTTTCAGATTTGGGGGGCATATAGACTTTTGTATTAAGACCTAATGATCGTTTGGATTTCCTTCATGTCTTTTGTTATGTCCCCCTTTTCATGTTTGATTTTGCTGATTTGGACAGTTTTTCTCTCCTTTTTAGTCAGTTTGGCTAAGGGTTTGTTTATCTTTTTGATTTTCTCAAAGAACCAGCTCTTGGTTTCATTGAATCTTTGAATAGTTTTAATTGATTCTAATTTATTATTTAAACCCTGAGTTTGATTATTTCCACGTGTCTACTTCTCTTGGGTGTGTCTGCTTCATTTTTTAGGGCTTTCAGGTGAGCCATTAGGTTGCTTGTATGAGATGTTTCAAATTTCTTCTCGAAGGCACTTCGTGTTATGAGATTTCCTCTTAGCACTGCTTTCATTGTGTCCCATAAGTTTTGTTATGCTGTGCTTTCATTTTCATTGAATTCTGGGAAGTCTTTAATTTCTTTCTTTGTTTCTTTCCAGCCCACATGCCATGGAGTATGGTGTTTTTCAGTTTCTGTGTATATTTAGGCTTTTTGCTTTTTCTGCTGTTGTTGAGGTCCAGCTTAAACCCTGGTGGTCACATAGAATACAGGGGATTATTTCAATCTTCTTGTATCTGCTGAGGTTTGCTTTGTGACCAATTATATGGTTTATTTTGGAGAAGGTTCCATGAAGTGCTGAAATGAAGGTATGCTCTTTTTGAAATTGTGTGAAAAGTTCTGTAGAAATCTATTAGGTCCATTTGATTTAGGACCTCTGTGAGTGCCTTTATTTCCCTATTGAACTTCTGTTTAGATGATCTGTCTCTTGTTGAGAGTGGAGTGTTGAAGTCTCCCACTATTAAGGTGTTGGGATCCATGTGCAAATTAAGCTTTAATAATGTTTTATTTACAAATGTAGGCACTCTTGTATTTGGGGGTCAGATGTTCAGAATTGTGATGTCCTCTTGGTGGATTTTTCCTTTGCTGAGAATGAAGTGCCCCTCCTCATCTTTTTTGATTAATTTTTTTTGGTCCATTTGCTTGAAAAACATTTTTTCCAGCCCTTTACTCTGAGGTAGTGTTTATCTTTGCTGCAGATATGTGTTTCTTGGATGCAACAGAATGTTGGCTCCTGTTTCTGCAACCATTCTGTCAGTCTGTGTCTTTTTATTGGAGAGTTGAGTCCATTGATATTGATGGATAATAGTGACCAATGAACATTAGTTCCTTTTATTGTGGAGTTGGTGGTGTTACTGTGATTCATTGCATGTTTTCTTTTAATTTTTCTTGTGAAAGTTATCTGTATCCTATGCTTTCTTGGGTGTAGTTCTTTTCATTGGATTGGAGTTTTCTTTCTAGTATCTTCTATACATTGGGGTGCTGTGTGGATATTGTTTGAATTTAGTTTTGTCATGAATTATTTTGCTTTCTCCATCTATGTTGATTGAAAACATTGCTGGGTAGAATAGTCTGGGTTGGCATCTGTGTTCCCTTAAAGTCTGCACGACATCTGCCCTTCTGGCTTTCATAGCTTCTGTTGAGGTGTCTGGTCTGATTCTGAAAGCTCTATCTTTTTATGTTACTTGGCCTTTTTCCCTTGCTGCTTTTAATATTTTTTTCTTTGTTGTGTAGATTTAGTGTTTTGACTATGATGTAACAAGAAGAGTTTCTTTTCTGGTCTAGTCTATTTGGTGTTCTGTAGGCCTCTTGTATGTATATTTTTGAACATCACTTTCTTTAAGTTGAGAAAATATTCTTCTATGATTTTCTTGAAAATATTTTCCGGACCTTGGAGCCTGGTATCTTCTTTTTCATCTACTCCTACTATTTTTAGATTTTGTCTTTTCATGGTGGCTTTGATTTCTTGGATGTTTTATATTTGGAACTTTTCTGATTTTACTTTTCCTTCGAAAGATGTATCAGTTTCTTCAATTGTGTCTTCAGCGCCTGAGATTCTCTCTTCCATCTCTTGTATTCTATTGGTGATGCTTACCTGAGTGGTTGTTGATCTTTCTCTAAGTTCTCTGCCTCTAGGGTTTTCTCTGTTTGTGTTTTCTTTATTGATTCTAGGTCTTTTTTCATGCCTTGTACCATTTCCTTCATCTGTTTGAATGTGGAATCCTGTCTTCCTATGATGGCTTCTTTTTTGTTGTTGTTGTTCATTTTCTCTCTATATGACACTAATTGTTTCTCTACTTGTGCCGTTATTTGTTTGTCTGCATTTGCCTGTATTTCTTTGAGAGTTTTGTTCATTTCCTCTTTATTTTCCTCCTCATATGTGGCTATTTCTCTGAGAGATTTGATCATTTCCCCTTTATGTGTCTGGATAAGCATATCTTTAAAGTCATTTTTTTCTGTGTTTCCGATGAGTTGAAATATCCATTTATTTTGGGGGTTGCTGATGGAGCCATGATGTCCTGATTTTTGTTGCGTGTGTTCTTATTGTGACCTCCAGCCATCTGCTTATAGTTAACTTTCACTGTTTGTTCACGGACTCTGTACTTCAGACTGGGTCTATCTTTCTTTGGTGCCTGGAGTATTCTTTAGAAAGATGAGAGCGGTCCATTGGTTTCAGCTTGTGTTGCTGTTTCACTTTTATCTAAGGCAGGAAAGGCCGCAGGTGCAAAATCACAATTGCGAGGGAGCAAGTGTGCGAGTTTTCGTGGAAGTGTATCTTGAAGGACAGAGTGCTAGAGAATGTGGATGATTGGAATGTGGGGAAAGAGTTGCAGGCGCAGGACTGGGTGCAGATGCTAGTGCTGTTAGCAGGTGCTTTTGAGAGCGCAATTTGAGGGCGAGTTTGTGGGAACTGTTTGGGGTCGCAATGAGCCTGCTCCAATTTCCTGAATACCTCAGTGGTCTACAGTCCTGTTATACTGTTTTTCTGATATTCAGATCTGTCTGGGCTGTGGGAGTTGTTTACCTCAACTTCAGTGGTAGACCTGCCAAGCAGGGCCTTCAACGTTGGTAACGCTATCTGAAGAATCCCTATGTTACCCCAGATCTTGGGAGCTGGTGTTTTGGTCCACTGGGTGTCCAACCACAGCGGCACAAGTAGGAGTCCACTGGAACACATACCTTTGGGAAGGCCCTGGGGAGTCGCGGACCTGGTTTGCCCGGTGGTGCTTCCAACACTGAGCTCTGTGCTAGGAGCTGTGGGCACTGCAGGCTGGGCACTACTGCTGGACACTGCACTCTGTAGCAAGCACTGTGTGCTGCCTCTGCAGCCTCCACCTCTACCAACGAGGGAGAATGGAGGCCTGTGGAGGGTAAGTGCTGGGGGATTGAGTATTCTCTGTCTCATATCTCAAACAGGAGGTTATGTGCTAGGAGCAGCCAGCACTGTGCTCTGTGCTAGGGGCTGCCTGCACTGAGGACCACATCAGCTGCCCCTGCTGCTGCCTCTGCAGCTGCTTTGCCATTAAGTAGGGAGACCCATTAAAGGGGAAGTGCCTGGGAATTGAGTCTCCTGGTGAAGTCCACAGAGAAGTCCGTGGTTGACTTGAATCCTAATGCTCTCAGCTCAGGGTTTGTCCCCTTTCTCCCAGGAAACCTCAACGTTGGTGTTCTGGGTTCAGCTGCCCCTCCACTCACCAATTTCGAGTTTCAGATCCTCTGCCCCTGAGATGCAATGCACGCTGGTCACCACCATCTTGGATTTCCCCCAACTGTTATGTTTTAGTTAAAGTTTTAGCAAATTTTTTACTTTGATATATATACGTATATATATATATACGTATATATATATATATATATATGTGTGTGTGTGTGTGTGTGTATACATATACGTATATATATATCAAAGTAATGATAATGATATACATATATCAAAGTAATAATAAAATGGCTATATATATCCATTCATACATTTATAAATTGTTCCTCATGTATATTTTTATTAGTAGTCTGTTTTCTTTCTGTCCTTCTTTTCTTTTGTCTTTCCTTTTCTTTTTCTATTGTTTTTACTGGTATGTGTCACTTTTGTTATTTCTATTCAACTTTTAGAACTATATTGCAGTGTATTAATTGTTTGTTTTAAAGTGTTTTTAATTTTCAATACATTACTTTCATTTACTGAATTTTTTAAAATTTATTTATTTTTATCTCAATCACAGGTTAGGTACTTTGAATCCCAGGCGTAGCCCCCTCCCTCATTCCCTCCTACCCTCTCACTCCCTCCCTCATCTCCCTCCTCCCCGCCCCCTCCAAGTCCACCAACAGGGGAGGACCTCCTTCCCTTCCATCCAACCCCAGCTTATCCTGACTCTTCAGGGCTGGCTGCAATGTCCTCCCCTGGGATCTAGCCAGTCTGTCACTCCCCGGCTTGTATGGATTTTTTAACCTCCCTATTGGAAAATATTTTGATTTTTTTCTTCCTTTTAAAAATCGTTTGCTGTTTTTCTCTTCTCCACAACATCAGCCACAGATCATTTGAAATTTCATTAATGTATCTTTGCTTCTCTTCCATTTTTCCTCTTTCTCTACATCCTTTCTTTATCTTGATCACTTATTATTTTAGCAATACATAACTCTTCAGCAGCACTATGAGCCTCCCTGCTCAGTGACTGAGACATCAGAGGCTGCAGCTGTACAGGCCTACCAGCTCTGTGACTGAAAGAGCAGATGTGGCCATAAAAGGCTGATGCTTCACTCATGAGCCTCCTTGCTTCTTGACTAAGATGCCAGAGGCAGCCCCCACTACTAGACCTCCCAGCAAGGCAGCCAAACAGAGGAGAACACTGACAGATCTATACTTTCATTTTGGCCCAAATCTGAGAGTAGAGAACCTAGAGAATCAGGGTGGGAGGAGACCCCTGTGCTTCCTACATAGACCTGCAAGTGAGTGACTCGACCCTCAAGTGAGTGCTTGCAGAGCCCCTGATCCAGGGTCCCTCAACACTAGCAGCCAGGCATCAAGTGCCTCTCACCCACACCCCCACTGTGGGTAACATAGAGATACTTGGGACAGTGTTCTTAACATTCAAGCCCCTCTTCTGTGGGTCCCTCAGTGGAGTTCAGGCAAACAATTCCTAGAGAGAAATTGGTGCAACCCAGACAGATCTGAGTTCCTGGAAGATAGTACAACTGGCCCGTGGACAACTGAGGCACTGTGCTGGAGAAATATGCCAGCACCTTCACCTGAGATTACGCTCCATACTTCCCAGCATCTACACACACCTGGTCCTCCAATGCACACTTCCATGCCCACTCCCACACTTCTGCTCATGTGCCTGCAACCTTCCTCCTTTAGCTATAGCTGAAATACCAACATCCACTCTCGAACCGATGGACCTCTCTCATCTTCCTGAAGAATGGTCCAGACCCCCGGGACAGATGGACACTGTCTGAAGCACAGACTGCAGGAATAGTGAAGGTTATGGATAAGCAAATGGCTATGGGTCGGCATAGGAACACATCCAACAAAAATCAGGACATCATGGCTTCACCAGCAACCGCAAAAATCAATCGATATTTTAATTCATTGGAAACACGGGAAAAGGATCTCAAATCTATGCTTATCCAGTTATTATAGGCACATAAAGAGGAAACAAAGCTCTCAAAGAAATACAGGCAAATACAGCCAAACAAATAGAGGCACATTTGGAGGCACAAGTAGAGGCAAATAGAGAGGAAATGAACAAAAATTCAGAGGTCATCATGGAAAGACAAGAATGCACATTCAAAATGATGAAGGAAATGGTGCAAGACATGAAAACAGAATTAGAATCAATAAAGAAAACACACAGAGAGAAAAGCCTGGAGCTGGAGAACTTAGAGAAAAATCAGGAACCACAAAGGCAAGCATCACTAATAGAATACAAGAGAAGGAAGAGAGAATCTCAGGTGCTGAAGGTACACTTGAAGAAATTGATACTTCTTTCAATGAAAAAGTAAAATAAGAAAAGTCCCAAACACAAAACCTCCAAGAAATCAAGGACACCATGAAAAGACAAAATCTAAGACGAATAGGAATAAATGAAAAAGAAGATTCTAGGCTCCAAGGTGCAGAAAAATATTTTCAAGAAATTATGAAAAAATTGCAAATTAAAAAGACCCTGAGATTTTACCTTACACTAATTAGAATGGCTAAGATCAAAAACTCAAGTGACAATACATGCTGATGAGGATGTGGAGAAAGGGCAATCATCCTTCATTGCTGCTGGGAATGCAAACTTGTACAATTACTTTGGAAATCAGTCTGGCACTTTCTCAGACAATTAGTAATAATGTTTCCTCAAGATGCAGCTATACCACTCCTAGGCATATATCCAAAACATGCACAACTATACAACAAAAACATTTGATAAACCATGTTCATAGCAGCTTTATTTATAATAGCCAGAATCTGGACAAAACCTAGATGTCCCTCACTGGAGGAATGGATACAAAAGTTCTAGTACATTTACACAATTGAATACTAGTCAGCGATTATAAACAAGGAAATCATGAAATTTGCAGGCAAATGGTGGGAACTAGAAAAGATTGTCCTGAGTGAGGTAACCCAGAAGCAGAAAGACACACATGGTATACACTCACTAATAGATGGATATTAGTCATATAATACAGGATAAACATAAATAAATCTATACTCCTAAAGAAACAAGAAGGAAGACCCTAGGGAAGTTGCTCAATCCTCACTATGAAAGCAAATGAGATAGACATTGGAGGAGGAAGAAAACAGGGAACAGGACAAGAGCCTACCACAGAGGGCCTCTGAAAGACCCTACCCAGCACGGTATCAAAGAAGATGCTGAGACTCATAGCCAAACCTTGGGCAGAGTGCAGGGAATCTTATGAAAGAAGGGGAAGATAGAAAGACCTGGAGGAGACAGGAACTCCACACACACACACACACACAAAAAACTGAACCAGAAAATCTGGGCCTAGCGGTCTTTGATAAGAACAATATTCCAACAAAAGACCATGCATGGAGGTAACCCAGACCCCTTTCTCAGATGTAGCCCAATGGAGCCCAGCCTCAAAGTGGGTTTCCTAGTAAGGGGATCAGGGGTTGTCTTTGACATGAACTCAGTGGCTGACTCTTTGATAACCTTCCCCTTGGCGAAGTGCAGCTGTCCCAAGCAACAGAGGAAGACAATTCAGCCAGTCCTGATGAGACCTGATGTGGTAGGGTCAGATTGAAGGGGAGGAGCACCTCCTCTATAAGTAGACTAGAGGAGATGCATAGGATGAGAAGAGGGAGGGAATGTGGGTAGGCTTGGGTCAGGAGGAAAGAGGGGGCTATAGCTGGGATACAAAGTGAATAAATTGCAATAATCAAATTAATTACTTAATTAATTAAAAATAAAAAACAATACCTAACTTTTGCTTCATAGCATATTTTACGTTATTTTTGGCACTTTCTGTTTCATACATTCTGCATGTATACATACTAGACTTGAGAGAGAAAAAGGATTCTTCAAAATAAGTCTGTATTAACTCAGGTCAAGACCACTAATTCAGCACTACAGAAAATTTTGGAGAGATTACATACACAGAGAAGGATGAAAGAAAGTCTTAACTTTAGAAACACTGGAGGAAGTTTAAAACAATCAGTAACTCCTTTATGTATCAATAATTAATTTGTGTGAAATTAGTGAAATATCCACATAGCTAAAATAATACCCATGAATATACCTAACTATGGTGGACAAATAACCCTATAACTAAATTGTGTAAAATTCATAGAGAATTAATAGAAATTATTGTTTAAAAAATAGTCTTCTGTACATCACAAAGACCAATATCTAGACTAAAGAACTGCAATTATTGGATATCAAAAAAAATCAACAAATGAGATAATAAACTGTATAGACAGTTCTGAAAAGAAGAAATACAAATGTCCAATAAGTATTTGAAAAAATCTACATACGTAGCCATCAGGAATATGCTCATTAAAACTGCTTTGTTGTTCCCTTTCATTTCACTTGGAATAGTGATCATCAAGAAACAAAGGACAACAAATGTTAGCAAAGCATGTTTGTTGTGAGGAAGCCTTTTAAATTTCTGGTGTGGCTACACATAGCTGTAGTCAGTATGGAAAGCAGCATAGCATTTTCTCAGAAAACTATCATATTATCCAACTATAACTACTTTTGTTTATATATGTGAAAGACTCTAAGCTAATAAGCCTCAGCGATACTTGCACAACCACATTTATTGCTGCTATGTAATTCACAATAGCTAGAAGATGTTAAAACATCCTTGATGTCCATCAACAGAAAAATTGAAAAAGAAAATGATATACATAACTTTGTAATATATTCAGCTGTAAAGAAAAGAAATGAAATATTATTTGCCGAAAACGGAATGAGCTGGAAATCATTATGATAAAATAAGCCAGACTCAAATGAATTGTGCATACTTTCTCTTATGCACAATGTATATTTAAATTTGTATGTATGTTTATAAACATATACATGAGGTGAGTCAAGGACCTTAAAATTACAAAGTGGATCATGACTGACAAGAAAGACATCCCAAGTGAGCCATGGGGAAATGAGGTATAAAGTAGTTGGCAATAGAGTTCACACGACAGGAAAGCAAAAAGTGGAGAACATTCTTCAGAAAGAAAATAACCTGCATGGTGAGGGAGGATGGATTGAGAAAGATGAATTAGAACAAATTAAGATTACATGTATATACGTATGAAAATGCATAAGAAAACTCATTATTTTATATTCCAAATTATAGTTTATTAATTTGTAATAACAGCCAACTCTTATTTATTTATTTAATATTTATTCACTTTAAATCCTGGCCATAGCCCCATCCCTCCTCATCTCCCTGTCCCATTCCCCCATCCCCTTAACCAACCCCTCCCCTTTTCCTCAGAAAAAAGGGGAGCCCCTTTCCCATCCTCCCCAGATCATCAAATGTGTCCTCTTTCCCTATGGCCAACCAGTTCAGTCCCTCCAGGGGGAAGTAACTGAAAAACTGGCAAGAGAGTCCGTATCAGAGAGAGAGGATCCACTCCCCTTACTAGAGAACCCACATGTGGTCTGAGCTATCCATCAGTTACATCTGTGTAGGGGACATAGGTCCAGTCCATGCAAGGTCATTTGTTGGTGCTGCAGTATCAGCAGGCCCCTATAGTTTTCCATAAGAACTAAACTAGCCATTTCTAAGAGCAGTGGTCCAATGACCTAATGATCTCCCACTAGGCACTGCCTCATAAGGGTTTGTTGTTGTTGTTGTTGTTGTTGTTGTTGGGTTTTGGGTTTGTTTTGGGTTTTGATTTTGGTTTTTGGTTCTTTGTGTAACCTTGGCTTTCCTGGACTTCCTTTGTCTAGGCTGGCCTTGAACTCACAGAGATCTACCTGCTTCTGACTCCCTGACTCTTTCAATTACAGGACTGCCTCACTGTACACAGCTGCCTCTTGAGGGTTTTAATGCCTATTAAAAGCACCACATAGGGGACAAGATCGCTAGGACATGAATCATCAAGTAGCTTACTTAAAACATAGCATTTGTCAACTATGTCACAGCCATAATGGCCCAATTATCTCCAATCTTCCACAAATTAAAAGAAACTATCCATACCATTGTGAAATAAAGACAGATATAACATTTCTAATCCTTTCTTAGAATTTTAGTAGAATCATCAAGAACTTCAGAAGAAGAAAGTCACAACCGCCTACCTACTTTTCTTAATGCTAGTTTAGCTCTTCAGAGTGAAGAAATTTCCTATTTCTACCTGTGAATATATATTTTTTTCTCTTTGGAGCCCTACCCAGTAAGCTAAGGAAGTTGAAATTTTATATCCTGTAGTAGGGACTAGGGAAAGGACATTGGTTTGAATTTTTTTTTTTTTTTTTTTTTTTTTTTTGCCAGAAGGTCTTTTTGCTTTCAGGGCATATGGTAGCCAGGGCTACATCTATTCTGGTTGCCAAGGGTTTGACTTTTCTCTGGGAAGTCTTTTTTTTTTTAATCCACTTTCTTTTTTTTACATATAATTATTATTTTTTATATTAATTACAGGTTATTTACTTTGTATCCCAGCTGTAGACCCCTCCCAATCCCACCCTCTCTCCCTCATCTCCTCCCTGCCTCTCCCCTAGTCCATTGATAGGGGAGGTCCTCCTTCTCTTCCATCTGACCCTAGTTTATCAGGTCTCATCAGGACTGGCTGCAATGTCCTCCTCTGTGGCCTAGCAAGGCTGCTGCTCCCTTGGAGTGGGTAGGAGGGAGGTCAAAGAGCCCACCACTGAGTTGATGTCAAAGATGGTTCCTGTTCTCCTTACTAGGGAAACCCACTAGGATGCTGAGCTGCCATGAGGTAAGTCTGAGCAGGGGTTCTAGGTTATGGGGTACAGAGCTTAAGAGGAATATAGAATGGCAGAGAAACACTTATAGAACTGTCCAAAGTACTTAGGCATCAGGGAGATGCAAATCAAAATGATCCTGAGATTTTACCTTACACCCATCAGAATGGCTAAGATCAAAAATCTTAAGTGGCAATACATGCTGGAGAGGTTGTGGACAAAGGGGAACTATCCTTTCTTGCTGGTGGGAATGTAAACCTGTACAACCACTTTGGTAATCAATCTGGCACTTTCTCAGACAATTACGAATAGTACTTCCTCAAGATCCAGCTATACTACTCCTAGGAAGTCTTTTTTTAAATTCATTTTACATCCTTTTTATAGCCCCATCCCTCCTTCCTTCTGAGTACCACCTGCCCTCCTTCTACCCTCCTCCTCCCCTTGGCTTCAGAAAAGGAGGATTCCCTTTACCATCCTCTCTAGCTGGTCTAGCTGAGTCCTCTAGACTCAGACAGAACTGAGTCTGTCCTCTTCCCCTCTGGCCTGGAAAGGTAGTCCTGCCAGGGGGTAGTGATAAAGCAGATGCAGTCCTCACTTTCCTTGCTAGAGGACCCACATGAGGCCTAAACTTCCCAACGCTACATCTTTGACAGAGGCCCAGATCTAGGCCATGCATGGTCCTTGGCTGATGTTTCAGGCTCAGCAAATACCTCAGTTCCCTGGTTAGTTAGTTCTGTTCTTTTGTTGTGTAATTGTTTGTTCCTTGTGGAGCCCCTGTCACTTCCAGTACCTTTTCTCTTTCCTCTCACTTTTCCACAAGATGCCCTAAGCATCTCCCAATGTTTGGCTGTGAGTCTTGTCATCTGTTTTGAGGGTCTGCTTCGTAGTTCCACTCAGAGAACAACTCTGTTAGGCTCCTGTCTGAAACTTTAGCAGAGCTTTGTTCACAGTGTTAGGGGTTAGCACTCTGTGATTGGGTGGGGCTTTGGTTGGGCCAGAAATTGCATGGGCATTCCTTAATACTTTACTCCATCTGTTTTATCTTTATCCCTACACATCTTGTAGGTAGGGTAAATTTTAGGGTTGAGGATTTTGTGGCTGGGTTAGTGTCCCCCTCTCTCTGCTAGGAGAGTGAGAGTCTAGTCAGTGAGTGTCCTCTTCAGTTTCTATGGCCTCTGCTACTAAGAGTCTCTGCCTGAGTGCCCCTCATATCCTCTCTCTTTGAGAAGTCTTTATAAAGACAAAGGGTCTAAAATTTAAACTAAGCTCTCTATTGATACAAGAAGTGCCCTAACCTCTCTGCATTGCTGATGGGAACAGGGCTTTTACGGTTAGTACCATTGTATATCAAAAAACATATTGTAGCTTTTATGGAAGTGTGTTTCATTCCATGAGGACCCCATGGTATAGTTTTTATTTAGTCTGTAATACAGCCAAGATAAATTCCATTGTTCTTCCTTCATATTTGATGAAACTATAACATAAAAAACACTGTCCTACAACAGCTGTAGCAGTGCATTCTCATAATCTCAGCTCTTAGTAAATGGAGGTAGGATGATCAGTAGTTCAATATTATCTTCAGATACATTGGTAATTCAACATAAGTTTGGGCTATATGACCAGTCTCAGGAAATGATAATGTACTTTAACCTGGAAGGAAATTTGAAACTCAGATCTATTCCTATCATCCTTGTAGAGCATCTAGAATCTGAGGGTGCATACTGATTTATACCTCAATGAATATTGGGATAAGCCCTGAAAGGAACTGCTTGAGGTTCAGGGTAGTACTTAGCTGAATAATCTAATGACATTAGGCTAAGGAATAATTATCTTTTTTACATAACAACCAATATTACCTAATATTTACTAACTACTTTCCCTGAGACAAAAAATATAGTGTATGTTTTGTCGAAATTATTCCATTTTTTCTTGTAACTAACCCATGTGATTATGTACTGTTTCAGTCTTCATTGTTTTGTGTTTTTAACCATATAATCATTTTTTCTACCAAATACTATACTGTTGGAGGCTTTTTAGGAGAAATATAATTAAGTTCTGAGAAACTGATTCTTTATATGCATTTGTTTCCTTAATCCTATGTCAGGTGTGCATTCTGACCAGAATTCTCAAATGTGAACCTTTGTGTACTTTAGGCATTTAAAACATATACACATACATTAAATGATTTTTAGTATATACATATCAGGTAGTAATAACTACAATCAATTTTAGAATGTATCATTTCAGTTCCACATAACTAACCTCTTTACTCTGGTGTTTTGTAGTAAGGGCTGGTGTCTGGCCTAACTCCAACTCATTTTTCAGTTAACAATTCACAAAAGATCAAACATTTAATTGCCACAGATAACATCAAAGTGTTATGAAGAATAGACTGTGGAAAGAGGTATGAAAGACCAGAAAGACCCTGCATTTTCAGCTGAAATTGATTTGTGCTGTAATATATACCTAATTGTTTTTTAAAGCCACCCAAAACCATAGACTGTTATAGAAATTTTTCTGATTTTCTTATATTACATATGGAGGATAAATGAATATCTATGGGCAGGATTCAAATTCTCAGCTGGTAGTTTGTGACCTCTCTGTTCCAGAAGTGTGAGCATTCTGATTTAATCTTGTTGAGCTCATTCCCTATCACTTCCATATTTATATAGTTGGAATTTTATTTCTGACTTTATGACTTTGAGTTGCCTGTGTTTTAGACTAAAAATGTTGTTTATCAGATTTTTCCTTTTATTTTCTGAGACCAGGTTTCTTTGTGTAGCCTTACCTGTTTGGGACTCACTTTGTAGGCCAGGTTGGCCTTGAACTCACAGCAATCTGCCTGCCACTGCCTCCTGAGTACTAATGTTAAAGGTGTGCACAACCATGCATGGCTACCAGACAACTTTGTGAGGGGCCTCATTTCATACTAGCTCATCTCTAAACTGTTAGCCTCTCTAAAAACAGATTTTAACATTACACACCTAATAATTTCTAAAAGATACTACAGGTAGCAAGTTTACCTTACTGAAAATTCAATTTAAAGCAAAGTTTCTTAAGTTTTCTTGGGCTCTGATTGTATTTTAACATCACCATAGCCTGATATGCCATGGAGCAGCTATCACTGACATGTGCCCTCCTCTGTTGGAACACACACAGTTTGCCAGATGCTACTGCCCACCTTTCACTAATGGGGATAATTCAAATGCTGCATTTTCATGAGTGCCTGTCTTAAAGGTTGTGTTAAGGATTAGATGAAAAGATAATTAGAGTCAATAAAGAAAATACAAACTGAGAAACCCCTGGAGATGGAGAACATAGAGAGGAGATCAGGAACCACAGAGTTAAGCATCGCCAAAAGAATTCAAGAGATGGAAGAGAGAATCTCAGGCACTGAAGATACACTTGTAGAAATCAAAATATTTCTCAAAACATAAAAATGGAAAAGTTCCTAGTACTAAAATTCTAAGAAATGAAGGATATCATGCAAAGAGGAAACTGGAGAATAATAGGAATAGTCAAAAAAGAAGATTCTAGGCTCCAAGGTCCAGAAAATACTTTCAAGAAAATCATAGAAGGAAATATCTGCAAACTTAAGAAAGAGAAGTCCTTAAACATACCAGAGGCTTACAGAACACAAAGTAGACTAGACTAGAAAACAAATTTCACCTGCACTTAATAATCAAAACACTAAATCTACAGAACAAAGAAAAATTATTAAAAGCATAAAGGGGAAAAGGCCAAAGTAACACATAAAAGCAGACCTATCAGATCACATCAGACTTCTCAGCAGAGACTATAAAAGCCAGAAGGGCTTGAAGGGATATCATCCAGACACTAAGAGATCACAGATGCCAACCCAGACTACTCTATCCAGCAAAACTTTCAATTAACATAGACAGAGAAAATAAAATATTCCATGACATAACTAAATTTAAATAGATAAGCCACAACCCAGATCTACAGATGATATTAGAAGGAAAATTCTGGCCCAATGAGATCAACCCAAGAAAACACAGGATAAAGACAACTTCACAATAACAAAAACAAAAAAAGGAAACAAGAGTGCAAACACAATCGCTACTGGTTGTACAAGTTTGCATTCCCACCAGCAATGGAGGAGGGTTCCTCTTTCTCCACAACCTCTCCAGCATGCGTTGTCACTAGAGTTTTTGATCTTAGCTATTCTGAAGGGTGTAAGGTGAAATCTCAGAGTCGTTTTGATTTGCATCTCCCTGATGGCTAAGGATGTTGAGAATTTCTTTAAGTGTTTTTCTGCCATTTTATAATCCTCTACAGTCAGTTCTCTTTTTAGCCCCATACCCCATTTTTTAATTGGATTATTTGGTTTCTTGCTTTTTAACTTCTTGAGTTATTTATATATACTGGATATTAGCCCTCTGTCAGAAGTAGGATTGGTAATGATCCTTTCCCAATCTATTGGCTGTTGTTTCGTTCGATGACAGTGTCCTTTGCTTTACAGAAGCTTTTTAGCTTTGGCAGAGGGCGAGAAGTAATGATAGATCTGGGGGAGGTTGGTGAGACTTGGGAAGAACAAGAGCTCCACAAGGACCAAACTGAGCAGGGCACAGTGGTCTTGTATGAGATGGTTTCTACAATCAAGGACCATGTGTGGATATGACCTGCAACCCCTGCTCAGATGGGACCCATGATAGCTCGTTGTAA
>CM053742.1:50409136-50438721 GCA_028658305.1 Pachyuromys duprasi
GAAACAAATAAAACTATTCAAAGAATCAATGAAACGAAGAGCTGGTTCTTTGAGAAAATCAACACAATAGATAAGCCCTTAGCCAAACTAACAAAAAGGCAGAGAGAAACAATCCAAATCAGCAAAATCAGAAATGAAAAGGGGGACATAACAACAGACACTGAGGAAATCCAAACAATCATTAGGTCTTACTAAAAAGCCTATATGCCAAAAAATTTGAAAATCTAAATGAAATTGACAATTTTCTTGATAGATTCCATTTACCTAAATTAAGTCAAGATCAGGTAGAAAAATTGAATAAACCTATATCCCCCAAGGAAATAGAAGATAGGATGCAAAAATTTGTCTCCATGATCAACAATAACTCTCAAAACTATGATAACACAGGGGTCTTTTATGAGACTGTTTCTCCAAACAAGGACCATGTATGGATATAACCTAGAACCCCTGCTCGGATATAGCCCATGGCAGCTCAGTATCCAACTGGGTACCCTAGTAAGGGGAACAGGGACTATTTCATGAACTCAATGGCTGGCTCTTTGACGCTCGGCCATCCCCCCCCCCCCTCTCGAGGGAGGAGCAGCCTTGCTAGACCCCAGAAGAGGACATTGCAGCCAGCCCTGAAGATACCTGATAAGCTAGGTTCTTATGGAAGGGGAAGAGGTCCTCCCCTATCAGTGGACTTGGAAAGGGGCAGGAAGGAGATGAGGGAGGGATGGTGAGAGTGGGAGGGAATGAAGGAGGGGACTATGGCTGTGATACCAAGTATATAACCTGTGATTAATATAAAAATAAATAAATTTTAAAAAAGAAAAAAATAAACAAACCAAAAAAAGATAAAAAAAAAAAAAAAGAAGCAGTCATCAACATTCTCCCTTCCAAAAAAAGGCCTGGGACAGATGGATTTAGTGAAGAATTCTACCAGACCTTCAAAGAAGAGCTAATCCCAATTCTCTCTAATATATTCCACAAAATAGAAACAGTGGGACATTACCAAACTCATTCTATGAAGCCATACTCAACTTGATACCTAACCCACACAAAGACCCAACAAAGGGAACTTCAGACATACTCAATAAAATAATACTCAATAAAATACTTGCAAACCGAATCCAAGAACACATCAAAGATATCATCCACCATGACCAAGTAGGCTTCATCCCAGGCATGCAGGGGTGATTCAATATATGGAAATCCATCAATGTGATCCACCATATAAACAAACTGAAGGAAAAAAACCCACATGATCATATCCCTAGATGCTGAAAAAGCTTTTGACAAAGTCCAACATCCATTCATGTTTAACGACTTGGAGAGATCAGGGATACAAGGCACATACCTAAGCATAGTAAAGGCAATGTACAGCAAGCTCATAGCCAACATTAAACTTAATGGAAGAAAGTTAAATCAATCCCACTGAAATCAGGGACAAGGCAAGGCTGCCCACTCTTTCCATATCTCTTCAATATAGTACTTGAAATCCTACATAGAGCAATAAGACAACTAAAGGAGATAAAGGGGATACAAATCAGAAAGGAAGAGGTCAAAGTATCCCTATTTTCAGATGATATGATAGTATACATGAGTGACACCAAAAATCAGAGAACTCCTTGAACTGATGAACACCTTCAGCAAAGTGGCTGGATACAAAATCAACTCAAAAAAATCAGAAGCCTTCCTGTACACTAAAGAAGAAAGGGCCGAGAAAGAAATTAGGGCGACAATACCATTCACAATAGGCATTAATAACATAAAGTACCTTGGGGTGATTCTAACCAAGCTAGTGAAAGATTTGTTTGAGAAAAACTTCAAGTCTCTGAAAAAGAAATTAACAACATATCAGAAGATGGAAAGATCTCCCATGCTCATGGACTGGTAGGATTAACATAGTGAAAATGGCTTTTCTGCCAAAAGTAATCTACAGATTCAATGCAATTCTCAGCAAAATACTAACACAATTCTTTACAGACCATGAAATAAAAATTCTCAACTTCATATGGAGGAACAAAAAACCCAGAATTTCCAAAACGATCCTGTACAACAACAGATCATCTGGAGTCATCTCCATCCCTGATATCAAGCTGAACTACAAAGCAATAGTTATAAAAACTTCATGGTATTGGCCTAGAAACACAATAGTAGATCAATGGAACCAAATAGAAGACCCCAAAATAAACCCACACACCTATGGAAACTTGATTTTTTAAAATGTAATTTATTTATTTTTATAGTAATCACAGATTAGGTACTTTGCATCCCAAGTGTAGCCCCCTTCCACATTCCCTCCCACTCTCCCCATCCCTCCCTCATCTCCTCCCTGCTCCCCTCCAAGTCCACCTAAGGGGGAGAACCTCCTCCCCTTCCATCCGACCCCAGTTCATCTGGTCTCCTCAGGGCTGGCTGCAATGTCCTCCCCTGGGATCTAGCCAGGCTATTACTCCTGGGCATTTATGGGGGAGGGTCAAAGAGCCAGCCATCGAGTTCATGACAGAAACAGTCCCTGTTCCCCTTACTAGCGTCTTCAGTTGGACATTGAGCTACCATGGGCCACATCTGAGTGGGGATTCTAGGCTATATCCACACATAGTCCTTGGTTGGAGAAATTGTCTCATATAAGACCCTGTGCCCTGATTAGTTTGGTCTTTGTGGAGCTCTTGTTCTCCCCATGTCTTACTAACTTCCCCTATTTTCATTACTATTCCCAGCCCTCTGCTGAAGGATTGGTTGTGAGTCTTAATATCTGCTTTGATACATTGCTATATTGATTCTTTCAGAAGCCCTCTTTGGTATGCTCCTGTCCTGTTGCTTGTTTTCTCCTCCATTCAATGTCTATCCCATTTGTTCATCTAAACGAGCATTGATCATACCAACCTGGGCACTCCTTCTTGTATATCTTCCCTAGGTATGTAGATTTCAGCATGACCTTCCTATCCTATCGGTCTATATAAGTGAGTATACACCATACGTTTCTTTCTGCTTTTGGGATACCTCACTTAGGATGATCATTTCCAGGTCCCACCATTTGCCTGAGAATTTCATGATTTCCTCATTTTTAATTGCTGAGTAGTAATCCGTTGTGTAAAAGTACCATAATTTCTGTAACTATTCCTCAACTGAAGGACATCTGGGTTGTTTCCAGGTTCTGGCTATTACAAATAAAGCAGCTACGAACATAGTTGAGCAAATGTCCTTGTTGTGTACTTGAGCATCTTTTGGATATATGTCTAAGAGTGGTATACCTGGGTCTTGAGGAATCACTATCCCTAATTGTCTAAGAAAGCGCCAAATTGATTTCCAAAGTGGTTGTACAAGTTTGTATTCCCACCAGCAACGGAGGAGGGTTTCTCTTTCTCCACATCCTCTCCAGCATGTGTTGTCACTTGAGTTTTGGATCTTAGCCATTCTGGTGGGTATAAGGTGAAATCTCAGGGTCGTTTTGATTTGCATCTCCCTAATGGCTAAGGACATTGAGCACTTCTTTAAGTGTTTTTTCTGCCATTCTATAATCCTCTACAGTCAGTTCTCTTTTTAGCTCCACACCCCAGTTTCATGAGATCCCATTTATTCATTGTTGCTCTTAGAGCCTGTGCTGTTGGTGTTCTATTCAGGAAGTAATCTCCTGTGCCAATGAGTTCTAGGGTCTTCCCCACTTTTTCTTCTAAATCGTTTAGTGTGTCTGGTTTTATGTTGAGGTCTTTGATCCACTTGGACTTTAGCTTTGTGCAAGGTGATAAATATGGATCTATTTTCATTTTTCTGCATACAATATCCAGTTGGACCAGCACCATTTGTTGAAGATGCTGTCTTTTTTCCATTGAATGGTTTTGGCTTCTTTGTCAAAAATCAGGTTTACATAGGAGTGTGAGTTCATTTCTGGGTCTTCTATTCGGTTCCATAGATCCACTATTCTGTTTGAAATTTGATTGCAACAATCAATAAATGGGACCTCATGAAACTGAAAAGCTTCTGTAAAGCAAAAGACAATGTCATCAAAACAAAACGACACCCTAAAGACTAGGAATGGATCTTCACCAATGCCATATCTGACAGAGGGTTAATATCCAATATATATATATATATATATAAAGAACTCAAGAAGTTAAAAGCAACAAATCAAGTAATCCAGTTAAAAATGAGGTACAGAACTAAATAGAGAACTCTCTGTAGAGGATTATAGAATGGCAGAAAAACACTTAAAGAAGTGCTCAATGTCCTTAGCCATCAGGGAGATGCAAATCAAAAGATTTCACCGTATACCTGCTAGAATGGCTAAGATAAAAATCTCAAGTGACAACACATGCTGGAGAGAATGTGGAGAAAGAGAAACCCTCCTCCATTGCTGGTGGGAATGTAAACTTGTACAACCACTCTGGAAATCAATTTGGTGTTTTCTTAGACAATTAGGAATAGTGATTCCTCAAGATCCAACTACACCACTTCTAGGCATATATCCAAAATATGCTCAAGTACACAACAAGGACATTTGCTCAACTATGTTCGTGGCTGCTTTATTTTTAATAACCAGAACCTGGAAACAACCCAGATGTCCCTCAGTTGAGGAATGGATACAGAAATTGTGGTACGTTTACAAAATGGAATACTACTCAGCAATTAAAAATGAGGAAATCATGAAATTTGCAGGCAAATGGTGGGACCTGGAAACGATCATCCTGAGCGAGGTATTCCAAAAGCTGAAAGACACACATGGTATATACTCACTTATACAGACCTATGAGATAGGATAAACATACTGAAATCTATACACTTAAAGAAGATAAACAAGAAAGAGGACCTAGGGTAAGAGGATTCATCCTCACTTAGAAAGACAAATGGGATGGACATTGGATATAGGAGAAAACAAGTAGCAGGACAAGAGCCTACCACAGAGGGCCTTGGAAAGACTCTACCTAGCAGTGTATCAAAGCAAATATTAAGACACAGAACCAACCCTTTGGCAGAGTGCAGGAAATCATATGAAAAAAGGGGGAGTTAGTAAGACCTGGAGAGGACAGGAGTTTCGCAAGAACCAAATATATCAGGGCATAGAGGTCTTTTATGAGACTGTCTCTCCAACCAAGGACCATTTATGGATATAACCTAGAACCCCTGCTTGAATGTAGCAAATGGTACCTCAATGTCCAAGTGGGTACCCTAGTAAGGGGAACAGGGACTGTTTCTGTCATGAACTCAATGGCTATTTGACCCTCCTCCCCCCGAGGGAAGAGCAGCCTTGCTAGGCCACAGAAGAGGACACTGCAGCCAGACCTGAAGAGACCTGATAAGCTAGAGTTAGATGGAAGGGGAGGAGGTCCTGCCCTATCAGTGGACTTGGAAAGGGGCAGGGAGGAGATGAGGGAGGGATGGAAGGGGGATATGGAGGGAATGTGGGAGGGGGCTACGGCTGTTATACAAAGTACACAACCTGTGATTAATATAAAATAAAAATGTTAAAAAAATAAAAAAACAAAAACAACAACAAAAAAGAGGAGCATTAGTAAAGCCTTGGAGATGTTGGTCACACTGTATTTCCATATACAAACATTATTATTTGAGCACCTTCATCCTGTAAAACTCCCTATCATGTAAATTTAAATTAAAAGAATTAATGTATATCTATAGACTTAATTCCATATTTAAAACTCCCACCTACGTGAAAAGAAAGTGAAAAGAAAATATATTCCTTTGAAATATGAATATTTATTATATTTTAGGAAAAAAGAAGAATGGAGGACATGCCCACATGACTCAATCAGTGTTATGTGGGAAAGTATTTCACTTACCACAGCATAGACTTTAAGATCAACAATCAATAAATGGGACCTCATGAAACTGACAAGCTTCTGGAAAGCAAAGGGCACTGTCATCAGAACAAAATGACAGCCTATAGACTAGGAAAGGATCTTCACCAACCCTATATCTGACAGAGGGCTGATATCCAGAACGTATAAAGAACTCAAGAAGTTAAAAAGCAAGAAATCAAGTACTGCAATTAAAAAGTAGGGTACAAAGCTAAATAGAGAATTCTCTATAGAGGAGTAATGAATGGCAGAGAAACACTTAAAGAAATGCTCAACAGCCTTAGCCACCAGCGAAATACAAATAAAAACGACCCTGAGATTTCACCTTACACCCACCAGAATGGCTAAGATCAAAAACTCAATTGACAGTACATGCTGGAGAGGATGTGGAGAAAGGGGAACCATCCTCCATTGCTGGAGGGAATGTAAATTTGTACAACCACTTTGGAAATCAATCTGTTGCTTTCTCCGACAATTAGGAATAGTGCTACCTCAAAATCCAGCTATACCACTCCTAGCATATGCCAAAATATGCTCAAGTGCACAACAAGGACATTTGCTTAGCCATGTTCATAGTAGCTTTATTCGTAATAGCCAGAACCTGGAAACAACCATGATGTCCCTCAATGGAGGAATGGATACAGAAATTGTGGTACTTTTACACAATGGAATAATACTCAGCAATTTTAAACAAGGTAACCATGAAATTTGCAGGTAAGTGGTGGGAACCAGAAAATATCATCCTCAATGAGGTATCCCAGGAGCAGAAAGATACACATGGCATATACTCACTTATAAGTGGATATTAGACACATAATTTAGGATAAACATATTAAAATCTCTACACCTAAAGAAGCTAAGCAAGAAGGAGGACCCTGGATAAGATGATTAATCCCCACTCAGTAAAGCAAATGGGATGGACATCAGAAGAGGGGTAAAACAGGGAACAGCACAGGAGCCTTTCACAGAGGGCTACTGAAAGACTCTACCCAGCAGTTTATCAAAGCAGATGCTGAGGCTCATAGCCAAACTTTGGGCAGAGTACAGGGAGACTAATGAAAAAGGGGGGGAGACAGACCTGGAGAGGACAGGAGCTCCACAAGGATATCAACAGAACCAAAAAACCTGGGCCCCAGGGTCTTTTCTGTGACTGATACTCCAACCAAAGATCATGCATGGAGATAACCTAGAACCCCTGCTCAGATGTAGTCCATGGCAGTTCAGTATCCTAGTAGGTTCCCTAGAAAGGAGAACACACACTGTTTCTGATATGAACTCAGTGGCTGACTCTTTGATCACCTCCCCTTGAGGGTGGGTGCAGCCTTACCAGGCCACAGAATAAGACAACGCAGCCAGTCCTTATGAGAGCTGAGAGGCTAGGGTCAGATGGAAGGGGAGGAGGATCTCAAAGAAATCATTAAGTTCTTTTACATTCCTCAATAGAAAGTTGTTTCATTAACTTCAATTGGCTGTGTGTTAATGAGAAGTCTAAATATTACAAAATTCATACTTCTCTGCCTCTTTTTTTCATTTACAAAACAGTCTAGCTTACCTGAGTAATGTGCCTTCCCTAGTCACCTTCTGTTCATGTCAAAAGCAGAATGAAAATGAGAATGAAATGAATTGGGGTTTGGCCATGCTGTATTTGAGGCTGAAGAACAATAGAACATCAGTCATCTGGTGGATAGCAAGGGTTTCAACTTACATAAGAAATAGTTAATCAATAGTGCTGGAGCAGCTGCCAAGACATTTGTAAAGGGAAGAAAGCTAGAGCACTATTTTACTTCTCAAACCACAAAATCTAGGTATATCAAATGGTAAAGGCAACAACAAAATAAACTTAAAATAAGCATATATTGCCATAAGGACAATCTTTTAAAGCACAATATAAATTCCTGAAGCCTTAAAGGCAATACCATAACATTTAAAGGGTCTTTGTGGAAAACATGAATGCTATGAAAAGAATTAGATAAAACTGAGGATTGCAATATTGAGGAAGCTATATCAGACTCGTATAAACCCCTCTACTCACATAGGGTTTCATTACGTATTCCAGAATAGTCCTGTGCTTGTGAACCTCTTTCCTCACATGCCCAGTGCTGAGATTATAGAAATGAAACAACCAGTTCCTAAGTGGCCTTAACAATTTTCTGAACAAAGGGTTTTTACAAATCTAAAAATTAGATTATACCTAATAAAATCTGGGTAAAGGAAATAAAAAAGCAGTTCATAGCAAAATTCAGAAAGCACAGGATAACAATCACAATTACATATTACTTAACCTAGACCAAGGTACTGTTTTGAATGATTTGCACATTTTAGTCCTGTCCTACAATAACCCTATAATATTAAGAATGCTATGACTCATATTACAGATAATTAAACTAGAACACAGAGATGTTAAGTGACTTGCCCATGGCAATACTGTGCTAAATAATAGTCTCAGGCTTTGAGCTTATATTTGCCTGTCAATATTCTTGTGCTGTCTGAATTATTTTTAAATTACCAACAATGCCAGTGGCAAACAAATTACAGAGAGTATCAAATTATTTAAATGAGCTAAATGAATGTGTCCATATTCATATTAACTAACATTTATAAAGGCATAATATGACACCAGGTTTTATTCACAAACACTTTTATCTCTTACCAATTCTTTGAGCATTTTATTCAATATGTTTTCATAATATTTATCCCCATCCTCAAATTCTTTCCAGATCTAATCCCCTTTTCCCTACCCATGCAACTTTGTGTCTTTTTTTTTTTTAATCCTTCTAGGTCAATTTGTGAGGCCCAGATTTTCTTGGATATATGGTCTTCCACTTGAATGTAGTAGACTTTCCAGAGGCTACATTCTTTGAGAAAACATAACAATGGACAACAGCGCCACAGCTAGGGGTAGGATTGTGTTCCAAATTATTACCCACTACTCATGCTGGAATTTGGTCTGGCTTGGGCTGGCACAGGCTTTGTTCATGTTGACTGAAGGAGTCAGCTTATGGAATTTTACTTCTTTACCTTATTTTTAGCATACACTCTGGAGGTTAGTCTCACAGAGACCTGAGGGAAACAGATGTTCTTACCAATGTCTGTTCTTAAATAGGGAAGTCGTCTGCAAGTGAACTATTAGGTACATTTTTAGTGACTGATGTAGTTTTTACTTTAAGGAAGTTGCTTGTGATTTGTTGCTTTAAAAATGCTATCCAAGTGTTGAATAAATGAGGCTTGAGTCTTGATCAAAATCTTGTCTTGACTCTATTCCTCCTGTCTCTGTCCTTATCATTCTCACTCCTTCCTTCAGGTAACCCTGCTCAACTTGCCTCCTGGGACAGGAGAGGTGGCTCCCGAATTTGGGACCTGAATACGAGGGATCCAGTGAGGAACGCTGTGGTCTGGAGTTCCAGATGGCAAGGTAAAAATACTTCGTGTTCTTCATGAAGACAGCCCATCTTGCAAAGGAAAAAGGTAGGTATACAGCACAATCATGGGGCAGAGCAATAGTAGAGAATTGTTTACGTGAACATTAAAGTCAATGTTTAAAACACGAGGAATTGGAATAAAGCCTAAACTCCTTAAAAAGGTTTTGAAGTTTGTAAATAATGTTTGTCCTTGGTTTTCAGAGGGAGGTACAATAAATTTGGAAACCTGGGAAAAGGTGAGAACAGGGTTATGAGATTATTATACAGCCAATGGCCCTAAAAAGGTACCTGCTAAGACATTTTCCTTCTGGGCATTAATCCATGATGTTCTTGACCCATGGCATGAGGGTGAAAAAATGAAAAAAATTAATTTCACAGTCAGGGGGCAGGGATTAAGAGAAATCAGAATAGACAGACAATCAGTGCAAAGTATTACAAGAATCAACCATAATGTGCATGTTGAAGCTCAAGCAGACTGAATAATGCTAAGGCAGGAGCTAATTCAGGAGATGTAAACGAAGTCCAGGAAGAATATTCTCCTCTTGAGAGGGCAATTTCTAAAGGACAAGATGCAGAAGAAGATTTAGAGTTAGTTTTTCCGGTTGTGGAGGTACTCGATGCCCAAGGTAATAGTGTTCTTCAATATTCTATTGAGTTTAAACAGATAAAAGAATTAAAAATTGCATGTGCTCAATATGGACCTAATGCACCTTTTACCACTGCCATGGTGGATTCTCTTGTGGAAGCAAACCTCATTCCAGCGGATTGGAAAACTTTTTGCGGAGCTTGTTTAGATGGAGGAGACTATCCGTTATGGAAATCAGATTTTACTGATGCAGTAAAGCACACAGCGTTACTGAATGCTGAAGCAGGAAATCCTCAATGGGATTTTAATATGTTATCTGGGGAAGGATCTTATGAGGGAAATGGTAATCAGCTTAATTATCCTCCTGCAGTCTATACACAAGTTGAGGTGGTCTCAAGAAAGGGATGGAATAAACTACCCATAAAAGGAGATCTTAGCACCAGCCTTTCAAGCATTAAATGGGGTCCTGATCAGCCATTTCAAGAGCTTGTAGATAGGCTACTTAAGGCAGCAGGAAGAATTTTTGGAGATCCTCAGAGTGGACGTCCCTTTGTTCAACAGTTAGCTTTTGAGAATGCTAACGCTGCATGTAAAGCTGCCATCAGGCCTTATCATGCTAAAACAGATCTAACTGAGTATATCAAGCTTTGTGCTGATGTTGGACTATCTTATACACAGGGCCTTGCCATGGCAGCAGCTATGCAAGGAACTACAGTGTCCTCTATGGTTTCCCAGGAAGGTCGAAGTAGAGGGTATTTTTCTTGCAGAAAAATGGGACATTTAAAGAGAGACTGTCCTAAAAAAGGCAAAAATACAAATGCCAAGGCTAATGCCCCAGCGCCAGGCTATGTCCTAGGTGTAAGAGAGGAAAACATTGGGCCAATGACTGCAGGTCTTGCACTGATGTTCAAGGATAGCCTTTGCCAGAGAGACAGGGAAATGGGATGTGGGGCCAGCCCTAGACCCCCAGACCCAGCAAACAGATTTATGGGGCCATGAAATTTCTGCCTCAAACTCCCACAAATCCATTCTACAACTTGTCAGAGCAACCCCAGGAAGTGCAGGACTGGACCTCAGTTCCTCTTCCTACACAGTATTAACTCCTGAAATGGGAGTACAGACTCCTCCCACTGGAGTTTATGGTCCCTTGCCTGAGGGAATGATGGGATTAATTATTGGGAGAAGCAGTAGTACCATTAGAGGGTTGCAAGTATTTCCAGGAGTTATAGATAATTATTATACAGGGGAAATCAAAATCATGGTAAGTTCACCTAGGAGAATTTCTGTGAGACAAAATAGTCAAAGAATTGCTCAAATAGTTTTATTAAATATACCCAATTTGCCTAATAAAGCTGTGTCAAATAAAAGAGGAACTGGAAGCTTTGGATCTTCAGATGTATACTGGGTACAACCAATCACTAAAGATAGACCTCAGTTGACTCTTCGGCTCAATGGGAAGCAATTTGGAGGATTGATGGGTACTGGAGCAGACGTGACAGTCATAGCTGAACATCATCGGCTACCTAATTGGCCTAAGCATCCCACTTTAACTCATTTATAAGGAATAGCACAATCTCAAAATCCAGAACAAAGCACAGATTTAATAATCTGGCAAGATAAAGAAGAAAATAGGAGCACGTGCCAACAATATGTTGTTAATGGTTTGCCTGTTAATCTTTGGGGAAGAGACATTCTTTGACAAATGGGAATTCTGATGTGCAGCCATAATGAAATTATAGCCTCCCAAATGTTAAAAAATGGATACTTCCCAGGGCAGGGATTAGAAAAAGACAATCCATGCAGAGCACAACCTGTTGAAGCTCAAAGAAATGATGGTACAAAAGGGCTAGGGTATTTTTAATGCAGGTCACTGAACAGCCTGCACCCCATGCAAATGCTATTAACTGGAAATCTGATGAATCTGTATAGGTGGATCAGTTGCCCCTTACATCAGAGAAAATACAAGCTACTCAATTGCTTGTGCAGGAGCAATTGGAAGCCGGACATATTGTAGAGTCCACCTCCCCAAGGAACACTCCTGTATTTGTCACTAAGAAAAAATATGGAAAATGGAGATTACTTCAGGGTTTAAGGAAAGTTAATGAAACCATGGAACTTATGGGAGCTCTACAACCAGATCTACCTTCACCTGTGGCCATTCCCAAAAATACTTTTAATATAATAATAGATCTTAAATATTATTTTTTACCATACCCCTTCATCCTAATGATTGTCATAGATTTGCTTTCAGTGTACCTTCAGCCAATTTTAAGGAGCCCATGAAATAGTTCTGCCTCAGAGAATGGCCAATAGTCTCACTTTACGCCAAAAATTTATGGCTCAGGCTTTAAAAGAAGTTAGGGAAAATTGGCCTCAGATGTATATTATTCATTATATGGGTGATATTTTAATTGCTGGAGCCAACGGTTCCAACACAAATTACTCATCAAAAAAATTCAGATTAAGATAGATAATTTAAATACCTTAAATGATTTTCAGAAATTATTAGGTAATATTAATTGGCATAGGCCACATTTAAAACTTACCACTGGAGAACTTAAGCCTTTGTTAATATTCTAAAAGGGGATGCTTGTCCTTCATCTCCACGAACCTTAACCCCTGAAGCACGAGGTGCCTTAGAAGTTGTCCAACAGACCATAGATAACCAATTTGTTACCTATCTAGATTATGAAAAAATCCTTGAGTATTTAGTTTGTTGTATAAAATTTACACTTACAGCATTGTTTTGGCAAAATGTATCTATTACGTGGATTCATTTGCCTTCCTCTCCCTCTAAGGTTACTTATTCATATTATTCTGCTGTGGCTAAACAGATATATTTAGGACGATTGGAAGGTAAAAAATATTTTGGAAAAGAGCCTGATATTATTTATCAACCTTATTCCAAGGAACAACAAGAATGGCTATATGTTCATACAGATGATTGGCCCCCTGCTTGTGCCAATTTTATAGGAAAACTAAAAACTCATTATCCAGGAAATAAGTTAATTCAGTTTTTAAAAGTGCATCCTATAGTTTTCCCTATAAAACCCAAAATTGCTCCTATTATTAACGCACTATCAGTGTTTACTGATGCTTCTTTATCTGACATTGCTGCCTATACTTATGAGGGAAAGGTAGTATCTTTTAAAGCAGCCAGCACATCTGCACAAATAGCAGATTTGTCTGCAGTGTTAGCAGTATTTCGAAGCTTTAATAGATAAACTTTAAGTATTTTTACAGATAGTGCTTATATTGCTCAGTCATTGCCTAGATTAGAAACTGTAGAACAAATTCAAGTGTCTTCTCCAGCTGGAATTTTATTTTTGCAAATTCAAAAGTTAATTCAGGATAGATCATTTCCTTTTTTGATTGGAAATTTAAGGGCACATACTGATTTGCCAGGACCCTTTCTAAAGGGAACGATCTGGCAGACAAAACTACTAAGGTATATTTGTCTCAGTTAGAGGAGGCTCAGAATGCCCATAATATGCACCATCTCAGTAGTCAAACATTGAGACTCAAATATGGATCAACTAAAGAGCAAGCTAGAGGCATAGTTAAAGCTCATAAAATTTGTCCTCAATTTCAACATGTTCCACATTTGGGGATCAACCCTAAAGGACTAGTCCCAAATCAAATTTGGTAAATGGATGTGACCCACATTCCTGAATTTGGAAAACTAAAATATGTGCATGTGTACATTGATACCTTTACTGGATTTATTTTTGCAACTCCTCAATCAGGAAAAGCTACAAAAAATGTTATTGCTCATTGCCTTCAAGCTTTTAATGTTTTAGGAGTTCCTAAACAATTTAAAACTGACAATGAAACTGGATATACAAGTAAATCTTTTAAAAGATTTTGTCAACAGTTTAGAATTTCTCACATAACTGGAATACCTTACAATCCTCAAGGACAGGGCATGGTGGAACATGCCCATCGAACAATTAAAAGTTATTTGCAGAAAACAAAGAAGGGAGGGTTACTCCTCTGGACATCAAAGAATCATTTTAATCATGTTCTTTATATTTTAAATTTTTAAAATTTGGATAAAAACGCCAAGTCTGCTACTGATAGATTTTGGCACACAGACACTAAAACATCTTATGCAAAAGTAAAATGGAAGAATCCTTTAGCAAATCAATGGCATGGACCTGACCCTGTACTTACATGGGGCGGGGATTTGTTTGTGTTTTTTCACAGGAAAATGATGCTGCAAGATGGTTGCCTGAGAGGTTGGTGCAACAAGTGGATCACAACTTGGGCACAGATGGCAGCAATCACTGTGATGATCCTGACGCTGACTCACAGGAAATTTATTAGTCTTGTGTCCCTGAGCCACCACTTCTGGGTCCAGTTTCTTAGAATGACCCTGAAGTGCTAATAGCAGTAAATAACACCCGCCTTCTGGGATGGCCTTTTGCAGAGGATCACCTATTTAGGAAGACAATACTGGCTGGGGAGCTGGATTTCCCTATGTTTGTAGAAAAGTCGTCCCAAAACCTTAGGATGCTTATAGGTTGCTCTCCAGCCTTTAGAGAGGCAACTTGCTCCTGGGTGCAAAAATGGGATCAGAGGTTTATACATGGCTACCCCTTGGGGGACGGAAAGAAGCAACGTTCCTGTGCCTTTTGAACAACCTCCACGTGGAATGAGATTTTGCACCTATTCTTCAGTCCCTTTGCAACGATGTTTTGCACGCAATCCCATTGAATATACTCTTTTGGGGACTAACTTTTCCGTCATTGATTGGAGTAATGCCAGATATCTTCATTCCACCAAAACTTGTCCTGTCCTATGGTTTGTGGCATACTAAAGAGGGGAAATCACAGTTTTATCTCTGGAAACTTGCTGCAGCACTTGACATGGTAAGCTCCATTCCAGGACCTGACTATAGTACTATGTTTGAGAACTGGTCCAGGGGTATCAGCCCCTTATGTTTTGCTTGTAGGACGATTTAATATTAACCTTTTTTCTAATAATGATTCTTTTGTTGTAGATTGTAATTCCTGTTTTCTTAGTAATTGTGCTACTAAGGGAGATAAGCATGTGCTGATTCTAAAACAACCACCTTATGTAATGCTTCCAGTATAGTTATTAGGAGAATGGTATGCAGATAAACGTATTTTAGTGCTAAATAAGCTTAAAGAATTGATTAGACCTAAAAGATTTGCTGTTAGTTTAGTTGTTGCTGGAATAGTGGCATTAATCACTCTTATTTCTTCCACAACGGCTTCTGCTGTGGCCTTTTCCAAGGCAGTACATACTGCCTCTTATGTTAATTAGTTTGCCCAAAATGTGACTCATGCCTTGCATTTTCAAGTAAGTATGGATGATAAGTTGACACAATGTGTGGATGCTTTGTATGCTTCCCTCAATCTGCTGAGAGAGGAGGTGGAAGGGCTAAAAAGGTTAAACAAGTTACAATGTTATGCAGAGTTTCAGTGGATTTGTGTTACTCTTTATGTGTACAATCATTCTAAATTCAATTGGACTCAGATTCAACATCATTTGTCTGGTATTTGGTCTCATACAAATTTATCCTTAGGTCTTGCTAGTATGAGGAAGGAAGTTTTTAATTTAGCTGAAGCACGTGCCTTGGAAGTAGATCTTGCTCGTACTGCCTCAGACATCTTTGATGGACTTAAGAGATATTTTCCTTCTGGCAGCAGTATCTTGCAATATGGCCTTTCATTGACGGGAATGGCAGGACTGACTGGGGTCATCGCTTGTGCGATTCTCCCCTGCCTTCTTCAATGTTTTCTGCAGCTCCTGCAATTCATCCAGGCACAATTGCATAAAATCAAGCTAGGACAGTCCCTTAATCCTGTGTGATATGAAGTCAGTCAAAGACAAGTAAGATCATATCCTTCTTATGACCAACCTAAGACAGAGACAGGAGCATGCACTCCTGTTACTCCAAGATGGGTAAGATATGGGGAGAAACTGGTAACCTAAGAGATGCTTCATGGTTTACAGGATTGTAAAACCAAAAAAAGGGGGACCCGAAGGAGTCAGCATATGGAATTTTACTTCTTTAGCTTATTTTTAGCATACACTCTGGAGGTTAGTCTCACAGAGACCTGATGGAAACAGATGTTCTTACCAACGTCTGTTCTTAAATAGGGAAGTTGTCTGCAAGTGAACTGTTAGGTAAATTTTTACTGACTGATACAGTTTTTACTTTAATGAAGTTGCTTGTGGTTTGTTGCTTTTAAAATGCCATCCAAGTGTTGAATAAACGAGTCTTGAGTCTTGACCAAAATCTTGTCCTGGCCCCATTCCTCCTGTCTCTGTCTCTATCATTCCCACTCCTTCCTTGAGGTAACCCTGCTCAACTTGCCCCGTGGGATGGGACAGTTGACAAAACTGCTGTGGGTTCATATGTGTAGCGGCTCTGCTGTGTGCAGAGGATAACGTTTCATTGTACCTTTCCACCACCTCTGGCTCTCACAATCCTCCCAGCCTCTTTTCTGCAATGATGAATGATAGTATAAAAAAACTATACTATATGTGTTGTTGCCTTTTGTGATTAACACTGACAAAAAGAAACTTGGGAAAGAAAGGGTTCATTTGGCTTACAATATCAAAGGATGTCAGAGAAAGAACCCAAGGTAGGAATAGAAACAGAGTCCATGGAGAAAGGATGATTATTGGATTATTTGCCCAGACATATTTGGCTACTTTTCTTTTCTTTTAAAAATTTATTAATCAATTAATTTACTTTGTATTCCTATTGAAGTGTTCCCTTCCTCTTCTCTTCCCAGTCCTTTTCTCCCATCTCCCTTCCCTCCTTTCTTCCCAGCCCTTTCCTTCTACCTCCCTCCCCACCCCATCCACTCTTCCTCCCTTTCTGTATAAAAGGTGAAGCCTCCCATATTAGCCATCAGCTATTTTTCTTACAGAGGATAGGCATATCTGCCAAGAATGAAAAAGCTCACATCAATTAGCCATCAAGAAAATGCTCTAGTCATGCCTATAAGCTAGTCTGATGGAGGTAATTCCCTAATTTAGTTTCTTCTTTCCAGATGTGTCAAGTTGAAAACAAAGATTAGCTATGAATATATATATATATATATATATATATATATATATATCCCATATATACATATGGGATGGACATTGGAAGAGGGAGAAAAAAGAGAATAGGACAGAGGCCTACTACGGAGGGTCTGTGAAAGAATCTACCCAGCAGGATATCAAAACATATGCTGAGACCCATAGACAAACTTTAGAGAGTGCAGGGAATCTTAAGAAAGAAGGGGGAGATAGAAAGATCTGGAGGAGACAGGAGCTCCACAAGCAAAGCAACAGAACCAAAATAATCTGGGCACAGGGGTCCTTTTTTGAGACTGGTATTCCAAACAAGGACTATTCATGGAGATAACCTAGAACCCCTGCACAGATGCAGCCAATGGCAGCTCAGTGTCCAAGAGGGTTCACTAGTAATGGGAACAGGGACTGTCTCTGACATGAACTCAGTGACTAGCTCTTTGATTACCTCCACCTGAGGGAGGAGAAGCCTGACCAGTTCACAGAGGAAAACAATACAACCAGTCTTGCTGGGACCTGATAGACTAGGGTCAGGTGGAAGGGGAGGAGGACCTCCCCTATCAGTGGACTGGGAGAGGACTTAGGAGAAGAAGATGGGGGGGAGGGTGGGAATGGGAGGGAACTGAGGGTGGCTACAGCTGGGATACAAAGTGAATAAACTGTAATTAATAAAAATAAATTTAAAAAAGAAGTCTAGTTGCTTTTCAGAATATTTCTTTTCTATAAAATCTAGGTTAAGATGTTAATGATGACATAATATGCACCTTTAGGGTAAAAGTTGGAAAGAAGAGTAACTCCAAACTAAATATAGTCTTATGTATACCAACACTGGAAATAGTTAATAAATGATGTCATAGCCATGTCACTGTGGGCTGAGTTGATTTCATGATGTTTTTCATAAATAGAAAACACACAAGGCTTTGCTCTCAAATGTGAAGAACTAATGAAAGAATTATGGTAGACTGCAGGACAAAACAATTTGTTGACTTTTTATATGACAGTAACATGTTATCCAGAAAAGGAATCTAGAGAGCAATCCCTTAATAGCTATAACAAGCAATAAGATCAGAGGAGTGAAAGCTCTTCACAATGAAAATTATAAAAACTTATGAAAATATTAGCACTGGATGTGTGGCTCGGTCTTCAGTACTACATATATCATGTGCACTTTCAAGCCCGGGCTAAATAAGATGTTGGAGAGAAAGAGAGAGAAATAGAGAAAGAAACAGACACACAGAGAGAGACAAAGAGACAGAGGAGACAAAACTGGACCTGAGAAATTACTGCTATTTAAATATTCATAATATCAGGAGTAATCTTTGGAATAAATTCAATCTTTGTAAAAATACCAGAGACACTCTTTGCAGAAATGCAAAAGCCATTCTAAAATTTATAAAGAACCATACACATACAAGATTAAATGAAAATCAAACAGACAAAGCCATGAACAGAAGGAGCAAAGCTGAACTATCTAACTTCAAAATATATGTTATGGACTGTGAATGCTGTTCATCAGTATTACCTTTGCCTCATATGAATGTGGTCCTGTGTTTTATCTGCAGCACTGTCCCCACAAGAAGAGAAGCACTAATACACTGTAGTACTGTGCTGTCAAAACAGCAAAAGAGGAGACTGAAACAGGTTCTCTAAAAAGGCTATGAACAGCAAGCACAGTGTCCAAGCATAGTGCCTGGGTTCACTAACAGTGGTGGGGCAGCTGACTCCAGAATTTTCCTTTGCCAAAGGGAGATCCCTGAGCACCTGAAGAATCGAACTGATCCCCAAAATCAAATATTTGAGGAGACTCACTAGCAATTCCTTGAGAACCACTCTGCAGTCCGAGATTATTCCCACCAATTTCAGATGGGCTCCCGCAGGAACATGGAGCTTCCTGTCCAGGGGCCTTCTTGCATTCTGCAGAACTCCTGTGCCAACAGGATCTAACATCCAATGCCAGAGTCAATCACATGGCCAAAGGTCAGCATAAAACCACAATCAACAAAATCCAAAGCAATATGGAATCCTTAAAACCTAGTTATCCAAAGGCAGGCAGCCCTGGATGCCCTAACACAACTGAAACACAAGAAAATGAACTTAAATCTATGCTTATGAAGATGATAACAGAGGAAATGAATAAAATCCATAAAGAAATACTAGAAGATTCAGTCAAAGAGATTGTAGAGAGGAAATAATTAAATTACTGAAAGAAATACAGGAAAGTTCAAACAAGAAGGTAAAGGAATTAAACAAATAATATAATGAAAGGCAGAAAAAATAAAAACAAACAGGTGAAGGAAATCAATAAAACAGTTTAAGACCTGAAGATGAAAATAAAAAGATTACATTGTCCCAGACCCACAGTGATCTGTGATCCCTAAAACCAGCACAGATCAGGGAGCAGCAGTTCTCTGCCCTGCGCCATTCCCTGAAACTACTAGACCTGCCAATAACATAGACAACTACATGGCAAGAGGTCAGCGCAAAAAACACTAGCAACAAAATCCAGGGCAGTATAAAACCACCAAACCTCAGCTATCTTACCACAGCAATCCCTGAGGAACCTACCTCACTGGAAACATAAAAAAAAAAAGGATCATAAATCTGAGATTGTGAAACGATAGAGGCCTTAAAAGAAGAAAATAAATACCTTAATGAACCACAGGAAATACAACTAAATAAGTTAAGGAACTGAATAAACCCTTTAAAGAAACACAGGAAAATACAATCAAACAGGTGAAGGGAATACAATCAAATGGCAGAAGGAAATGAATAAAACTGTCCAGGACTTAAAAATGGAAATAAAGTAATAAAGAAAACACAACCTGAAGCAATCCTGAAGATGGAAAAACTAGGGAAGAGAACATAAACTGCAGACATAGCATCAATAACAATACAAGAGATTCAAGAAGGAATCTCAGGTGTAGAAGACATGATTGAAGATATAGATACACCAGTCAAAGAAAATGCTAAGTATAAAACATTCCTGACAGAAAACATCCAAAAAATCTAGGAGAATATGAAAAGAACAAACCTAAGAATAATAGGAACAGAAGAAGACTCTAAACTCCAAGGCACAGAAAATATTTTCAACAAAATCATAGAAGAAAACTTTCCCAATCCAAAGAAAGAAATGCTTATAAACATTACAAAAAGTCTATGGAACACCTAATAGATTGGACCAGAAAAGAAAATCCTCCCATCACATAATAATCAAAATAGTAAATCCATACAACAAAGAAAAAACTAAAACATCTGCAAAGGAAAAAGACCAAGTAACACATAATGGCAAGCCCATCAGAATCACACCTGACTTAGTCACAGCAGAGACTATGAAAACCAGAAAGCCATGGCAAGATGTCATGCAGACAATAGAAGAACATGGCTGTCAACCAAAACTTCTCTACCCAATGAAACTTTTAATCACCATAAATGGGGAAAGCAAGGTATTTCATGACAAAAGCAAGTTTAAACAGTATGTAGATGCAAACTCAGACATGCAGAAGATACTAGAAGGAAAATCCCAACCCAAGGAAATGCACTACACCCACAAAAGCACAGGAAACAAATAACCCCATAGCTGCAAAACCAAAAGAAAGGAAACACACACACATGCATACACACAGTCACACACACACACACACACACATACTACCACCACCAACATCAAAATACAGGAAGTAACAACACTATCTCTCAACATCAATGGCGTCAACTCCCTAATATAAAGACAGAGGCTAACAGAATGGATCCATAAACAGGACCCATCATTCTGCTGCATATGAGAAACACACCTCAACAACAATGATAGACATTACTTCAGGATAAAGGGCTGGAAAAAGGTTTTCCAAGTAACGAGAAACAAGAAATAAGCTGGAGTAGCTATTCTAATATCCAGTAGAATAGACTTTCAAACAAAATTAATCAAAAGAATTGGGGAAGGGCACTGCATACTCATCAAAGGAAAATCTGACCAAGATGATTTCTCAATTCTGAACATACATGCCCCAAAGACAAGGGCACACACATTTGTAAAAGAAACATTACTAAAGCTTAAGTCTCACATTGAAACTCACACATTAACAATAGGAGACTTCAACACACCTCTCTCACCAAAGGGCAGATCATTGAGACAGAAACAGAGAAATAATGAAACTATCCAATTTTATTAATGAATTGGACCTAACATATCTACAAAACATTCCATACAAACACAAAAGAATACATTTTCTTTTCAGAACCTCATGAAAATTACTCCAAAATTGACCACATACTCACACACAAAGGAAGCCTCAAAAAAAACACAAGAAAATTGAAATAACACCATGTATTCTATCAGACCAGCATGGATTAAAGCTAGACTTCAACAACAACAGTAACAACAGAATGTCTCATGGAAACTGAACAACTCTATACTTAATGACCACTGGTTCAGGGAGCAAATAAAGAAAGAAATTAAAGACTTTGTAGAATTCAATGAAAATAAAGGCCCAAGATACCCAAACTTATGGGACACAATTAAAGTGGTGCTAAGAAGAAAGTTCATAGCACTATGTGCCTTCATAAAGAAAGTGGAGAGAGCTCATAACAGAAACTTAACAACTTACCTGAAAGTTCTAGAGAAAAAGGAAGAAAACATCCAAGAGGATTCGAGAGCAGGAAATATTCAAACTTATGGCTGAAAACAATCACCTAGAAAGAAAGGGAACAATACAGATAATCAACAAAACCAAGAGCTGTTTTTTTTTTTTTTTTGAGAAAATCAACAAGATAGACAAATCCTTAGCCAAACTAAATAAAAGAAAAAGTGAGAGTATCCAAATTAAATATAAATGAAAAGGATGATAAAACAACAGATGAAATTCAAAGATTCATTAGATAATACTCCAAAAACCTGTATGCCACAAAATTGGAAAATCTAAATGAAATATGTTCTTGATAGATAATGCTTATCAAAGTTAAATCAAGATCAGATTAACAATTTAAATAAACCTATAACTACCAAGGATTTAGAAGCAGTAATCCTCCCAAACAAACAGAAAAACAAACAAAAGCCCTGGGACAAACGGTTTTAGCATGGAATGCTACCAGATTTTCAAAGAAGAAATAGTACCAATACCCTTCAAACAATTCCACAAAGTAGAAACAGAAAGAACATTGCCAAACTCATTCTGTGAGGCCACAGTTACCCTTACACTTACAGTAAACAAAGACCCAACAAAGAAAGAGAATTTCAGACCAGTTTAGCTCATGGATATTGACGCAAAAATACTCAATAAAATACTTGCTAACCGAATCCAGGAACATATGAAAAATGTCAGCCACCATGATCAAATAGGTGTCATTCCATGAATGCAGGGACCTTTCAACAAATGAAAACCCATGAATGTAATCCACCATATAAACAAATGAAAAGAAAAAAAAAGCATATGATCATCTCATTAGATGCCAAATAGGCCTTTGACAAAATCCACATGAGTTCATGTTTAAAGTCCTGCAGAGATCAGGGATTCCAGGCACAAACCTAAACATGATAAAGGCAATATACAGCAAGCCAATATCTAAAATCAAGTCATATGGAGATCAACTTAAAGCATTCCAGCTAAACTCAGGGACAAAACAAGGCTGACCACTCTCACCATATTTCTTTAATATAGTACTTGACGTTCTAGCTAGAGCTAGCTAGACAAGTAAAGGAAACCAATGGGATACAAACTGGAAGAGAAGAAGTCAAAGTATATCTATTTGCAGATGATATTATAGTATACATAAGTGACCCCCAAGAAAGTGTTATATGACAAGAACTTCAAGTCTTTTAGGAAAGAAATTGAAGATTTTAGAAGATGGAAAGATCTCTCATGCTCGTGGATCAGTAGGATTAACACAGAAAAATGGCCATTCTGCAAAAGCCATCTACAGATTCAATGCAATTCCCATGAAAATTCCGATACAATTCTTTACAGACCTAGAAAGAAAAACCACAAACTTCATATGAAAAATAAAAGATCCAGGATAGCCAAAACAATTCTGTACAATAAAAGAAATTCTGGTGGTCTCAACATCCCTGATCTCAAGATAAACTGCAGAGCAACAATAACAAAAACCTTGGTATTGGCACAGAAACAAAAAGGTTGATCAATGTAGCCAAATTGAAGATCGAGAAATACACCTATGGGCATTTGATTTTTGACAAAGAAGCTACAGAGCAACAGTAATAAAAACTGAATGTTGCTCACATAGAAACTAACAGGTAATAAATGGAATCAAATTGAAGACCCAGAAATGAACCCAAACACCTTTGGACATCTGATTTTTGACAAAGAAGACAAAACATGCAATGGAAAAAAGATAGCAGAGTACAGGGAATCTTATGAAAAAAGGGGGAGATAGTAAGACCTGGAGGGGACAAGAGCTCCACAAGGAGAGCAACAGAACCAAAAAATCTGGACACAGATGTCTTTTCTGAGACTGATACTCTAACCAAGGACCATTCATGGATATAACATAGAACCCCTGCACAGATATAGCCCATGGCAGTTAAGTCTCCAAGTGGGGTCCCTAGTAAGGGGAACAGAAACAGTCTCTAACATGAACTGATTGGCCTGCTCATTGATCACCTCCCCATGAGGGGGGATCCGCCTTGCCAGGCCACAGAGGAAGACAATGAAGCCAGTCCTGATGAGACCTGATAGGCTAGGGTCAGATGGAAGGGGAGGAGGATCTCCCCTAGCAGTGGACTTAGAGAGGGACATGAGAGGAGATGAGGAAGGGAGGATGGGAGTGGGAGGGAATGAAGGAAGGGGCTACAACTGGGTTACAATTTGATTAAACTATAATTAATATTAAAAACTATTTTTAAAAGATAGCATCTTCAACAAATGGTGCTGGTCTAAAGAGCAAATAGATCCAAATTTATTACCCTGCACAAAATTAACGTCCAAGTAAATTAAAGCCTCACCATAAAACCAGACACATTAAATTGGTTAGAAGAAAAAGTGAAGAAGAGCCTTCCTTGATCTCATTGGCACAGGAGACAACTTCCTGAGCAGAACACCAACAGCACAGGCTCTAAGATCAACAACCAATAAGGAGGACCTCATGAAACTGAGAAACTCTTGTGAATCAAAGGACACTGTTATCAGAACAAAAAGATAGCCTACAGACTGGGAAAGATGTTCACTAACCCTATATCTGACAGAGGTCTAATATCTAGAATACACAGAGAACTCAAGAAATTAAACACTGACAAACCAAGTAATCCAAGTAAAAATGGGGTTACAGAGTTAAACAGAGAATTGTCAACCTAGGAATATCAAATGGCAGAGAAACACCTAAAGAAATGTTCAGTGTCCTTAGTCATCAAAGAAATGCAAAACAAAGCGACTCTAGGATTCCATCTTATATACATCAAAATGGCTAAAACATCAAGTGATAACACATGCTGGAGAAGTTGTGGAGAAAGGGGAACCCTGCTCCATTGCTGGTATGAGTGCAAACATGTCCAACCACTTTGGAAATCAATCTGGTGTTTTCTCAAAAAAAAGGGGGGGGGGAGGGAATAGCACTATCTCAAGATCCAGCAATTCCACCGCCTGAGCATGTATACAAAAGATGTTCAACCACACAACAAGGACATTTGCTCAGCTCTGTTCATAGCAGCTTTATTCATAATAGATAAAATCAGGAAACAACCTATATAAATGTCCTTCAAATGAAGAATAGGTAAAGAAATTGTGGTACATTTACACAATGGAGTACCACTCAGCTATTAAAAACAAGAAAATCATGAAATTTTCAGACAAATAGATGGAACTAGAAAAGATCATTCTGAGTGAGGTAACCCAGGACCAGAAAAATATGAATGGTATATATTCACTTATAAGCTGATAGTAGCCATATAATATTGTATAACCATACCACAACCCACAAACCTAAAGAAGCTTAATAAAAAGGAGGACACTTAGGAAGATTGTTATTCATAAGGGCAAATAGAATAGACACTGGAAGCAGTCGAAGAGAGGGAACAAGATGGGAGCCTGCGATAGAGTCCTCTGAAAGACTTCATCCAGCAGGATATCAAAGTAGATGCTAAGATTAACAGTCAAACTTTGGGCAGTTACAGGGAGTCTTTAAGAAATAGTAGGGGAATAGAAGGACCTGGAAAAGACAGGCGCTCCATAATGCAGAGTGAACAAATCTGGGCCCAGCAGGACCTACAGAGACGGATACACCAACCAAGGACCATGCATGGAGAGTACCTAGACCCCTGCTCAGATGTAGCCATTGGGCAGCTTAGTCTCCATGTGGGTACCCCAGTAAGGTGAGCAGGGGATTTATCTGACATGGACTTTGCTGCGTACTCTTTGATCATTTTCCCCATATCTGTGGGGCCTTAAGAGGCCACAGAGGAAGAGGATGCCAGCAGTTCAAATGAGACTTGATAGGCTGGGGTCAGATGGTAGGGGAGGATAGCACATACTCTCTGAGGAATAGGGAAGACGAGGGGCAAAGAGGGAAGGAATGTGGGACTGTGAAGAAATGAGGGAGGGGGCTACAATTAGGATGTAAAGTGAATAAATTATGAAACATAAATTTAAATAAAAAGAATATGCATTAGACAAAGGACAGCTTTTTCAGTAGATGAGCTTTAGAAAAAATGGGATGTGATTCAGTGGCAGAGTTCTTGCCCAGCACCCAGAAACTAAACATTCCTATACAAAAGAATGAAATTTGGACAAATGAATTATTGCAGTTATAGAAATTAGAACACTAATATGTTAAACCAGAAATTAGAAACTAGGAGATACATATAGATACATATACATATGTTTCAGAGAAATTATTAATTAATTTATTTTTTATTAATTATACTTTAGTCACTTTGTATTCCAGCTGTAACCGCCAAACCTCATCCCCTCCCAATCCCTTCCCCTCCTTCATTTCCTCCAAAGACCCCTCCCAAGTCCACTGATAGGGATGGTCCTCCACCCCTTCCATGTGATCCTAGTCTATCAGGTCTCATGAGGACTGGCTGTATTGCCTTCCTCTGTGGCCTGATAAGGCTGCTCTCCCCTCAGGGAGAAGTGATCAAAGAGCAAGCCACTGACTTTATGGCAGAGACATTCCAAGTTCCCCTTACTAGGGAACCCACCATGGACACTGAACTGCCATGGTCTACATCTCCACAAGGGTTTTAGATTATATCCAGGCATGGTCCTTGGTTGAAGTATCAGTCTCAGACAAGACCCCTATGCCCAGATGTTTTGGTTCTGTTAATGTCCTTGTAGAGTTCCTGTCCCCTCCAGGTCTTTCTATGTCCCCCTTCCTACATAAGATTCCCTGCACTCTGCCCAAAGTTTGGCTATGAATATCACCTTTTGCTTTGATACCCTGCTGGGTAGAGCCTTTCAGAGGCCCTCTGTTGTAGGCTCCTGTCCTGTTCCCTGTTTTCACCCATTTCAGATGTCAGTCCCATTTGCCATTCTAAGAGAGAATTGATCATCTTACCCAGGGTCCTCCTTCTTTAGGTATACAGATTTTAATATGTATATACTAAATTATATGGCTAATATCTACATATAAGTGAGTACATACCATTTATGTCTTTCTGCTTCTGGATTACCACACTCAGGATGATCTTTTCTAGTTCCCACCATTTACCTGCATATTTCATGATTTCCTTGTTTGTAATTGCTAAATAATATTCCATTCTATAAATGTGCCACAATTTCTGTATCCATTCTTCAGTTGGGGGGCATCTGTGTTGTTTCCAGATTCTGGCTATTACTAATAAAGCTGTTAGGAACATGGTTGAGCAAATGTCCTTGTTATATACTTGAGCGTATTTTAGCCTAAGAGTGGTATAGCTGGATCTTGAGGTAACACTATTCCTAATTGTCTGAGAAAGTGCCAGATTGATTTCCAAAGTGATCATACAAGTTTACATTCCCACCAGCAATGGAGAAGGGTTCCCCATCCTCCACATCCTCTCCAGCATGTACTGTCACTTGAGTCTTTGATCTGATAAGTGTATTCTCATAGGTGTAAGGTGAAATCTCAGGGTAATTCTGATGTGCATTTTCCTGATGACTAAGGATATTGAATGTTTCTGTTTCTCTGCCATTCAATATTCCTCTATAGAGAATTCTCTGTTTAACTCTATACCCCATTTTTAATTGAATTACTTGAATTGTTGTTTTTAACTTCTTGAGCTGTTTATGTATTCTGAGTGTTAGCCCTTTGTCAGATATAGGGTTGGTGAAGATCCTTTCCCAGTCTGTAGGCTGTCATTTTGTTCTGATGACAGTGTCCTTCCTTTACAGAAGCTTTTCAGTTTCATGAGGTCCCATTTATTGATTGTTGATCTTAGAGCCTGTGCTGTTGGTGTTCTGTTTAGGAAGTGGTAATAAACAAAAATTGTTTATGAAAGACCACAGGAGCATAGAAAATGAACAAAGATACAGGCAAATGTGATGACACACAATAAACATCAAGAGAAACCCTCAATAGTGCCTACAAACAACTTTCAAGATGGGCAAAAGTGTTTGCAATGCTTAATTTGGCAAATATTTTGTACTTTGTTTCCCACTGCTGTGACAAAACAACAACAACAACAACAACAACAAATAAACAGAAAATGAAGATTTGAGTTATCGAAATGGCTCGTTGGGTAAATAAGAGTGCTCCCAACTGTGGGAACCTGAGTTCAGTCCTTGGGAGTCACATGATAAAAGGAGAGAACCAAATTTTGAACGTGTCCTCTGACTTCACGCATGTCTTCGCATATACATTGCATTCAAACACACATAAATAAATACAGTTTTAAGGATTTTTTAAAAGAAGGAAATATTCATTTTGGAACATGATTTTAGAGACTTTATTCCATGGTTGTCTGTCTGCATTCTCGCTGAAAGTGTATCAAGGCCCAAAAGAAAAAATAGAGGAGGAGTTGGCAATGTAAACATACTCCCTTTATGGCAACCAGAGAAGAGAGAGCATATAAGATAATGGCAAAGATATATCCTACAAAGTCATACTATTAGTGATCTACTGCTTTTAACTATATCCAACTCCTAATATACCATTCATTAACAAAATCTCAATAGTTTTAGTGCTCATGATACAACCATCTCTCAAGAGCCAACATTTGAACTTTGATGCACTAGAGAGCAAACCTTCAGTATGTGTCCTTTTTAGACACTTTATGTCTAAAGTATAACTTTGTTAATATACAGAAATTAAAAGAAATCTGAAAACTCAGGAACATTAAACCAAATAACCAAATTTTTAAAATGTGTAACAGATTTTAAAGTGGCAGGAAATTATATGAAAAAATGTCTACTACACTAGTCCACAGTAAAATGCAAATCAAACCACCAGAAGATCATTAGCTCATTTTAACAAGCATGAGAAGTATTAAAAATATGAAAGTTCTCTCTAGGATACGAAAATCGGCGCCGTTGTCCAATTGTGGTGGGAATGTAAATGAATATAGACTTATTTTGGCCACTGAAAACTTAAAATGGAACTATTCTGATTCAGCAATCCTAATGCACACATATGCAACAAGTAAATTCAGTGTGTTGAAAAAAATATTTGGACCCCAATAATCATTATAGGAATATACACAATAGTCAAGAAATAGGAATCAACTAACAGTTCACCAATTGATTTAAAAAATGTGACACGACAGATCCAAGATGGCTGCCACGAGAGAACACTGTGTCTGAGGAGTAGGAGAGCAGAAACAACGGAACGACCAGGAGACTGAACTCTGGGACCTAAAACGCCAGCATTGTGAGTGCCAGGTGAGCGGAACTCCTACGGTGAGAAAATCAAGTAGGAAAACCCTAGGGACACCCAGTTATTACCTGGAGAAATTTCCCTGTGACCAGCTGCGCACAGCTCTGATCTGGACGAGCAGCTGCGCTGGGCGCCCGCAGCCACCATTATAGACTGTCTCCAGGGCAGTCTCAGGAGGAGCCTGGTGCTGTTTTCACTGAACTGCGCCCTACGAGCGCACACTGCACCCGGGTTCTGCTTCGACCCACGGGTGTGCTGCGTGTTCGGTCCAATCATCGGAACCACACCAGAATGAGTGGATTCAGGGACCATTTTGACCAGTCCGCACATTGCGGGGGCGCAAGCCGAACGCCCCGCCAGCAAAATCTCAGTCAGTGTGTGAGTCCACCAGCAGATCTGGGAAGATCCCCAGTCCTGCACCAACCCACGGGTGTGCAGCGGGCGCGAACAGATCGTGGGAAACACCACAGGCTGAGTGGATTGGGGGACCATTTTGACCAGTCCACACACTGCAGGGGCGCGGACCGAGCTCTTCTGCCAGCAAAAACTCAGTCAGTGTGTGAGTCCACCAGCAGCAAAAACTCAGTCAGGGTGTGAGTCCGCCTGCGGATCTGGGAAGAACCCGAGTTCTGTCTCAACCCACGGCTGAGAGGATCCTGGGACCATCTTGACCAGACTGCACACTGAGGGCAAAAGCTGCACGCATCCGCCAGCAAAAACCCCAGTTCAGGTGTCTGTCCACGGGCCAGACAGAGAAGGCCTCAGGCACCATTTCTGACAGCCCTGCATACAGTGGATGCACACAAAACCAAACCCACTGTGTGTGCCCCAAATATTATCTCAGACCATGGTGCACAGCCTCTGGCACAGAAGGAGGCGCCAAATCTCCATTCCAGGGGAGAGCCCTTAACAGCAAGCCCAGGGCTG
>CM053742.1:50439221-50465212 GCA_028658305.1 Pachyuromys duprasi
AAAGGAGGACCTCTGGGGGGGGGGTCAATGTAGCGATGTATCAGAGCAGATATTAAGACTCGCGATCAAGACTTTGGCAGAGGGCAAGAAGTAATGATAGATCTGGGGGAGGTTGGTGAGACTTGGGGAGAACAAGAGCTCCACAAAGACCAAACTGAGCAGGGCATAGGGGTATTGTATGAGACGGTTTCTACAATCAAGGACCATGTGTGGATGTGGCCTGGAACCCCCGCTCAGATGGGGTCCATGATAGTTCGTTGTAGGACTGAAGACCCTAGTGAGGGAAACAGGGACTGTTTCAGTCATGATCTTGATGGCTGACTCTTTGACCCTCCCCCATACAAGCCGGGGAGTGACAGACTGGCTAGCGCCCTGAGGAGGACATTGCAGCCAGCCCTGAGGAGACAGGATGAGCTGGGGTTGGATGGAAGGGGAGGAGGTCCTCCCCTGTTGGTGGATTTGGAGGGGGCGGGGAGGAGGGAGATGAGGGAGCGAGAGGGAGGGTGGGAGGAAAGGAAGGAGGGGGCTATGCCTGGGATGCAAAGTACCTAACCTGTGATTGATATAAAAATAAATAAATTTAAAAAATTCTCATATTCAGTAACAGTTCCAACATTGTATAACTTCAAAGTCTATTTATTTATTTATTTATTTATTCTCAATTTATTCACTTTATATTCCCATTATAGCCCCATCCCTTAACTCCTCTGGGTTCACACTTTCCTCCCTCTTTCCCCCATTGACCTCCCCTAGTCCATTGAAAGGGATAGCCCTCCTACTCTATTATTTAACCTTATCCTATCAAGTCTCATCAGGACTGTCTGGGTCCTCTTCCTCTGTGGGCTGTCAAGGTTGTCCCAACAGGGGGAAATGATCAAAGAGAGGCAACTTAGTTCATGTCAGAGAGCGCCTCTATTTCCCTTGCTAGAGGACCCACAAGGAGACTGAGCAAAGTATCTTAACTGTGATCTTCCATAAAACTGAAACATGGTACATAACTTCAATGTATAATGGCACAGAACAAACGTGCTTATTCCAATATGGAATTATTGGGTGATAAAACAAATATTCCAAAGCATAACCAAAATCAAAAAGTATAATACCAAGTGATACAGCTCCATATCCCAAACCTAGAGGTTTTGATGAAATTGTCTTGATTCCAAAGAGTTTGGGTCGTTCTCTCCATCTAACTATACCACATACAGTAGACATAGCCTCATTATTAGTATTATTTCTGTTCCACTCCATACTTGCAGCCATCCCTGGAAGATCATAGCAATGTGCTGTAGTCTCCACTGAAGCTTGTGTCATATTCATGTCTTCATTCATTGACTTCTGAGGACCATGGGTATGCAAACCCTAACACAAAACCTGACCTTATTTGTGATCCCTGAAGCCCTCAGTCCTGCACCATTAACATCTCAAGATCAGTACCAAATTCTCCTCCCAGCTTGACACATAAGTCTGGCTTGCTTGGACTATAGTTATATTAGGTTCTGTGTATGGACCCAGAAGAAATTCTTTCTATTTTTTTTTTTTTTTTAGTGCATAGTGGCTTATTTGTTTGCAATGGCTATAATCATGAACAGTTACAACTACTTCTTTTTTGTCTGCACTCTTCTTGTCTGAAATGTTCAGCTTACCCAAACACTTTTCCTTCATAGAGCAAATTGGTCAATAACTTAACATCAACTTCATGCAGGACAAGAAGTGGCCACAATGCACTTTATAAGGATTATATTTAGTTTCGATGTAATTAATCCCGTCTACTGAGTACATTTGTTACAATGGTTTTGCTTTTGTTTGTATATTGCTCACATAGGTTTTATAGCTGTTGTTTATGTTTACCTACTAAATTTATTATAACACATTCACTTTTCAGCCATGTCTCATATACTATCCTTTTTACTCCTGAATCTTTTCTTATTCTCTCATTCTTAGGCCTTTTTCATTTTACTTGTTAATATAAACTTCTATAACTTTAACAATCTCTAAAGTCTGTGAATCCTAAAAGTATATATGTTTTCTCCTCAAAGCTACTGTTATTAATATATTCTTTGTAAATCCAATATGAGGCTTAACCCTTATCCTTACACATTATACTCCTAATCTTATTAACTAAAATTTGAATATTCTCTATACTGTATTTCATTCTTACTTTCAGTTATTGATGTCTAAAGGCTCATTGTTATTTATTAGCTAATAGGCTAATTTTATAATAGTTCTCTCAATCTGTGGTTGCTTTCCCCTTTAATATACTACAAAGGGAATAACAGAATTTAAGTCAGGTACTCTGAGATCCTAAATTGAGGAAATATACAATAGTTAAAGGAGGACATGACATAGTGAGATATGTCTGAAGGAATTGCAATAGAGAGTTTGTAGTGGATATGATTAAAATACACTATGCATACACAAAATTACTCTAAAAATTAGTTCGACTTCAGTTTTCATAATATGAACAAACTAAATCCATATTCTCATTTTATCACATAAAATGGACTCTAGTCAAGTTACTGAGAGAGTTATTGCTCCTTTCTCTAACTTAGTGAGCTAGAGTTCCCTTTCTCCACATTTCTCTGGGTATTGTTACCTGCCAACCTCTGACTCAACTAACTCACTGAACCTATATTTAGCATTCAATAATTTTTCTACTAGGAAATTGTACATTCTTCTTGAGTCCTCATATAAAACATCCCAAAGGCATAAAAGCCACATTGTCACATTTGTTATAGCAACAATTCCATTCCTGGTTACATTTTGTTGTTGTTGTTGTTTTTCTTTTGTTTCTTGCTGCTGTTTAAAATACTTGGAAAAAATAACTTAAAGAAAGGAGGATATATTTGGTTCACAGTAACAATTTATCATTACAGAGAAGTCAAGATCTGAGGAACTCAAAGCAATGGTCATGTCACATCTAGAGTTAATAAGATGGAGTAATGAATTAATGTATGAATGCTTGTGGTTGTTTTTCTTTTCCTACTCGTACGGTCTAGGATACCAAGAAAGGAATCATGTCACCCACAGTGAACAGGTCCTCTCACATGAATTAGCATAATTAAGATGCTACTCATAGGGGGTGGAGACATGTCTCAGGGGTTAAGAGCATTGGCTGCTCTTCTGGAGGTCCTGAGTTCAATTCCCAGGAACCACATGTTGGCTCACAACCATCACTTCCCTCTTTGGGCCTGAAGATGTATATGTAGGCAGAACACTGTGTACACAATAAATAAATAAATAAATAAATAAATAAATAAATAAATAAATAATTTTTTCCTAAAAGATGCTACTCATAGATATTCTCAAATGCTCATTTCTAGGCAATTGTATAGCATGTCAAATGACAATAACAACTAAGTATGTAATATGGGTTATATAAAATAGATGCAACAGAACTTGAGAGAAGGATAGTGGTTCCAAAGAGGTAGAGTAAATAGGGAAAAAATGACATCAAGTTAAAATTAGGCAAGTGTAAAAAATGATGTGCCCAGTAGAAAAAACAACAGACAATGAGAATGAACTATACATTTTAAAATGCTAGAAACATGTATATGAAAAACTTCCACCATAAAATAATTATAAACATTTTAGAAAAGAGATACATTTATCGTGATTTAATTGGTATACATTGTATGCATTTATTAAAACTTAACATTGAGTGTGTAACACTAATTTTTATAATTTTACATATTTATATAATGTAGTACAAATTATAAAGCATACATTTATTATTTTCAAATATGTTGTGAATCGATATCTAAAAACATAATGATGTATAAGATATTTTATTGGTGCTATAAGCAAAAAACAATGAAACAATTTAAAAAGAGAAAGATTTATTCTTAATCATGTCCTCAGAAGTTTTTGTCCATAGTCCCTTGACTCTATGTTTCTGAGCCCTCTGTAAGGAAAAAAAAAATCAAACATCATAATGGTCAGAGCATGTATGGTAGAAGCTATACACTTTATGACAGCCAGGGAGCAGAGAAAGGAAATATAAGAAGAAGACAGGAAAAATGTATAATCTAAAGACATGCCCCTAGTTGCTCTTTCTTTGAAGTAGATGTCCTTCCTAACAACTCTACAAACTTCTGATGCAGTTTCAGTACAAAAGGATCATGTATTCAACACATGAGCCTGAGACAGACATTTTATAGTCAATGCACATATCAACTTGTAACATAGATGGTTTTGAAGTGTCATTGAATGGTGTGATGGACAAGTATAGACAGGCATTTGAGATTTATTGAACCTCCAGATCAATGATTTCCTCTTGTGTTTAAAAATAATTCAACATATGTAGAACATATCTGTGTTGGATAAATTAACTTTACAAAATGAAGTTGATATCCTAAAGTTCAGCAGGGAAGGACTTGTTCTTTCCAGACTCCAGGGATGATACTGCCTCTCCTTGAGAGGTAGAAGAATGCTTTCCAAAGTGCTTTTCAAAATATTTGCATATGAATTATGCAGAGGGGAAAACATTTTTGAAAAAAATTCCTCCTATTTCTCTGTGTAAGTTGTTTTCTCTAATAGTTCAGTTTAATGTACTTTGTAGAAATTATTATGAGACAATATAAACTGCTAATATACCAGGAAATTCAAAACTTACAAAAGGCATTTTTTTAAACAGTGTGTGCTTATATTATACTTAGCAGATCCTGTATCTAGTATACTGCCTTCTATAACAAGAATCAGAAGACATATTACATTGTAGTAAGATTTGGAGTGGAAAGGAATATACTTTACTTTTGTAGGGCAGACGAAGAGTGACATTGAAAGGAGTTATGCAAAAAGATGTCTAGCACGAGACCAAACTACTGATGTATTTTTTAGGAAATAACACTTAAGAAAACTGAGAATTTGGCAACTATCTTTCTTAAAACTGCCTGCATATCCCTTGGAAAGTTTTTGTGTATGCTTAAAGTTACTCACATTCCAACCTGAAACTTTTATCTTAGAAAGCATGTGCATGTGTCATTAAAGCCATAGAATTTAGAAACCAAGATGGATTAATTTAGAGGTTGAGGACCAAAGGCCAAAGTAAACTACATCTAATTCAGAAAACTGGGGTTCGATTCTACCAAGGAGAACAAAGTACATGGTGAAATTGGAGTAATGCATTGGACTCAACATGCGTCCCTTTTTCCTATTGTGCATCTTGAAATCCACATTTTTAAGTCTGTGCTTATACATTAAAAGGAATAGATGACGAGGCAGTGAAAGAGAAAGAGAGGAAGAGAGAGTCCTTCCCAAAGGTTATAAGTACCAGGAAACAAATTTGGTAACAGATCTATATAAAACAATACCTGGGACAAGTACTATTCAGCCTATATGCAATAAGCTGAAGATGCATACAGCAAGGCAGGACTTGTTCTTTCCAGACTGCGGGGATGATGCTTCCTCTCCCTGAAAGGTGGCAGCTTGCTTTCCAAAATATTTGCATACAAATTATGCAGAGGAGATAAAAACCCTAGTAATAATGGATTCTTATTCAGCTAGGATTAATAATCATTGTATTTGCCTGCAGGAAATTATAAATATTTATAAGCAAATACCCTCTCGAGATTTAAATACCACACAGAGGATTTAGCAGTTGATGCTGCAAGGGGAATACACAATGGGGCATACATAGTGCAGAAAGCTAAGACTACAGTCCCAGGCCAACCGCTCTCTGCATCCCACAGCCAACAAATAAGTAGGCTTGGTCTCTGGTCAAATATTAAAGTCCTATTAATGTTGAGGTCCTCAGGGAATCCTTTTTGCTACTTTTCTCTAACAGTATACCTTTGTTTTGAGTGGCCATATGTGGTCTCATGGCTTTCATATATTTACCACATACCTTTCTATACACATCGCTCAAACAACTGACTTCTGGGACACTCTCACTAAGCTCAAGATTGAACCATCAACCTACCCACAACATCATGCATCCCGATATTTGCTTCTTTGTACTGTCTACTGATCAGGCCCCAAACGTGCAATTTCAATAGTAGCTGCTAAAAATTGCCATCATTATTTCCACTTCCTTTGACTCTGAAGTCGTCATTTTCTATGTTGACAGAAAACAAACAGATGAACAAACAAATAAAACAGCTAGGATGTATCCAAGATCTCACCAATCGTCATAGTTATTTTGAAAATAACTGGAAAAAAATAGCTGGAGAGATGGCTCAGTGGTCAAGAGTGCTCTTCCAGAGGTCCTGAGTTCAATTTCTAGCAACCACATAATAGTTCACAACCATCTATATTGGGATCTGGTGCCCTCTTCTGGGGTGCATGTGTACGTGCAGATAGAGTATATATATATATATATATATATATATATATATATATATATATATAATCTTTTTAAAAAAGAAAATAGGAAGTTGTCTCCTGTGTCAATGAGTTCTAGATCTTCTCCACTTTTTCTTCTAACCGATTTAGTGTATCTGGTTTTATACTGAGGTCTTTGATCCACTTGGACTTTAGTTTTCTGCAGGGTGATAAATATGGATCTATTTTCATTTTTCTGCATGTAGACATCCAGTTGGTCCAGCACCATTTGTTGAAGATGCTCTCTTTTTTCCATTGAATGGTTTTGGCTTCTTTGTCAAAGATCAAGTATTCATAGGTGTATGGCTTTATTTCTGGGTCTTCTATTCGGTTCCATTGATCCACCTTTCGGTTTCTATGCCAATACCATGCAGTTTTAATTACTATTGTTCTGTAGTACAGCTTGAGATCAGGGATGGAGATACCTCCAGATGATTTGTTGTTGTACAGGATCATTCTAGAAAATCTGGGTTTTTGTTTCTCCATATGAAGTTGAGAATTTTTCTTTCAAGGTCTGTAAAGAATTGTGTTGGTATTTTGATGGGAAATGCATTGAATCTGTATATTGCCATTGGCAGAATGGCCATTTTCACTATGTTAATCCTACCAGTCCATGAGCATGGGAGAACTTTCCATCTTCCGAAATCTTCTTTAGTTTCTTTCTTCAGGAGCCTACCGCAGAGGGCATCTGAAAGACTCTACCTAGCAGTGTATCAAAGCAGATGCTGAGACTCATAAGCAAACCTTTGGTAGAGTGCAGGGAATCATATGAAAGAAGGGGGAGTTAGTATGACCTAGAGGGGAAAGGAGCTCCGAAGGACCAAATATATCAGGGAACAGGGGTCTTATATGAGACTGTTTCTTCAACCAAGGGCCATGCATGGATATAATCTGAAACCACTCCTTGCATGTAGCCCATGGTAGCTCAGTATCCAAGTGGGTTCCCTTGTAAGGGGGAAAGGATTATTTACGACATGAACCCAATGACTGGTTCATTGAGCTTCCGCCCACACCAGATGAGAAGCAGCCTTGCTGGGCCACAGATAAGGACATTGCAGCCAGTCATAAAGATACCTGATAAGCTAGGGTCAGATGGAAGGGTAGAAGGACCTCCCCTATCAGTGGACTTGGAATGGGACTTTGATGACTTACTGTCACCATTAAACACAGGACTACATTTTCTTGTAATTTGCTTTAGGAACTAGAAGGAGAGGTGTTATTATTTTACTTGGCATTTGAAAGTCCCCCAAAACCTGACATTATTTTTCTCTGGGTCTTCTTACTTATCAGTTTCCACTTATGTGTCCTACTTACAACTCTCAGTGTGATTGATGCTATTCACCTAGGAACAGGAGTAGAGGAGCCTCAGGCTCTGTTCACTTTCCAATTTCCTGTTTTGAACTTGCTTATACAGAGAAACAAAGAGGCCAATTATTTCAGAACTATATACAGAGAACTGAAATTAAATTATCATATAATAATAATGGAGTAGATATCTTCCTGTGCAATGAATATAAATGTCATAGCAAACAGTAGCTAGGCAGATAGCAGCTATTAGTAACATTAACGTTATTTTGTATACCTTTTCTGCTTCTTGGCTGTACTGCCAAGAAGTAGCTGCCAGAATGGAAACTACCTGACCCTTTCTATTACATCCACAGATGACAATCTGTAACCTGCATCCTCAGATCAAAATATACTTCTCAGGATTCTGTTGCACTATAGATGAAAGCTATCACAGAGTAGGCGTCCAGATGTGACAATTGACACTTTAGGAATCTGTAGTGCTTTCAAAGAAAGAAAGTATTATGTATTATTTCCAAATGTTGCCAACACAAAAGTATACAATTTTTTGAAATGTAGCTATAAACAAAAAGCAAGCTTGACTTTAAAAGAGGCATTTGACAGAGTGATGTCCATAAGAAATATGTGTCAACATCTTCGGAAGGCAGTCTAGCATATTCATTAAATAAGCCATTGAATCCAATGAATAAACACAACCTTATCTTGAAGAGTAGTCTTGGTAAAGAATTTGAATTACATGTACACACATTCTACTACAAATTTTATCATTGTACTACATCTTTCTCTGAGGCAGCTATTGGGCATGAAGGGGTCTAGATTGTTTCCAGAGGACATCATCAGGTATTTCCCAGTACATATATCTTTGTGTATGATCTCTGCAGTTTATGTCAGGCTTATATAAGATGAATGCAGTAATAACGATGCTGCCTGTGCTAACTATCATGATATTATTTTTTTCTGAACATATTTCTTTTCAGAATATTTTAAGTTCATTTATTTCTAATTATAGATAATGCCAAGATAAAAAATAAGTGCCTTATTCAATATTTCACAACCAGGGTAGAGAAGAATTGACCTAAAACTCAGGCCTACAGATGCTTATCTGTTTCCCATACAATCACACTGCCTCAGACATCATAATTTATGTGGTTATTTAATAGAAAAATGAAAGGTGCCTCTCTGGATCTTTTAAGTAGATAAAATGTCTCTGTACTATAAGGCACAGCTTGAAGCTCATAGTAAATTTCAGGAATGAATCATAAGTGAAGAAAAGTAGAATTTATTATGTGCCCTATACCAAAGGAGACAGATTCTCCATGAACAACTGGAGGAACTCAGCCAGAATATTGACTTTATGAGAAGGGAAGTCTGCTATGAATAAGAAGAGTAGGGGGATCCTGACTTTGGCTCAACTGGCTGGATAAAGACAGCTAGGAGTAATGGAAGAGAATTAAATAAGGTAGACAAAGTTAGAGCACTTGCCTATGCAGCTGTAGTTTATAAATTCCCAGTATCTTTATATGTAGGCAGGCATGGAGTAAACACACAGCAAAATGGTGAGGGACAGGATATCAAAGCTATAAATCAGAAACATTCAAACCAGAGAGACATTAAAGGCCCAGTTGCCCTATTTTCAGTCTAAGTGTCTTTGGTGTTAACATGAACTCCCCCTGGTAGTTTCTTTACAACTTGAGTCAGGTGACTTTCTAGAAAAATGAATATCTTTTTAATTTAGTTATTATGTGTACAGTGCTCTGCCTGCATGAACACCAGAAGTGGGCACCAGATCTCATTAGAGATGGTTTTGAGCCACCATGTGGTTGCTGGGAATTGAGCTCAGGACCTCTGGAAGAACAGCCAATGCTCTTAACCTCTGAGCCATCTCTCCAGCCCCCCTCCCAAATGAACATCTTATACTTAAATGATTTGCCTAAAAATACATCCCACTGGTTGTTTGCAAGACTTAATATATGTCTGAGACTTGTATAACAAAAGTCTCTTCTAGCAAGAATGAGACTTGTATAAATGCATTTAGTATTGCTCTCAAATTGATCTGGGACTGTTCTATGGCACTGAATGTCTGACCTTTTAAAGTAAAGTCTTCATGCATTAGGCAGGGATCTTTGAGGACTCAGTCTCAGTGTATTTCTCCAATCCTGCCCCATCTTTTTGTCCTCATTGGCATTGTATCCCAAACAGATTTACTCTCTTTTCAGTTCCTTGGAAGTACCGACCTCTCTTTTGCTTTGGATCTCTATATTTGCTGTGTCCTTGTTCTTTCATGCACAATGCACCCCCCCCCCGGTCTACTGGTGCTTCTGGCATCAACATGTAAATAAACTCCTCTGCAAGCTTTCCCTCCTCTATGGAAGACTGGATTAGGCAGGAGCTCTTCAGTACTTTTTAGCAGAATGAAAGTTTCACATTTATTCTGTTATTCTGGTTAAAATTACAAGTAACTACTACCAGATTGTGAATTTCATAAGGGGCTTGACATTTTTATATAAATCTGGCTAATCCAACATGTTGTCATATGCAGAAAATATTTATTAAATTCAATTACTATCAACACTGATTTGATTTCAGATGTGTATTAGTTTACGCAATGGAAAAACTCAGACTTTGTTTAACCTTATTCCGTCTCCTTTTTCAGTGTGCTACCCATTCCTTTTTTATATTTCCATTTTAATGGCATGTTCTCCTTTTACTGCTTTCCAGCTTATAGAATTACACCTGTTCAGAGAAGTCTCCACTAGCTATATTGCTCTTTCCAGTAATACTGCCCACTTTGGGGTAATTTTCATGGTTTGTGCAGTTATGGTAAACTACCCCATCAAAAAAGTTCTAAGAAAGGTAAGATGGCTCAGTAGTTAAAAGTTTACGCAATGTAATTTTGACAACATGAGTTCAATCTCCAAACTCATGGTGGAAGGAGAGAATAAACAACAGAACATTATCCTCTGTCCCCCACAAAAGGGAAATGACATATAGGGACCTGTGTCCACACACAAATATCTCCCATATGTGCATATGTGTACACATGTATACACATACATAATAAAATATAGTGTTTAAAAAATCTATCTGCATTTCATAAATATTACTGAAATGTTCTATGTGGAGGATGTTCCAAGTTACTGTTTTGTAGAGAAATGCTGATCAGTCAAACAATTACTTTGGGGCTTTCGATTTCTAGTCATTGCCAAATATAATCAATTCCAGACATTTTAGTGCCTTAAAGCCAGAGAAATAAACCTGGGATGTTAAAATTTCAGTTCAACTTCCTGTTTAGGAATGGATACTAGTAAAGTTTGTGGGAGGGGTAGTTGCAGTAGGTACTTTCCAATGAACACAACATAAAGAACAGCTTCTATGGTAGCACTGAAATCATAGCCTTGGGGAAGGAAAGCATTTAAAAGAACATTCAAGACAGTCACAGTGATTTTTTTATGAGGAATTATGGAAGCTCTGCTCACATTAAATTTGCAGATATTGAATAAAGTATATTTTTACTGCATGTGTTCTTCCTATTCTTTTAGATTAAACAAGTCATGAATAAGCCTGCCTGTGACATTCATAATACTGAGTGCTGATATCACCTGCGTTTCTATTAATGTCTGTATAACAATAATTATGCTTCTATAAAAACTGAAGAAATCTTATAAGAAATGATTTTGCTTCCCTTAATCGTTACTTACCTTGAAAAATCCTTTCCCATGAGAGCTCCTGGCTCAATTCTGCCTGTATCTCTCACTGTGGTCACTTACTGATGTTCCTGTCTATGGGTCAGTCCTGAAGCTGCAGAACAGTTTGTGTTTAATATGGAGAGTATGTCATGTTTATGTCAATGTGCTGAAGGTTAATGGTGCTTCAGATAATGAGTTTTAATTTTAAAAAAGTATAGCTGCAAATACAGGAACATCTTATTTCTCATTTATTAATTTTATGTCCTTGTAGTTCCTTCCTCCTCCTTTCTCAGTCTCACACACTCTCTCCACACCTCCTCCCTTTTCCAGAGAAAACGAGAGCTCTTTTCCCCATCCACCCCAGCTCATCAAGTTGCATCAGACTGGCAAGGCAGTCTCGCCAGAGGAAATTGATCTGAAAGCGAGTAAGTGATTTCCTATGCAGCCTCCATTTCCCTTACTTACACATTTGAAGCCTAAGCTGCACATTTGCCACATCTTTGTAGGGAGGCTAGGTCCAGTTCATGGTCCTCAGTTGATGCTTCAGTTGCAGCAAACCCCTTTGGGCCCTGGAGAGTTGGTTCTGTTGTTTTTCTTGTGGAACTCCTGTCACTTCAGGGTCCTTTACTCTTTCCTCCCACTATTCCCCAAGACTCTGTAAGGATCACCCAATGTTTGGCTGTGAGTTTCAGCATCTGTTTGGAAGTGCTGACTGGTAGAGCGTCTCAGAGGACAACTATGACAGGCTCCTGTCTGCAAGCTTAGCAGAGTATCCTTCATAGTGTCAGGGGGCAGGCACTCTCTGATAGGGTGGACCTTTGGTTGGGCCAGGCATTGGCTGGGCATTCCCTCTATTTCTGCTCTATCTACTGTATCTTTATCCCTGCACATCTTCTAGGCAGGGTAAATTTTTGGTTGAAGATTTGGTGTTCACTTCCGTTTGCTAGAACACTAGTCTTCTTAGAGGAACATCTTAAATTAGAGGACATTTCACAAAATAAAGTTGAATAGAGAAAAGAAATTTGTTTGTGTGTTTGTTGCAAAAAAGCTATGACTTAACTTCTGTCTCTTGTTTCTAACTTTCCAATGGTTATCATTAATATGGAAAAATCAGAAGCTTTCTAAAGATTGATTTTTTTTTAGCATGTTGGTAGTTCCCTAAAACTGTTGTCAGCTAACAAATTTCTAGAGATGGACTCTCAGAGATCATATCACAACTAAAGGGAAGTTTATTATATAAGTGAATTAACCATTTCCTAGTGCCTTTTCTTATTATTTTTTGATTTAAATGTAGCAGGCTTCACAGAATTAATTTCAATGAAGATAACACTTTCCCTTAGAGACAGACATCGAGGTATTTAATAGGAAAAAATGTTGATGATGTATCCTTTTTTTTTTTTTTTTCAGAAAATAGGAAAGGCCAGAGAACCTTGTTGACCTGGTCTACTGCCAAGTTATGTTCCTTACGTTGTCTACCTGGGTCTTAGCTGTCAAATAGTCAGCCTCCTACTCATTGTCATTGACTTCCAAGTGTTCTCATAATACAAAGGCTGACTTAGACACGACATTTCTGTCAACCTTAAACTTTCTTCTCTTCAACTGATACCTGATAATATTTTTTTTCCATTATAAAGAGGAAAGGAGGGGTGGAGGCTTGCGATGAAAGAAGAGTGGGACAAGATGAGTTGCAGAGAATATGATATGTTTTTTTGTGAACTCCTGAAAGATACAGTTAAGACCTTAGAATGATATAAATGCATGAGAGAGAAAAAAGAACTAAAATTTAATAGTATACTTGTTTTATATGAGATGTGAGTCTGTGGGGGAGAAGAGCATAAAAGAAATGGTAAGCTGCTGGGTCCTTGAATTGTATATTATGTGAATCAACCACTGCATGAAAGATCTATGATGACTACAGCCATGTTTCTCATTTGATGCCCTGTAAGTAGAACTAGGAATTATAGGAAGAGCTCACTGTTTGATTGTTGATTGGATAAATAAATGCAAACACTTCTGTACTGTTTTGCATAGGGACATAAAAAAAAGTACTAACAGAAATAGTTGTAGTTTCAGGATCATACATACATAATTTGCTAGAGAGACATCTCTACAAAAGAGGTCCAAATACATATGTGTAGTACAAATATTTTTCTGGATTGGTGATAGAAGATAGAGGGAATAGGGAGTCTACACATATTGTCGTCAAAGGTATAACATTAAATGTATAAAAGAAGAAAGGGGAATTTAGATTACAATTCCAGTCAAAGATCGATCCTCCAACCTCTTGAGCTAAATGGTTAGTGGCTGAGAAACACAAAATTAATGGATTTAAACAACAACAACAAAACCCTTCTTTATAGAAGAAATTCCAACTAACCAAAGTGAGATGCTATCATCAAAAATGAAAAATCAGGAATATTGTGAAGATGGAAACTGGGAGAAGGAAGGGACTGTGAGGCAGAGAGAGGTATTAGTGACTTAAATGTGTCTTAATCATATACCTTTAGGCAGAGCACTCTTAGAAAGATATATTACATGTTTGCCTAGACATAGGCGAATAAGTCCTTCTTTGGAAGGAAAAAGAAAGATTTGTAAGGATTGCTTTATGAGGTAGAGGGAGGAATTGAAGTACATGATGGAGTCTGGTTTCTCTTACAGCAACTGTATTGATTGCAGCTGTCTCTACAGAAAGAGTGCCCTGTCAGAATCATGACAAAACTCAGAATTTTTAATCTGGAAATAAAGAGTATAAAAAGCAAATCATAGAGTTTGAGAAAATGTTTCAGAGTATTAGAGTAAAAACCTAAACTATAATAATTTATCTTTCCCCAAGGACAGGAATAGGATGCATCGAGATAGGAAGAAACAAAATATAGATAAACAAAATAGAACATAGGGGCAATCACAAGAGTAGAAACATTGATAGTTGAATTCTTCTAAATATACTAAATAAAACTATTGCTAATTGGGATATGTGTGTGTTTATACATATATATATATATGTATGTATGTATGTATTGTCTGTTTTAGCATGTTCCGTATTATCTTGTTTACCAAGTGAAACAGAACTCAGCTGGGAAAATTATTTTCCTTTAAGTGGGAAACACAGCTTGGCAATTGACAAGTTAATCTGTTTAAAAAAATAGGATGAACTTTTGTATAAGATAACCTATGCATATGTGTGTAAGTGTTGTGAATGTTTTCTCTTATGTGCTGGCTAACTTAGATTAGATTTTATTTATATGAACTAAGCATTTTTATCTTTGACTTTCTTTTCTCCTCTGCTTCCCTACACCGCATAGAGCTCCAGGAACATTGTCATAAGACACACCATTATGAAGTGTGTTCCATGACTATGCTAAATGATTCATTATGCCTATCAGGATTAATTATATACTTTTATGTTTTTATAATATACAGTGGGAAAATGTTAAAAATTTATTAAGCAAGATTTTGACTAGTGAGTTCACTTGCCATAACATTTTTGTGAACAAAAATACCAAACATAAACATTGAAATGAGTTTAGGAAAGAATTTAAAAAAACAAAAAATTATATAGCAACTTAACAAAGTAAATGATCAAATGAGGACAAAAAGTCAAATAACTGTAAAACTAAAATAAGTAGGAGTGAAAGAAAAAGAACTTCTCCAATTTTACTAGCAGTGTATCAAAGCAGATGCTGAGACTCATAACCAAATTTTGGGCAGAGTGCAGGGAATCATATGAAAGAAGAGGTAGTTAGGAAGACCTGGAGAAGATAGGAGCTCCACAAGGAGAGCAACAGAACCAAAATATCTGGGCTCATGGATATTTTCTGAGACTGACACTCCAACCAAGGACCATGCATGGAGATAACCTAGAACTCCTGCTCAGATGTAGCCCATGGCAGCTCAGTATCCAAGTGGGTTCCCTAGTACTGGGAAGAGTGACTGTCTCTGATATGAACTCAGTGGCTTGCTCTTTGATCTCCCCCTCTGATGGAGGAGCAGCCTTGCCAGGACACAGAGGAGGTCATTGCAGCCAGTCCTGATGAGATCTGATAAGCTAGGGTCGGATGGAAGGGGAGGTGGACCTCCCCTATCAGCGGACTTGGAGAGAGGCATGGGAGGAGATGAAGAAGAGAGGGTGGAATTAAGAGGAAATGAGGAAGGGGGCTACAGCTGAGATGCAAAGCGAATAAAATGTAATTAATGTAAAAAATAAAAAAATTAATTAACAAGAAAATTTTTAAAAAGTTATGAGGAAAAAAAAACTAAAAGAAAAAGAATTTGCTTGCTCTTTTATGCGCTGAAAGAATTTTTAACAATACCCTGATGTAGGTCCTTTGGTATGTAATAAAAACAGTGGCTGCCTGGGAATTGCTGTCTTATGGGCTCTGAAATATCCCACCAGTACTCTATTGTGTTACAACTTAAACATCTTGTTCTCCATGTGAATCCTCACATTTAGTTTCTTGATAACATTTCCATCAGTGTAATCGAGTACTTAAGACCTAAAACAGGGACAAAGAGTTATGCCAACATTCTGAGGAATCTTTTTTTTTGCCATTTTGTTAAATTTATTTTTTATTCACTTTGTATCCCAGCTGTAACCCCCTTCCTTTTCCCCTCCAAATCCCATCCTTCCTCCTTCATCTCCTCCCATGCCCCTCTCCAAGTCCACTAATAGGGAAAGTCCTCTTCTCCTTCTCTCTGACACTAGTCTATCAGGTCTCATCAGGACTGGCTGCATTGTGTTCTTCTGTGGCCTGGTAAGGCTGCCCCCACCCCAGGGGAAGGTGATTAAAGAGCCAAACACTGAGTTCATACCAGAAAAAGCACCTGGACCCCACTTGGAGACTGAGTTGCTATGGGCTACATCTGTGCAGGGGTTCTAGGTTATCTCCATGCATGGTCTTTGGTTGGAGTATCAGTCTCAGGAAAGACCCCTGTGCCAGATTTTTTGTTTTTAATTTTGTTGCTCTCCTTGTGAAGCTCCTGTCCTCTCCAGGTCTTACTATCTCCCCTTTCTTTCATAAGATTTCCTGTACTATGAGGAATCTTACATTTTAAATACATGGTTTGATGAACACAAATCCAAAAAGAGTGAGGGTAGTGTGCATATTAGCAGGTTTCAAATGAGAAATTATGAATAATACAATCTGCAAAATAGAAGCCAAGGGACAGGAAATCAGAAAAGCCACAGAATGAGGCTCTGGCTTAAATTCAGGCAAAAGGGGTTTAGTGTATACAACACATGTGGAGGAAAAAGCTAAAACATTTTTACATAACGAACATTTATTGCTCACAATTGCCATTATTATAATTATTCTGCATTAACTGTGTATAAGAGCCTGTGAACCTTTCCATATTCCTACAAAAACTTTAGTCTGATTTAGCAAATTACTGTTCCCATTTGAAAAATTGTAGCTTTCAAAATGTGCATTATTCCTGCTTAATGGTGGGAGTGGAAATATACCTTGCCTGCCTCAGGGTTCTCTTCAGTGCTGTGGCACGTATGAAAGTGAATTTAGAACCCATAAACAAGCTACATTATAGAACCTGGATTTCAGTGTCAGTCATAACTTTGGACAGCCAGCATTAGCTATGAGAACTGTCAAAAGCATCAATTAAGTTTAAAAAAAAAAAGACTTGCATTTTCTCCTTTAGACGAAAGAGGCAAGATGATGGACAGAAAAGCAGTGTCGTGTTAAGAATAGACAAAGAGAAAATTTTACTTCCAGAACTGCAGGCCTGTGCACTAAGGAAAATGAAAACACATAAAGAAAGTTGGAATATATAGGTAGGGATTTTATTAACTGAAAAAAACATAATGTTCAAAATAACTCTTATAACTAGAAGTACTTATCAAACCACAGAATCTTCACAAGAGTGATTGTAAGGCAAGGGGGGTGGAGAATCCCCAAACTGTAGTTCTGTTCAAGTCCTGATTATTTTTAGTAACTGCTTCTGAAATCTGATCGTAATCATAGAAAATTGGATGTTTATTTCGCTAAACTGAAGTTCTGAAGGGTCAATATCTCAGATACCTATTATTTATATCGGCAGACTGGCAGTCATATTCCAACAACAATGCAGTGAATACTGAGAAATTTATTCTTGGTCAGCTCCAGCTTGATTTCTCAAAGTCATGTGGCCAGTTCTGGGTGTCTTCTAATCTTTTAATCCAGTTGCAGAAGTCACCCAATGATCATAGCAAGAGCCTACATTGTTTTGGGAGTCTTTTATACCTCTCTGACCAACAATTCAAAGGGAGGTTTCCTATGCCTGGCACTAAGAATTTTGTTAGTCTTTGCCTATTGAGGGGCTAATTATGATCTCAAGTGGTGTAACCTTATTTAAATTGTTTATAGATGCATACACTCATTTAAGGAAACAAAATAACTACACTTGACTCTGCCTTTTTCAAATACACAGACTATTGCATTCTTGAGAAGGAGTTGGGATAATACATGGGGAATTTGAGGTAGATGAGGAAGGCATGAGAATGATGTAAATGTTGTACTCATGTATTAATTATCAGAAAAAAATAAAAATTAAGGTAAAAATACTGAGAAATTTATTGTTCCTTGGCTTTGATTCAGCACTTTTCGGATTTTAGTCAATCTACTTTCTAATATTATATATGAGCAGTCATTTACGTAGATGAATCATATCTTGACCAAAATATTAGTTTAAGCAAGAGCACTTGACCTTATTAATGCAAAAAAAGAAAGAAAGAAAGAAAGAAAGAAAAGAAAAAGAGTAGATGAGACTTCTACAGAAACTAGCAGAGAAAAATTATCTTCATTTATTTAGTATAGTGACAGTGGGAGTTCTGGAACTGTGATAGCCGTGACACTATTATGGAACAAGAGAGGTTAAGAGCCACCATGTAACTACCATATGAAGTATGAAGATGAATCCAGTGGATCTGGTAGGATACAAAGATGCAGAGAGAAAAGATTGGGTTGTTTTGATATTTAAATGCTGGGGTGAACTTTATCAATGAAATTTAAAGTTCTATTATCAGATTGGCAATGGTAGTGCACACCTTTGATCCCAGTGCTCAGGAGGCAGAGGCAGGCGGATCTCTGTGAATTTGAGGCCAGTCTGGTCTACAAAGTGAGTCCAGAACATTTAGGACTACACAGAGAAACCCTGTCTCAGAAAAATAAAAAGAGAGAGACAGAAAGAGAAGAAGAAAAGATCAATCATTTCCCAGACTAAATTATATAAATTAATTTTGTGTTTTTAATCACTCAAAGCAGAGTACTATGAATACCTTAGTTCTGCCTTTTTTTTTTTTCAAAATGATGCAATAAGGATTGAACACATGAATATCTGCCACCTAAAGGTGACCATTTATTTACAGATGTATCCTAGGATAGGTTTATAGTGACTTTATATAGCTTATTGAATATTCAATACTATAATTCTAAAGAAAAATAAAACTGCAAATACCATGTTTATAGTATATGAACAATATTGATTTTATAAGAAAAGATTATTTTCTCTGAATCTGAGGCATTTAAATTAGTTCATATTTAAAAGTGTGTTTTAATTCTTCTGGTGGTTGACATATAGGCCTTTGAAATTAAGTAAGACATCACTAAAAAGCTTGTCTAGTGTTATTATTCAATTTATAAATGAGTATGTATATATAGAGATTAGCTAAGAAACACCACACACTGGCTATATAAGCAATGCTTATACAATAAGATCCATTCATAACTAGCTAAGGTACTGTGATGGTTGTAGCAGCCACCATCTTTGATGTCATAATTTGAATGCTGCATTTGAAACTGGAGGACAGCTTCAGCACAGTACAAATAAGGTTAAGACATGATTAAAATAATATAATTTATATACCAGCAAACATTTATTGGTTATTTTTGTTTTGAAAATATGCTTTTAGTTTGGTCAAAGAGCAAACTCTTTCTATTTGATATAATCATATCCTAAAGTTTCAAAATGAGCAAACAACTCAACTGGTTGAATGAAAGAAACTCCTAAGATACTCCTGAGAATAATTATAGGTGAGGAACTTGTTTTTCTAGAATAAGTTTAGAGATACAGAATGTTTTTATTATATTTTAAGGATTCTAGCACAAAGACGTTAGAGATATCTAAGGACAGAATTTGGATTCTCTGCTCCACTCAGTTAAATTCCTGAAACACATTCCTGGTTTGTTATAGTCACTCTTCTTTACTAAAGTAGTTTGAAGTAGTCACTCTGCCATTCAGGAAGCTCTGGCAATGATGCCTTCTATTTCTCTCTATAAGTGGCACATACAATATGTGATAGCTGGTTCTTATGTCAACTTGAAACAGGCTAGAGTTGTTTTGGAAGAGAGAATTTCAATTGAGAAATTACCTCCACCAGAATGGACCACTGGCAAGTCTGTAGTGTATTTTCTTAGTGGTTTATAGGGGAAGGCCTAGCTCACTGTGGATGGAGCCATCCGAGGACTGGTGGCCCTGGGCACTATAAGAAAGCAAGCTGAGCAAGGCCTGGGGTGCAAACCAGTAAGCAACACTTCTCTATGATCTCTGCTTTACTTCCTGCTTCCAGGTTCCTGCCTTGAGTTCCTGCCCTGACTTCCCTCAGTGATGAACTATGACAAGAGAGTTATAAACTAGAGTGTGATATGAGAGTTAGAAACTGGAAGGTTCCTTTTCTTCCCCAAATTGCTTTGTCGTGGTGTTTTAAATCTCAGCACTAGAAGCCCAAAGACATAGTAGGTATGAATTTTAATCTGTCTGAAACATGTAAATTGTTAACATTATCTTTGTTCCTGTAATGGATAGTGGTCCATATTTGGGGTTGTGATAAATTCATAACTCAAGAAGTTACCAGTTCCCAAATAAGAATTCAGTGACTAAATCAAATAGATATGAAACCACCTAGAATTATGCCAGAGTTGGTGCCATATCAATATATTCATGTACAAGTCAAAGATATGGGAAAATAGAGAAAACATGCATAAAGAGAAAATATTAATAACAGAATATATATATATATAATTATATTTTATCTTCAGGCTTTTGTCTTACAGTTTGATACAAACTGTAGATGTTCACAGATGCAACACATTTCAATAAAGAGCAATATAATATCTCATGATCATCTACATGTATATGTGATATAGCACATACAGTAAAGAAATGGCAGAGATACCTGCAGGACTGTTATCTACACATAGAGTATTTCCTTTATTTCACTTCTAGAATATTTCTTTCACTATTCACCTTTCTAATAAAATTGAAATTCTTGTTTATTGAAGTAGCCTGAATGTAATTAAACTTTGTAGCTGATTGGCCTAGCCCTTGCAGTAGAGTAAGGATGAAGAATCTTTATTCTTTGAAATGAGAAAAACAATAAAAAACTGAACACTTTGAGTTGGATTGTCATTTGGACTTAGAACATAAAACAGATTGCCTGCTATGCCTTTATTCCTCAACTCTCAATTGGAGCTTGAAATCTGTGGCCTGCATTAGCTAGAGAAGATTGCTGCCACAGGTGTTTATATCAATGTTTAATTTATCATCTCAATTATTCTCTATGTACATATCATGAAACACTTCTCATTTCAATAAATGAACTCCATATTTTCATAAGAATACTGCGATAACATCAACATAAGATCCAGTCTTCATTTGGCAGGATACTTGTCACGTTAATTGTAAATGGCTTAGCGGATTATGTTTGAGGTGAAGAGAAACCAGATAACTTTCATTATAAGTTTAAATAGTCTGAAAATGGGTACCTTAAAATGGGACATTATTCCCTTCCTGGTTTATTCTGAGGTTATGCAGAATTAGCATATCAAATTGTTGCTGGAAAAAAAATCCTACTCCAGAGGTCCATGGAAACATTAGAACACATGGCCAAAGCAATCAGGTACCTTGGTTGAACTTCGATCCGCTGACTTATTCAAAGTTGTATTCTAGTGTGCTAGACAGATATTGGCTGACATTTGAGGCCAAAGGGTTCCTCCAGTGGAGACACTTGTTCTTTTATTTCAGAAGAATGAGCTAAGAAGGGATACACAGTCAGCAAGAGAAAAAGGACTGTAACTAAAGATACAGTTCCAAGGTAGGAACCCGGCTGGAGCAACAAGAAAAGAAACCAGCAGCTCAACTACCAAGCTCTACAGAGACGAGGGTTTTGTTTTACATTACATGGGCTTTTTTGGCTCATTAATATAGCAAGGGCATTTGGCTTGCCGTATCACATAGTTATATATGACATAATTTTAGCACCTTAAATTTTTACTCAAAGCTGTGCCTTTCAGTATTATAATGCGTGATGAGTCTCCTTCACACACTCAAGAGTACCAGTAGCATTTAGTCAACCTGGGCATCCATGTTGTAGCTTTCTTCTTAGTCAACTGGATTTTTTAATGTAATTTACTTATTTTTATATCAATCACAAGTTAGGTACTTTGCATCCCAGGCATAGCCCCCTCCCTCATTCCCTCCTAATCTCCCCATCCCTCTCTCATCTCCTCCCCGCCCCCTCCAAGTCCACTGACTGGGGAGGACCTCCTCCCCTTCCATCCGACCCCAGATCATCTTGTCTCCTCAGGGCTGGCTGCAATGTCCTCCCCTGAGATCTAGCCAGGCTGTTACTCCCTGGCATGTATGGGGGAGGGTCAAAGAACCAGCCATCGAGTTCATGACTGAAACAGTCCCTGTTCCCCTTACTAGGGTCTTCAGTTGGACACCGAGCTACCATGGGCCACATCTGAGCATGGGTTCTAGGCCATATCCATACATGGTCCTTGGTTGGAGAAACTGTCTCATAAAAGACCCCTGTGCCCTGCTCAGTTTGGTCTTTGTGGAGCTCTTGTTCTCCCCATGTCTTACTAACTTCCCCTATTTTTATTATTATTTCCAGCCCTCTGCCAAAGGGTTGGTTGTGAGGCTTAATATCTGCTTTGATACATTGCTATATTGATTCTTTCAGAGGCCCTCTTTGGTATGCTCCTGTCCTGTTGCTTGTTTTCTCCTCCATTCAATGTCCATCCCATTTGTTCATCTAAACGAGCATTGATCATACCAACCTGGGTCCTCCTTCTTGTATATCTTCCCTAGGTGTGTAGATTTCAGCATGCCCTTCCTATCCTATAGGTCAACTGGATTTTTAATGTTAATTTTGTATGGCTTTAGGACAAGGCCTTCAAGACCTTACTCTCTGCCTTTTTTCTCTTGCCTCAAAACAAATACCCAATTAAGGCTTAGGAGAATCCCACACTAGTTCATAAAATACTAATCTTCTTGCAGTTCTGACAACAAGATACCCATTAAGTTTCTTTAATTGTTTTCTATGTCAGCTCATTAGATCAGCACAGAACTGGTTGAAAATAACAAGAAAGTTCAGTGTCTGAAGGATTCCCTGGAAGATCAACTCTTGCAGAACAATCAGCTCCTCCAAAAGAGTTATAGCTATTGCACCCAGCAAAGATAGATGATCTTGTGACCTTCTCCCAACTCCTTTTTGTGATGTTTTAATTTTCATTTTTTTTCAGACCCTGAACTACTTATATGCATATTTCTGTTCCCATCTGGAAAAGAATGCTGACAAGTTTATCCACACAGTCTAATGGATAAACTTACAGTTTTGTTTGTTTGTTTGTTTGTTTGTTTGTTTTTAGAGTCAAGCGAGTATGAATCTAGTTGTTGATGGAATATAATGTGATGTAACCTTTTTCATGATGTAATAAAGTATTTTCTTTTAAAAAAAGTTATAGGTGGGGGATGCAAGATGACAGCACTGAACACACAGGGTCTCTGAACAGTGTGAGCAGGGTGACCAACAGGCTGTACTGTGAACTCCAAAGTGCAGATGTCTGTGTTTCTCAGGTGAGAGGAGATACTCAAATGTTCATCTTCAGGCCACCTGGCTAATAGCAGGAAAAATTCCCCGGCTCCTGCCAGGCACTGCAGCGACCCTAAGCCACCCTCTCAATCCTAGCATCTATGGATACCTTACTGGGGTTTGCAGAGGCAGCTCTGACCCCACAGCCCTAGGCCACATATCCAAACACACTATCTGTAGATATCTTCCTGGTACTTGCAGCTTGCACAAGAGGCTCCTACCCTGCAGCCTTCGGCCACCCCTCCCCCAAACCCAGCATCTGTGGATACCTTCCAGGACATGCAGCCTTAGGCCACCCACTGCCCAAGCCCACTTTCGGTGGATACCTTCCTAGGATCAGAACCTAGCAGCTCTGACCTTGGGTGCTCACTCTCACTGCCTGTGGAGTGAAAACCTTCATGTACTGTGGGTGAGACTCCAGACCTGGACAAACACCCACTCTCATAATTCTGTGGACACCTTCTGGATACTAGAGGCTCCTGGTTCCAAACCAGGGGGGCACCATTCAACATCTTGTGGACTCCTTCCTGGTTGCAGCAGCTAGTGGCGCTCACTCTCACCACCCAGTGGAGGTGATACATTCTGGTACTGTGGGGGAGGTTTGGCTCTATGCTGCCTACTCCCCACCTACTTGGCTCACCCAGGTCAGAATCAGTTAGCACAGCACAGACATTGATAAAGATGAGCTGAGCTAGGCTTGGGACCCAGGTTCTACTTCTCCACCATGTAAGGGAAACTTGTGGGACACTGGAGCAACTCTAGGCAAAGAGAGCTATTCATCAGTGCCCCAGAAACCTCGCTTACCTAGGCCAGGAATAGCGAGACCAGCACAGAGAACCCAGTGGAGCTGAGCCAGGCACCTGACCCAAGTTCCATTGTCCTCCTCCCCAGAGAGGCCTGTGGAGCACTGGAGTAGCTCTAGACTTAGAGATCTTTCTGCCTGTGCCCCAGCTACCTGGGTCACAAAGACTGAGCCAGCAGAGACAGTGAATCCAGGGGAGACTACTCAAGACTTCAGAGATAGATGGGTCCAGTCTGCAGTACAGGCTCCAGGAATAATTGGTCAGGGCTACAGACAAGCAGATACCTAGAGGCTGGTGTAAGAATACAGGCAACAATCCCAGGATATCATGGCTTCATCAGAATCTCTAAAATCAATGGATATTCTACTGCAGCTGAAAAACAGGAAAATGATCTTAAATCTATAATTATGCAGTTATTTAAGGCACCTAAAAGAGGAAGTGACCAAAAAATAGAGGCAGTTATGGAAAGAAAGAAATCCACATTCAAACAGATGAAGGAAATTAGTAAAATCATCCAAGACATGAAAACAGAATTAGAATCACTAAAGAAAATACAAACAGAAAACACTGGAGCCGGAGAACTTAGAGAAGAGATAAGAAACCACAAAGGCAAGCATCCCAATAGAATACAAGAGATGGAAGAGAGAATCTCAGGAGCTGAAGATACAACTGAAGAAAAATGACACATCTCTCAAAGAAAAAATAAAATTAGAAAAGTTACATGTATCAAACAACCAATAAATCAAGGGCACCATGAAAAGACAAAACCTAAGAATAACAGAAATAGACGAAAAATAAGATTCCAGACTCCAACGACCAGAAAGCATTTTCAAGAAAATCATAGAAGAAAATTTCTCCAACCTTAAGAAAGAGATGCTCTTAAACATACAAGAGGCCTACATAACACCAAATAGACTAGACCAGAAAAAAACTTCTCTTGCCACATAATAATCAAAACACTAAATCTACAGAAAAAAAGAAAAAATATTAAAAGTGGCAAGGGAAAAAGGTCAAGTAACATATAAAGGCAGATTTATCAGAATCAGACCAGACTTCTCAACAGAGACCATGAAAGCCAGAAGGGCCTGGGCAGATGTCATGAAGAAGTTAGAGATCACAGATGCCAACCCAGACTACTATATCCAGCAAAACTTTCAATCAGTGTAGATTGACAAAAACAAAATATTCCATGACAAAACTAAACTAAAACAATATATAAACAGCAATCCAGCTCTACAGAAGATATTAGAAGAAAAACTTCAACCCAACAGGATAAACTACACTCTAGAAAACACAGGATAAAAACACCATCAGTTCAAAAAAGCAAAGAAAACACGCACACAATAACTACCAACTCCAAAATAAAAGAAATTAACAATTACTGGTCATTAATATCAATTAACCTCATTGGATTCAACTCTCCAATAAAAAGACACAGACTAACAGATTGGTTGTGGAAACAGGATTCACCATTCCGCTCACTCAAGAAACATACCTCTGCAACAAAGATAGATACTACCTCACAGGAAAGGGTAGGAAAAAGAATTTCAAAGCAAATGGACGCAAGAAGCAAGATGGAGTAGCCATATTAATATCTAATAAAATAGACTTTAAACCAAAATTCAACAAAAGTGATGGAGAGAGATCATTCTCATCAAAGGAAAAAAAAACAAAACACCAGGAGGACATCACAATCCTGAAATTATGCACCAAACACAAGGCATGCTGCATTTGTCAAAGAAACATTATTAAATCTTAACTCAGACAATGATCCCAAAATCTTAATAATGGGAGACTACAACACCCGACTCTCAACAAGGGAAAGATTATTGAGAAAGACACTAAGCAGAGAAATAATGACACAAAGGTCTTAAATAAAATTTATTTATTTTTATATCAATCACAGGTTAGGTACTTTGCATCCCAGGCATAGCCTCCTCCCTCATTCCCTCCCCCCTTCCCACTCCCTCCCTCATCTCCCTCCTCCCCGCCCCCTCCAAGTCCACCAACAGGGGA
>CM053742.1:50465712-50505124 GCA_028658305.1 Pachyuromys duprasi
TGCTCGTTTGGATGAACAAATGGGATGGACATTGAGTGGAGGAGAAAACAAGCAACAGGACAGGATTATGCCAAGGAGGACCTCTGAGGGGGGGTCAACATAAAGATGTATCAGAGCAGATATTAAGACTTGTGATCAAGCCTTTGGCAGAGGGCAAGAAGTGATGATAGAAATGGAGGAGGTTGGTGAAACTTGGAGAGAACAAGAGCTCCACAATGACTAAACTGAGCAGGGCATAGGGGTCTTGTATGAGACGGTTTCTACAATCAAGGACCATGTGTGGATGTGGCCTGGAACCCCTGTGCAGATGGGACCTAGGATAGCTCTGTGTAGGACTAAAGACCCTAGTGAGGGAAACAGGGACTGTCTCAGTCTTGAACTTGATGGCTGACTCTTTGCCCCTCCCCCATACAAGTCGGGAGTGACAGACTGGCTAGATCCCAGGGGAGGACATTGCAGCCAGCCCTGAGGAAACAGGATAAGCTGGGGTTGGATGGAAGGGGAGGAGGTCCTCCCCTGTTGGTGGACTTGGAGGGGGTAGGGAGGAGATTAGGGAGGGTTGGGGAGGGTGGGAGGGAATGAGGGAGGGGGCTACCCCTGGGAAGCAAAGTACCTAACCTGTGATTGATATAAAAATAAATAAATTTTAAAAAATGAACAGGTTTTAAGGCAGCATGTTCATAGATAGTTAATATTGACTACTTTTCCTCCTTTACTCCTTTCCCTATCTCTTTGGAAAAGCAATGTAGCTATGCAGAATCTTTCATTTCAAATTGTTTAACAGTCTTCCAAAATTCTGCATATGATCATAAAAATTAAACATTAGAAGGCACTTATAATCTACTTTGAAAGAAAACACATAGTTGGATTACATAGTCAGTACTAAGTTAATGATATACTTTCTCACCATGGAGTGTTTACTTAATTAAAATCAGGTTTAAAATGTTTAATTCCTTATTCATTAAAATATGTTTATCAGGGAAATGAAGAGGTGTGAGACTTATACTCAAAATATCTGAGTCCAATCTCAACTCTACAAGTTACAGTCTATTACTGATGAAAATCAAAGCAGGAACTGAGGCTAGGAGGCTGGAGATAAGAAGTGAGCCAGAGTCCAAAGAAGAATATTTCTTATTGACTGCTCTCATGGCTTAATCAACCTTCTTTTTTCATGACCTAGGCCCACCTGCTCAGTTATGAAACCACCAACAAAAAGGAAGACCCTTGCATACCCATCATTAATCAAGAAAATATGTCCACAGGCATGTCTATAGGCCAATCTGACAGAGGCAATCCTTAGGGTTCTTTCTTCCCAGGTGTGCCAAACTGACAACCAAGATTAGCTATCATACTTATCATTGGTCCTGAATATAGGAAAATATCTGGATTAGAAAACTTTATTCTCAGAGGACATACTTTGGGACAACTCTCAGATTTTACATGAAAAACAAACCAGTTAGAACCAAATACTTGATTTTAACACTTTATCTATCATAGACATTGGAGGGGCCGATAGGTCCCTACCCTCTACCAATAAACTATTCTATTGACTGTTGGTCACTTCTGGGAGCGGGGATATGACTATCTTTAGTTGGACATCCACTGATGAGCCCATCCAGGTTCCAAAAGGGAGTTATAGAGCTATGATCACGCAAATGGCACTTATTAATCTCAGCAACTCACAAAATGAATATATATGAATTTGAAAGACAGATTTGTTGTGGGATGAGCAGAGGTGGACAGGAGTGATAATTATGTTGATGGCCACAGAGCTCAATATGTATTGGGGATGTGTACCTAAAGATTAATTAAACTATGTAGAACTGTGCACTTAAAATGCATGTGCTTTATTTTACATAAATTATAGCTCAGTACAAATACACATGTGAAAACTTAACAAATGTTTGCTGCTTGAGCTTTTCTATCACTATGAAAAGAACCTTCATACATGTGAAGGAAGGGATATGACAACTGAAGTATATTCATCAGCCTTTTCTATGCTATTGAAATTCAGAATGGCATTTTCACTGAAAAGGAAAAAAACAAAGTATCAATTTGCAATCCATTTTCCTGCATCCTCTCCAACATCAGTCATTAGTAAGTTACACCATGATCAATGTAAGTTATAAAAGAAAGCATTTATTTGGAGATTACACTTTCAGGGGATTTGAGCCTATGTCATTGAGCTATCATGGCAGCAAGCAGGTATGGTGCTAGAGCAATGCCTGGGAGCTTGCATCTCTGTCCAAAATCCTGAAGCAAAGAGAGCTAACTGGCAATGGTGTGAACTTATGAAACCTCAAAGCCCATCATAGACATATCTCATCCAACAAGCCCACTTCACTTATTTGTTTTGTTTTGTTTTTAAATTTGGTATTTCAAGATAAGGTTTTTCTGTATAGCCTTGGCTGTCCTGGGGTCTGTTTGTAGACTAGGTTGGCCTTGAACTCATAGAGATCCACTTGCCTCTGTCTCAATGAGTGCTGGGATTACAGGCATGTGCACCGTACCCGGCTAAGGCCTAACCTCTTAATTTTATCCAAAAAGTTCTAATGGCTGGGGATCAAGTGTTCATGCATGTAAGCCTCTGGAGGGCATTCACATCCAAACCACAGTCAGTTTTACTCTACAGATCTGACCTTAAAAAAATCAAAAAGACTTTGGAGCATGCTTGTTATCACATTTTCCTTTCATCTTTAGCTCTTGGGTTGATTATAATAAACTTAATAGTTCATACAGTTCCATATTTATACATTGTTATAGTCTGGCTGTCAGTAATCAATAAATCTGAGCTCAAAAGTTTCTGAAGAAATGGTCTCTTTCACAGATGTTAAATTTTAAGCTTTTTATAAAGAGTAATTAAGGCAACAGTTTCTGAGTCAGAGGGAGGTTGAAATCCTATCAGCTATAACAATTCCAGAGCATAATTCAAGGCTGTTATTTAGAAAGTCAGGTAAGCCACACGGAGCCTTAGTAAAACCTGGAGTACAGACATTGCAGAGAGTGAAAACTCCTTAAGAAAATGTATTTGACATTATTATTACTAGTAATATCAGCCTATAAGCTAACCTTTGAAAAAGATTTATTTATTTAACGTGTATGTTTGTATGATATATGTGTATTAGAGTACTTGCAGATACCATAATAAGACATCAGATTACACAGAGCTGGAATTACAGGCAGTTGTCAGCCTTCTCAATGTGGGTGCTAGGAACTGAAGTCAGTTCCTCTGGAAGGACAACAAATGTTCTTAACTGTTGAGCCATCTTATCATCCCATACATGTAATTTTTCACTCATCAAAATGATGATGAAGGCCAGTCGTGGTAGCACAGGTCAATAAATCCAGATTCAAAACAGAGAGATAGGAAAATCATTGCAAGTTTGAGGCAAGTGTGTTATGTACTAAGAGCTGTAGGCTAATAAACGCTACGTTGTGAGTCCTCTCTCAAAAGGCAAAAGAAAATAAAGATACAATTTATATATAGATATGTAATACCCTTCACCTGGGAAAAACAATTCATTTAAAAAAATTGAGTAGTATGTTATTAATATCTGGGAAACCATAAACATAATTAGAACCTTCTGCATATCTGATGGTGATAAGTACAAATGAGGAAGTTACAGGGGCAACAGATAAGACATAAAGTACTTTTTTTTTTAAATATTGGAGCATATGGTGATAGAAGATCATATGATAAAGTGACAGTTTGATGTTCTAGGTCCAGTGGGAGCTTCTGGTTAATAATAATAAAAAAAGACAGGGGTGGTTAAAGGGCGAAACTTAGGGTCAAAGGATCTCAGGGCTCTGAAACCTGAGTTAGGCAGCAATGAGGACATGGCCTGCCTTGGGCAAGTCATTGGCTGCCTCAGTAATGGATACTCACTTGAATCTCCAAAACCTAGAGGAGGGGCAGGAGCCTGCTTTGTTTGGGTAGACAAAGTGGCTGCTTTCAGAACAGCTGGCTGCTTGCTCCTACACTACAGGTGGGCAGAGCAGGGCAAGAAAGATGGCATCAGCAATCTGCCCACCAGGATGAATGGCAGAAGCTCACAAAGGTCAGCAGTGCATGGTTGCTTGACTTGAAGTTAAGCCTGGGATTCCACAGGGAGAAGGAAAACCCTTCATTCCTCAGAAAAAAATGACCTGTCTCAGATGATCTTTGATAAAATAGATAATGCTGTTCCACTTTATTTTACATGAAACAGGGACTTATAAACCTTGAGCAGTGGGAGAGGTTTTGAGGATAAATGTGTTTGATTGGCTGAGGTGCTAAGGTATTGAGATGTCTCATTAGCATAGGATGGAATCCCAGGAATTCTAGGTGCTTGCTTAACAGGTTCTACTGAGAGAAAGGAAGTTGAACCTGTGTATCCCCTAAGAACTATGTGCCATTCTTCACTTAAAAGATGTGACTATTCAGGCTCCCCAGATCAGGCAAAGAAGAGGGAGCCCTGGTGACAAATGGAGTTCAGAGTCCATCATTTTTACACTGAGCTCAGGCGTTATTGCTATCCAGTAACAGACTTTGACCTTAACAGCAGGGTTTCCTGACAACATTTGTCTTGAGTGTAGAAGCATTCCAGATAGATATACAAGCAAATCCGAAGCTTTTGAGGTTTAGGGTTGGGAACAATTTATAAGTTCTTCGATATATATAGTAGAAAGCAACTCTGGAGGTAGAAACAAACTGAAGCACAAGATAAATTTTGTAAGTGACAGGTGTTTATAGAGGTTTGGATGGTAATCCTTTGCTTGATACATACAACTTCCCCAGTAAATATTTCCAAAATAAATGTTTTCTGCAATTGCCATTGACATCATTGGACAGCTGAAGCAGATACAGGTGCTATTGATTTTTATCTAATTCCTATTCTGGAGGTGAAGCACCACCTTCAAATAAAGTTAAGAATTATTTAAAACAGATATGAAGTAGAATGAATTACTGAGAAAATCATAAGCTTTGGAAACACAAACTTTTGAGTACTAAGTATACTACTTACTATATGTGAGATTTTTAAACTTCTGTATCAGTCTCCTCCTCTATAAGGTTATTATCAATGTAGTTTTCTGATAAAGCTGAGGTTTTATTAAATGATAAATGTAAAATACCGCTCATCATGTCGAACATGTACTTGATAAATAGGAATGCCTCCTTATTCTTAGTGCATGCCTGATACTTCAAAACAGAAACATATTTACCTGACATTGTTATATTTGTTTCATATGACAGCTCTCAAGGATGAGGACAGAGTTATATGAAGTAGCTAATACTGAAAACATTCATGGAATGAAAAAAAACTAAGCTAGGTGAGGAGAAAATGGCTTTTAATATGTATTCATTCAACATCAAGAATATCAATAAGAACAAGAAATTTTGTGTGGTATTGATTGTTAGGGTACAAATTAAATAATGATGATTACAACAGATCTTATATAAAAGAGGTGTATTAGATGAAAATGAAAAGAGAGAGAGAAGGGAGAGCAAGACATGATGGGGTAAAAGAAAGAGGGGGGTGCCCTCACAGAGAAAAAGGAGAGCAAGAGGGGTCAAGAGGCAGGAAACGCAAGAGGGGCAAGAGAGGGCAAGAGAGAGAGACCACATGTCAGGTTGTCCCTTTAAGGGGCAAGGTGACCACGCCTTCCAGGTGTGGCCACCTGGCCTGCTAAATGAAGACATAAGTTGCTAGGCCACCCAGGAGCAGGTTTAGTTCCAAAATCCTAACACTGATGACGATGGGATTATGCTCAGGGACTCACATACACTAAACAATTACTGTATTGTGGAGCTTTGCTACCAGATTCAATCACTTGATCTCAAAAAAGCAACTGTTTTCCTTCTAAGGCTTGAGTACTAGTCAGAGAAATAAGTATGGGTGGCAATTGGTTCAGAAATAGTATCAATGTAGTCAATGATTACATCCTTGGGAATGTTCAGGAGTTATTTGGTCATGTCACATTTGTTAAGTTTGAATTAGATGAATTTGCTGATATTTTATTGCTTTTCAGCTGCAAAACCTGTAATTTCACATGATCTCACTGAATACTCCATTGCTGAATTTTAAATTATTGAAGGGTTTTATTTAGGTTTTTGTTGTTTGTTTATTTTCTTTCCTTAAGGAATGAGTCAGGGAAGGCTTAGAAATTACTTGTCCCTTCCTTCATAGAAAGGGGGCATTAAAAGCTTTGATTTGGTAAAAAAGAATCAGTGCTATGTGATTTTTAGACTATAATGTCATATCATTAGTCTCTTTTGCATTTCATAGTTTTGATGGTATATGGCTAAGCATAAGCTTGTCATTTAATCTTCCCCTTTTTCTAATTGGAGCCAGGAAATTTTTGATAAGTCTGTAATTTCAGCAAAATGCTGTGTAGAGACTAAAGAACAGCAGGAAAAATTGGCATCATTCTGATCACATGCTTGAGAACAAGCGTCAAAAGGCAGTTTACTTCTTCCTTGGAAAGAGAAGAGAAGGTGATGTTTACTGTCAATGAAGAGTAAATTGCCAACTAAAAAATGAACTTAATGGTGTTTGTTTGTTAAAGTGAACATTGACACTGAAGAGGAAATAGTATTTTATGGCGAAATATTATATCATTTAAATCATAGGAAGTTAAGGTTTCTTCTAGGGCCCTTAGAAAGTATCTAAGTCTAATGTTAGTTTATAGATGACAACATAGAGGTGCACAGAAGTAAATCAACTTTTCTAATATTACACAAATAATAACTTCATATTCCCAAAATGATATATGTCTGACCTTCAGTTCAGTCTGTGTTTCATTGAGGAAGCCAAATACAATGAAGGCAACTGAACATTCTTGCTTAACTTTTTTTAGTGCTGGCAATGGAACTCAGGACCTTATGTATGTTAGGCAAGCACTTTGCCTATGAGATACATCTCCAGCTTCTCATTCTTATTTCTTAATCCACCAATTTTATTGTAGACTGGTTATTTAAAATAAGCATGAGTTGGGTGTGGTGGCACATGCCTTTAATCCCAGCACTTGGAACACAGAGGCAGGCAGATCTCTGAGTCTAGCTTGGTCTACAAAGAAAGTTCTAGCACAGCCAGCACTACACAGAGAAACCATGTCTTAAAAAACAAAAATAAATAAATAATAAAATAAGCATGAATCATTCAAAATCAGAGACAGGAAACTTCAATTACTTTTACAACTTCCAATCATAATGCCAAGACTTAAAAGCAATGAAAAAAAAAAAAAGAGAGAGAGAGAGAGAAACACCACATTGCTGATGGGAATCAGATCTGGTATAACCATTCCAGAGAAAAACCTAGCATGACATAACTTCATGAAGAAAACACATATCCTATGGTCCAGCAAATTTCTTCTTATTGTACATTCCAAAGAGATATACACTTATTTCTACATGGGGTATATACAAATATACTCCCTGCATCTCTGCCTGGGTTTGGTGACTGTCTAGATGTTTAATGTTTAACACTCAAAAAGTGGATGGGTACAATATATTGGATATGCAATGTAGTAGCCTGAAGTTAAATGTATGTGAAAGACAAAGTGGGTCTTGTATATACAGTATTAGTAAGAAAAACTAAAACTAGAAATGTAGTAAATGCCATTTCCATAAATTAAAAATCCATGCATTAAAACACAGCTCTTTTAAATAATATAGTCTAATAAAAAGATACCCCAAACCATGGTTGCACATGCTAGGAGAAAATGAGAAAGGAGGAGTAGGTAATGTGGAAATACAATTAAAATAAAAGCTAGATTCACAAGAATCCTTAAAAGAAAACAATAGATTGCAAATAAAAGTTCTAAAATTTATCATTATTTTGAACCATTTAATGAGACCAGAAGATGGGTCCAGGAGGAAATGAGGGAGAGGAGCTACAACTGGGATACAAAGTAAATACGTTCTAAATAATAATAATAATAATAATAATAATTTAATTTTTTTAAAGAAATGAGACCAGAGTCAACGAAGTTACTAACTGTCAGTAGAGCTACACTGAAGGAATTTGAGAGACTGTCAACCATTTGTGTAACTGGGATTTCTTTAGGGATCAGGATACTTTTACTTAGGTACCATCCCTAACTTCTTCTTTTTGGCACTCTTCAAGAGAATGTGTAAACAAGGTATGTTGGAGGCTCTGGAAACTAGTGACAAGGAATTGAAATTGATAATGATATTTCAGCTCCTTCTCACTAGCTCCAGGAGAGAGAATTCCTCTCCCTGCTGAACTCATGATTTCAAGTGTGGTCCCTCCTCAACAGTAAGTATCTTATTCTGCTTTCCCTGCTGAACCCTCTGTGGAAAGTTTCTTGTAAGGGACACTACCATTTAACTCCCAGGAAGATATTCATTACAGGCAATGAAAGTTCACAATTGTTTCATAACTCTTCAGTTTTCTGATACAAGATAATGTTGCTGAAGCTGACCTATATCTTAGGGCCTGAAACTAAGAATCTGAGGGTACCCAATTAAGACAGAGCATACAGTGCCCCTGTACTTCAAGATTACTACAAGGAGCTTGAGCAGAGATCTAGCTTACATGGAAAAGGTTACCTTGAGATAGCCTAAAAATATATATAGGAGAGAGAGAAAGATGTAGAACTGGTGGGGCAGGTTATTTGTGACAACAAAAGGCACATCTATAAAGAATCAAAGACAATACCATAAGACTCCTCTTAGGGAAGAAATGTGGAAGTAGTGTCAACGTGGCTGTATCATTTTCACATTCAGAATCTTCCTAGTTGCTACATGTAACATTTCCAACAAACTTGGCCTGTCAATTCTCTAGAAACTGAAACAAAACAACAAAACAAACCACTCAAAAGCTCTATAAATGGGTATTTTTATAACAGCCTAATATTTGCCCTTTCAACTAAGGAGAGAAAGGGAAGAGGGAGGCAGAGAAAAAGAGGGAGGGGGGGAGACTCAACCCAATCATGTCTTCTCTGTGATGAACCATAACTTCATCCCTTGATATCCCTTAACATCAGGCAAGTGACTTCATTTCAGTAAATCCTAGTTTTCTGGGTGCAGGAAGATTCAAGGGCATTCATCTCACAAGACGCTGTGATAATGAAATAAGATTATCTTGGACCATGAAGTACCACGTCAGAGAGTTCTGATGTTTTCAGCAATAACACTTCACCTTGTTATTTCCTCCAACTACAATTGTTTTAGAAATCTGGACTTGTGAAAATTTTGTATTAAGGTATAACATGGAACTATTCCTTTCTTAGAAAGTGTTTAATAGATTCCAAATAAAATAATCCTCAAATAAGTATTATAAATGAATTGCCAAACTTCTACCCAAAGAGAATTTTAAAAGATATTTTTGGTCTGTATAACAATGTTTTGAATAATATGCAATAAGTTTAATTATTCCAAATAGAGGAGGCTCCAAGGTGGCAGAGACCTGCATGCACCATATCTAAGGGACAGAGGATCTGAAACTTCAAAACAGGTGAGTGGAGGGCTGCTGAAACCAGAACATCAACATTGAGGCTTCCTGGGTAGAGGGGACAACTCATGAGCTGGGACAGTTTGGACCCAGGTCACTCTTGAACTTCTCTGGGGTCTGAGACTGGCACAAATTCGACACCCTTCACTTACTCTTAACCTGGCAGGTGGTTGCTTCTGTCCCAAGCACAAGCCTCCCAACTCTGTGACTGAGACAGCAGAGGCAGCAATGGTACAGGCCTCCCTGCCTGGTGGCCAAAAAGCAGACACCACTAATGGATCTCCTACACTTTCATTTTCCCCTAAGGGCCCAAATCTGAGAGTAGAGAATGGGGGAGGGTGTGGGAGGATCCCCCCCCCCGTGCTTTCTGCATAGTCCTGCACAGCCCCAGATATAGGATCCCTCTACACTAGCAGCCAGACATCAGATCCCTCCCATCCACACCCTCACTGTCATCAACACAGGGATCCCTGGGACAGCATTCTCAACATTGAAACACAGTGGAGTCCAGTCAAACAATTCTTGGAGCCAAGATGGTGCAACCCAAACACATCTGAGTGCCTGGAGGATAGGCCTATAAGCCACCTGCATTCTTCCTCCTTTAGAAAACTGATGAAATACCAACATCTACTCTCAAACCATTAAACCTCTCTCATCTTCCTGAAGAATGTTCCAGTCTACAGAGACAGAAGGACCCAGTCTGCAGTACCACCTCCAGGAACAAACAGCAAAGGCTGCAGACAATCAAGTGGCTGAAGGCTGGCATAAGAATATATACAACAAAAATCAGGACAAAATGGCTTCACCAGCAATCCCACAAATCAACGCATGATTTTAATTAATTTGAAACACAGAAAAATGATCTCAAATCTATCCTTATCCTGTTATTAGTGCACATAAAGAGGACAGAAAATAAAGCTCTCAAGGAAATACAGGCAAATTCAGCCAAACAAAAAGAGGAACATGTAGAGGAACATATAGAGGCAGATATAGAGGCATATAGAAAGGAAACTAACAAAAATTAGAGGTAATCATGGACGGACAGTAATCCAAATACAAACAGATGAAGGAAATGTGGCAACACTTGAAAGTGGAACTACAATGAATAAAGAAAGCACAAAGAGAGAAAACTCTGGAGCTGGAGAACTTAAGAGAATAGATCAGGAACCACAAAGGTAAGCATCACAAACAGAATACAAGAGATGAAAGAGAGAATCTCAGACACTGAAGATACAATTTCAGAAACTGATACATCTCTCAAAGAAAAAGTAAAACTGGAAATGTTGTAAACACAAAATATCCAAGAAATCAAATCAAGGATGCCATAAAAAGATGAAATCTAAGAATAATAGGAATAGACAAAAGAGAAGATTGCTGGCTTCAAGGTCCAGAAAATATTTTCAAGAAAATAATAGAAGAAAATTCTTCCAACATAACTAAAGTGATGTCCTTAAACATACAAGAGGCTTACAGAACACCAAATAGACCAGATCAGAAAAGAAACTTCTGACAACACTAATAGTCAAAACACTAAATCTACAGGGCAAAGAAAAAAAAAAACAGCAAGGGAAAAAGGCCAAGTAACATATAAAGGTAGACCTATCAGAATCACACCACACTTTTCAACAGAAACCATGAAAGCCAGAATGGCCTGAGCACATGTCATGCAGACTCTAAGAGACCACAGATGCCAAACCAGACTACTATATCCAACAACTTTCAATAAACACAGATGGAGAAAACAAAATATTCCATGACAAAACGACATCTGAACAATATCTACACAGCAAACCAGCCCTACCAAAGATACTAGAAGGAAAACTCCAATCTAATGAAATCAACTAGAAGAAAACACAAGATATAGGTAGCTTAACACAAAAAATTAAAAGATAACAATTAATAGTAATACCATCAACTCCACAATAAAAGGAACTAATATTTATTGGTCTCTATTGTATATCATCATCAATGGACTCAACTCTCCAATAAAAAGACCCAGACAGAGTGGTTGCTGAAACAGGATCCAACATTCTGCTGCATCCCAGGAACACACCTCTGCAACAAAGATAAACACGACCTTAGAGTAAAGGCCTAGAAATGTTTTTCAAGCATACAGACCCAGAAAACAAGCTAGGGTAGCTATCCTAATATCTAATAAAATAGACGTTAAACAAAAAGTAATCAAAAAAGATAAGGAGGAACAATTCATTCTCATCAAAGGAAAATTCCATCAGGAGGACATCACAATCCTGAATATTTATGCCCCAAACACAAGAGCACCTGCGTTTGTAAATGAAACATCATTAAAACTGAAATCACACATCAATCACAACACCTTAATAGTGGGAGACTGCAACACTCCATTCTCAACTAGGGACAGATCATCTAGACAGAAACTAAATAGGGCCATAACGGCACTTACAAGGGTCCTAATTCAAATGGACTTAATAGAAGTACAGACCTTTTCACCCAAACACAAAAGAGTATACCTTCTTTATAGCACCTCACAGAACCTTCTCAAAATATGACCATATATTTGGGCACAAAGCAAGCATCAAAAGATACAAGGAACCCTTGTATCTTAGGACGATCATCTTCTAAAACTAGACCTCAGCAACAACAGAAATAAAAGAAAGCCTACACATGCATGGAAACTAAACAACTCTCTACTCAACAACAGCTGGATCAGGGAAGAAATGAAAAAAGAAACTAGAAACTTCCTAAAATTCAATGAAAATGAAGACACAAGTTACCCAAACTTATGGGACACCATGAAAGCAATGCTAAGAGGAAAGTTCATAGCTCTAAGTACCTCCAGAAAGATGTTTGAAGCATCTCATACAAGCATCATAAGGGTATATCTAAAAGCCCTAGGGAAAAAAATAAGCAGACACTCCCAAGAGGAGTACACAATTGGAAATTATCATAGTCATAGCCAAAATCAATGAATTAGAAACAAAGATAACAATTCAAAAATCAATGAGACAAATACCTGGTTCTTGAGAAAATAAATAAGATAGACAAACGCTTAACCAAACTAACTAAAAGGCAGAGAGAAACTATCCAAATCAGCAAAATCAGAAATGGAAAGGGGGGAATAACGACAATCATTAGGTCTTACTACAAAAGCCTATATGCCACAAAATGTGAAAATCTAAATGAAATGGACAGTTTTCTTCATAGATTCCATTTACCAAGATCAAATCAATATCAGGTAAATAGAAAAAATACTCCTATATACCTGAAGGAAATAGAAGCAGTCATCAAAAGTCTCCCTTCTAAAAAACAAAAACAAAACAAAACAGGGCCAGATGATTTCATCACAGAATTCTCCCAAAACTTTAAAGAAGAGCTAATTCCAATTCTCTTCATACAATTCCACAAAATAAAAACAGAAGGAACATTATCAAACTCATTCTATGAAGCCACAGTTACCTTGATACCTAAACCACAAAAAGACTGAACGAAAAAGAGATCTTCAGACCTCTCACTATTATGAACATCCATGTAAAAATAGTCAACAAAATACTCACAAACCCAATCCAAGAACACATAAAAGATATCCACCATGACTAAGTAGGCTTCATCCTAGGCATGCAAGGTTGGTTCAATATGTGGAAATCCATCAATATAACCCACCATAAAACAAAACAAAACAAAAACCTGAAGGAGAAAATCCAATTGATCATCTCCTTAGATTCCTTAAAAAACATTTGACAAAATCCAACACACATTCATGTTTAAAGTCTTGGAGAAATGAGGGATATAAGGCACATACTTAAACATAGTAAAGACAATATGCAACAAGCCTATAGCCAACATCAAACTAAATGGAGAGAAACTTAAATCAATCCCAACTAAAATCCCAACTAAGGAATGAGGCAAGACTGTTCACTCTCTCCATATTACTTCAACATAGTACTTGAAATCCTAGCTAGAGCAATATGACAACTAAAGGAGATCACAGGGATACAAATTGGAAAGAGGAAGTCAAAGTATAGCTATTTGCAGATGAAATTATAGTATACGTAAGTGATGCCAAAATTTCAACCAGAGAAATCCTTCAGCTGATAAACACTTTCAGCAAAGTGGCTGGATAAAAAATTAATTTTAAAAAATCAGTAGCCTTTCTGTACATGAAAAAATTAAGGGCTGAGAAAGAAATCAGGGAATCAACACCCTATGCAATAGCCAGTAATAATGTAAAGTACCTTGGTGTGACTCAAACTAAGCTAGTGAAATACCTGTTTGAGAAAAATCTTCAAGTCTCTGAAGAAAGAAATTGAAGAAGTTATCGGAAGATGGAAATATCTCCCATGCTCATGGATCTGTAGGATTAACATAGTGAAAGTGGCCATTCTGCCAAAAGCAATCTATAGATTCAATGTAATTTCCATCAAAATACCAACACAATTCTTTACAGACCTTGAAAGAAAATTTCTCAATTTCATATGGAAAAACAAACAAATAAAATCCAGAATTGCAAAAACAATCCTATACAAGAACAGATATTCTGGAGGTATTTCCATCCCCGATCTCAAGCTGTACTACAGCATAATAGTAATAAAAAACCCGCATGGTACTGGTATAGAAACAGAATGGTAGATCGATGAAATCAAATAGAAGACCCAGAAATAATCCCACAGACCTACGGATACTTGATTTTTGACAAAGAAGCCAAAACAGTACAATGGAAAAAAGGCAGCATCTTTAACAAATGGTGCTGGTCTAACTTGATATATACATGTAGAAAAATACAAATAGATCCAAATTTATCACCTTGCACAAAGCTAAAATCCAAGTCCATCAAAGACCTCAACATAAAACCAGACACACTAAACCTATAAGAAGAAAAAGTAGGGAAGAACCTTGACCTCCTTGCCACAGGACACACCTTCTTGACCAGAATAAAAACAACACAGGCTGTAAGGTCCACAATAAATAAATTGGACATCTTGAAATTGAAAAGCTTCTGTAAAGCAAAGGGACACTGGTATCAGAACAAAATGGGCTAATATCCAGAATACATAAAGATTTTGTCATCAGAACAAAATCAGCCTACACACTGGGAAAGGATCTTCAAAATTGCTATTTCAGAAAAAGGGCTAATATACAGAATATATAAAGAACTCAGGAATTTAAAAAGCAAAAAATCAAGTAAGCCAATTAAAAATGGGGTACATATCTAATCCGAGAATTCTCAATAGAGGAATATCCAATGGCAGAGAAACAAACAAATGCTCAACATTCTTAGTCATCAGTGAATGGAAAATTAAAACAACCCTGAGATGTCACCTTACATCCATCAGAATGACTAAGATCAAAAACTCAAGTGACAATATATGCTAGAGAGGATATGGAGAAAGGGGAACCTTCCTCCCTTGCTGGTGGGAATGTAAACTTGTACTACCACTTTGGAAATTGATCTGGTGCTTTCTCAGACAATTAGGAATAGTGCCACTTCAAGATCCAGCTGTACCACTCCTAGGCATATATCCAAAATATGCTCAAGTATTCAATAAGGACACTTGCCCAACCATGTTCATAGCAGCTTTATTAGTAATAGCTAGACTCTGGAAACAACCCAGATGTCCTTCAATAGCGGAATGGATACAGAAATTGTGGTACATTTACACAGTGGAATACTACTCAACAATTAAAAACAAGGAAATCATGTAATTTGAAAGCAAATGGTGGGAACAAGAAAAGACCATTCTGAGTGAGGTTACTCAGAGGTAAAAAACATACACGGTATATACTCACTTATAAGTGGATATTAGACATATAATATAGGATAAACATCTTAAAATCTGTACACCTAAAAGATGCTAATCAAGGAGGACCCTGGGTAGGATGATCGGTCCTCACTCAGAAAGGCAAATGGGACAGACATTGGAAGAGGGAGAAAACAGGGTACAGGACAGGAGCCTACCACAGAGGGCCTGTGAAAGATTCTATCCTGCAGGGTATCAAAGCAGATGCTGAGATTCATAGCCAAACTTTGGGTAGAGTTCAGGGAATCTTATGAAAGTAAGGTGAAATAAGAAGACCTAGAGGGGACAGGAGCTCCACAAGGAGACCAACAAACATGAAAAATATGGCCCAGTGGTCTTTTAGGAGACTGATACTCCATCCAAGGACCATGCATGGAGATTATCTCAAGCCCCTGCTCAGATGTAGCCCATAGCAGCTCAGTCTTCAAGTGGTTTTCCCAATAAGGGGAGCAGTGGCACACTCTGCAATGAAATCAGTGGCTGCCTCTTTGATCACCTCTTCTTTGGGGAGTGAAGCCTTAGCTGGCCAAAGAGGAGGAAATGCAGCCAGTCCTGATGAGAACTGATAGGCTGTGGTAAGATGGAAAGGTAGATGAACCTCTCCTATTAGTGTACTGGGGGAGGGTTATGGGAGGAGACGAGGGTGGGAAAGTGGGATTGGGAGGGGTCTAGGGAGAAAACTATAGCTGGGATACAAAGTGAATGAATTGTAATAAATTAAAAATAAATTAATTAAAAACTTTTCAAGTCTATAAAAGCTATCAAATGATATGTGTTTACAACCTACCTTATAATCAACTACAATTATGAATCAATGTACATGTCAACTCCCCAACAGGGTCAAGATATCTAGAATGTAGTGGTAATTCTTTATCTTGATGTACATTTTAGGGAAAGAGACATAAAGAGTTGATCTAAGAAAAATGGGTTGAAAAAGAAAAACATCAAGAGATTCCCAACAATTCCTATTTGTGAGGAAGATTTGAAGAGCAGAGTTATGCAGAGTCAAATCTTGAAACAGCTACCATATGCAGAATATTTCCAGAGAGTGTACAGAAAGGAGGATTTTGAACAACTCTTTCTGTTCCTTACAAATATAGAGCTATCTCTTGGTATCTTTGGATGTTTTGGTTCCAGAAGTGCTCTTGCATAACAAAATTAGAGAATACCAACATCCCTCATATAAAATGTATAACATAGTGTGTATGCTATGTAAATAGTTGTTATGCTGAACTGTTATGGAATGATAAAAGCAAACAAAACACCAGCATATGGCTAGTGCAGATATATTTTTTTTCCTAACATTTTTGTCTGCGGAAGGTTAAATCTCCATATCCATAGGACTAACTGTATAATGTCTATTACACTCTTTTTTTCAATTTTTGATATATAATTAAATGTGCTGGATAGTTTTACATTAACTTGATATAAGCTAAAGTTATCTGAGAAGAGAAAACTTCAATTAAAAAAATGCTTCCATAAAATCTGACTGGAAGACACATTGTTAATTATTGATTGATGTAGGAGGGTCTAGCCCATTGTGGGTGGTGCTACCCCTGGACTGGTGGTCCTAGGTTCTAAAGAAAGCAGAACAAGCAAGTCTTGAGGACCAAAATAATAAGCAGCACTTCTCCATGATTTCTGCATCAGCTCCTGCCATTAGGTTATGGCCCTGTTAGAATTCCTGTCCAGAATTCCTCCAGTAATGGATTATGATGTGGCAGTATGAGCCTCATGAATTCTTCCCTCCTGAGTTGCTTTGGTCATGGAATTTCATCACAATAAAAGCAAATGTAAGTAAGACATTATATCATCCCCCCCCCTTCCTTTTCCTTCCTTCAAAGTATTCCTGGACCCATCATGCTCTCTTTCAAATTCATGGCCTCTTTTTCTGACCATTTGGTATTAGATAATTGACAACTAAGAAAAGCAGGGAAGGGAAGTGAAGACTTTAACTGCTATTCAACCAGTTTGCACATGTAAGTAGTGTCCCTTTGAGTTCAACATGAAGACACTAAGTTTTATTCAGGGGTTGGCACTCTTCTATAGGGTGAGCATTTGGTTGGTTCAGGCATTGGCTGGGCATTCCCTCAATCTCTGCTCTATTTGCTCTATCTTTAGCCCCGCACATCTTATAGGCATGGTAAAATTTTGTCCTCCAAATCTATTCCCTAAGTCACATTCCCAGAACCATAACAGACTATCTGTTGTGGCATGTCCTTACTCTCTGCCTCCATTCCCAGAAGACTAAACAGATCATGGAGCCCCTCAGCTCCCCACACCCATCCCCATGTTTAATGGAAAGCCCTCAATACCTAGAAATGCATTTTACTGAGAGCTCCCAGTGTCTATCCCTAACAGGATCCCAGAAGAATTCTCTAGCATACAACATGCAGCTACCTCATGTTCCTAAGAAGCAGAGAGGGCAACAGACATTAAAGAACAGTGCCCACCCAACAAAGACAAGACCAGATGTCAGCACCTAGAATTACATAATCTTCCCAAATCAAGCTGCCTAGTTACAAGTATAAAAATGCAATAGATAGCAGACAGAAAAAAAAATATGTTTCCACTAGAGCTTCGCAACTCTACTATAGTAAGCCCTGAGAATTACAACATGGCTCAAGCATAAGTCAAAGATCTTAAAATAGGTTTTATGAATATGATAGAGGTAATTAAAAGTCAATAAAAATCACCTAAGGAAATTTATGAAAAATCAAATAAATATCAGAAGGAAATTAATAAAACTGTTCAAGACCTGAAAGTTGAAATAGAATTTTAAAAAAAGCACCTACTGGGGAAAATCTGGAAATGAAAAACTTAGGCACTCAAATAGGAACCTTAGAGGCAAACTTCAACAGAACATAAGACATAAAAGAGACAATTTCAGGCACTGAGACACAACAGAAGAAATGGAAGGTTAAAAAATGTTACATCTACTAAAAACAGAATTAAAAAATGAATTCTAGTACAAAACTTTTAGGAAATATGGTACACTATCGAAAGACCAAATCAAAGATTATAGGAATACAGGAAGGAGAAAAAACACAGGTTAAAAGCACATAATATATTTTCAACAATATTTCATATGAATGGAAAATTCTCCAAACCTAAAAAAGAGAGAGAGAGAGATGTCTACCAAGGTACAAGAAGTATACAAATCTCCAAATAGACTGGACCAGCAAAGAAAATTCCCCACAGGAGATAATAATCAAAGCAATAAGTGTACACAAAGTAAAAAATATTAAAAGGAAAAATTTCAAGTAACATGTAAAGGCAGACCTATTAGAATAATATCTGATTTCTCAGTGGAAACTCTAAAAGCCAGAAGTGCCTAGACAGATGTGTTGCAGAATATAAGAGATGTCAGATGCTAGCACAGATTATGGTACTCAGCAAAACTTTCAATCACAATAGATGGAGAAAATAAAATATCCCCTGGTAAAACGTAATTTAAGCCACATCTATCTACACATATGTCAGGGCCCGAAGAAACTCAGGAAGAAAGGCTAACTATGATGACTATTAGCACACCAAAGCACAAACTGGCCTCTAGGCTCACTCAGTACCTGTGGTTCCTCTCAACAGTTCTCAGCTTGTACCCTACCTCAAACTTCCCCAGTCTAGGGTCTGATTCTCTTCCTGCAGTTCTCTACCATATGACCCTTTCATTTTGGCCATGTTTTCTCTTGATTTTCTAGGCTTTGCTTCTCTTCTTCTTCTTCTTCTTCTTCTTCTTCTTCTTCTTCTTCTTCTTCTTCTTCTTCTTCTTCTTCTCCTTCTCCTTCTTCTTCTCCTTCTTCTATTTTTCTTTTTCGTCCTCCTTCATTTCTTCCTTTATCTCTCTCTATCCTCTTTATCCCTCTCTCTTCTCTCTTCTCTTCTCTCATTTCCTTGTTCTCCTCTTATGGCCTGGGTCAGTCTCCTGGCCATGTTAATTCTACCACATTCTCTTCCTGCTCTGGACTCTTCCTCAGTTTCAGTACCAAATGCATGGGAGGAACAGGGGCATAGTAAGGAAACCAAAATAGCTGCTCTGTGAGTGAAAAAGGGAAAAGTTTATTCCCAAATGCCAAGGCTGTCTCCTGGGAAAACAGAGAGAAGCTATTGTGGGTGGATAAGGGTGTGGATCTAAAAGTTTATGTTAAGGGAATGTGTACCTGAGAGGAAGGGAGCTTGTGAGTTGGGCTGGAGGTTTTGAATTATGTAACAAGAACTTGTGAGTAGGGACTGAAGGAACCTAGAACCTACCATAGACCTTGATATTTACATAGGCATCAGGACCATATATTAATAGAAAAGCCATATGTCCTCTTTGCCAGAGATAAGGAGAATTACCCCTTTTAGCAAGTGGTAAGTAGCATCTCCTGTCTCTGAGGGAGTGATAGCTTTTACCTAAATGCCATACTGTCGGAAAAGAAATTTCTTGGGACCTAACAAAATGCAACCCTGCTGAAGGTACTAGAAAGGAAAAAAAAAACCTCCAATCTAAAAAAATTAACCGCACACAAGCCTCCCCCCCCAAAATCCTAGACCTGAAAATCAAAAGAGAGAAAACACAGACATACATACACACACACACACCACACACACACATACACAGCACCACCACCAAAAACAGCAACAACAACACAACAAAATCAACAAAATAACAGGATTTAACAAACACTGCTCATAGATAACTCTCAACATCAATGATCTTTACTACCCAAAATGCCGAATAACAGAAGGGTTGAGAAAACCAGGATCTAAACAGAGAAATGTTGGAGCTAAATGACAACATAAACCAAATGGACCTAAGAGATATTTACAGACTATTTCACCCAAACACAAAAGAATATACCTTCTTCTCTGCACCTCATATAACTATCTCCAAAACTGACTACATATTCAGACACAGGTCTCAACAGATTCAAGGAAATTGAAATAAAATCCCACATCCCATCTGAGCACCATCGATTAGAATTGGATATCAATTATAGGAAGTTATTATTGATAGTAATAAAAGTTATCTTACAAAGTCATGGAAACTGAACAACTCACTACTGAATGAAATATGGATCAAGACATAGATCCAACCAGAAGTTCTAGGTTATATCCATACACGGTCCTTGGTTGAGAAACAGTTCTCCGATGTAGCCCATGGTAGCTCAGTATCCAAGTTGGTATCCTAGTAAGGGGAAGAGGGACTATTTATAACATGAACTCAATGGCTGTCTCTTTGATCTCCCCACCCTGCAAGCGAGCAGCAGTCCTGCTACGCCACAGAGGAGGACTTTGCAGCCTGATAAAACAGATACCTGATAAAACAGGGTCAGGTGAAAGTGGAGGAGGTCCTCCCCTATCAGTGTACTTGGAAAGGGGCAGGGAGGAGATGAGGAACAGAGGGTGGCATTGGCAGGGAATGAGGGAGTGGGATACAGCTGGGATACAGAGTTAATAAAATGTAACTAGTAAAAAAATCCAATGCTTGGATTAAGAAGTAATACGATTTTTATAAAGACGTTAAATGTTTTAAGAATATATGATTATATATTAAAACATGTTCAATTATTTTAATTAAAAGTCAAATTAAAGTTATGTACACATTAAAAGATTAAAATTAAAAAAAATGACATAGATCCATTCCTGTGGATCCAGCATAATATATTAGGAGCCTAATAAAAGCCACCAAGAAAATGTACCCCATACTCTCTCTATCCTTCTCCCTCTCTCTCTACTTATCCTTTTCCCCCTTCCTTCCACACCTTTTTTTGTATCCTACTTCTGGTTCTGTTTTGTTTTTTTCTTCTTGCCTTTTGTTACTTTTCCCTCTCTGTCATGGGGAAAAGGGTCTATATCTACAAGCCATGAACAAAGCACTCTCCAAAGAATCATACAATCCAGCACCTTGATCGTGGACATGCCAGCGCCACAACTGTGAACAACAATTCCCTGTTTTCTCTGTCACACAGACTATAATATTTTGTTCTGATAGTTCATAACTGGTAATATCAAAGCTTGCATCAATACATAAATTATATTTTAATTGTCTAAAATCTAAATTGTCTCTTTCCTCAAATCTTGGAACAAATATTGACAATCCAGGAAGATAGGCTTTTTTCATCTTAATTTTAAATGTCCCTAACTTCTGGAGTTAATATGAGAATCATAAGTGCAGATATCCCCTATTAACATACTTGACATAGTCTAGGAGCATTTATGTTTGAACAGGAAGCAATGTATTAATGTGAAGGGCATTGGATAGCACTGGTTAAGATTGGTTTTGGAATCATCTATATCCTTGGTATTTGCTAAATATGTGTAGTAGCTTACTCCATCTAGATCTTGGGAAATACTACATTCAAGGTGTCTCTTAGAAATGAAGCACATATTACTGCATTGAATAAATATCCAGAATAAATAAATAACATACAACAGCTGTCTAAAACCATCCATTGATTTGTACTCTCTGTCAAGCAGTAGGTCAATCAAAGTACAGAACTGCTATTTATGGATAGTAGATTATAGATTTTAAAGCTAAGTACCGATAATAAGGTAGGGCTCTGTTAACAGTAGCTCATTCTTCACAACCTTAATTCCTAACCCCTGTTAGCTGTGGGATTTCCTTTTTTCCCATTCACTGTTTTTTGTTGTTGTTAGAAATGTCCATCCCATAAACAAGAAGGTTTTTGGAAGAAAAATTACGAGAGTATCAAAGTGGCTTTAATCTCATAGTGGTAGGTGATTTATTTTGTTTGCTACATTTGAATGACTTAGTACAGAGTTCACCTTTCAGTTTGGACACAGATTTGAGTTTCATTAGAGGTTTCTCTTTGAGCCTCCCTAATCCTGCTCACTTAATTTTGGTACTGTTCCTTTATAAAAACAAACAGAAAATCTTGTTATATGTCAAAATTTTATTCCTGAGGCCCCCACATACCCTAGGAACTCTCAGTACATACTTTTATTCGTATGGTACTAGAGGATTATTTTTCTGTTTGGAGAAAAGTCTGTATTGTTTTCTATAAGTCACTTAAGGAACTTGATCCTCAGCTTCCTCGTCAAGTAGATAAGGTCAGCACAATTGATGCTATCTGTCTTCCCCAGATGGTATGATAAACAATGAGTCCCTCCTGTGAGTGAACGATAGGAAGGAGGTAGGGAAAACAATGAAAACAAAATGAGAGCAGATGGCAAGCAGTCTGTTATATAACCTTTCCTGGGGAGGCATGGATAAATATCTGTTCATCCTGGTAATTGAATAAAGAAACAAACCCATAGGAGCCTTGCTCAGTGAACAGTGAGATTATTAGAGTGACTTATAGGAACATAAAGGAAAACTTTGTTACAGGAGCATGGATTAGTCAGAAGGCATCACCCACTAGCATGGGTGAAGACTCATGAAAATCAAAGTCTTTCAGCTCCTTGAAAGACTAGCTATAAGCTCTCCTAGAAACATTTGCTGTTTATGTGAGCTTGGTGAGGGGCCTTGTGAATCTTGCAGCTTTCTCTGCTTGTAGATCCTTTTAAGCTTCCAGAGCTTATGAGCCTTCTTTCTCACTCTAGAAGACAGATTGTTTCCATTAGGAATAAATAGCTATACAAAGCAGTTTTTGTTGATAGAAGAGGAAGGAAGAGCCAACACCACAAGAGGAATCTCACAGTGTGATTACGGTTCTTAACAGTACTCAAAGTGTGAATCTGCCAAGCTTGGATAAAGTGAAGATCATATATAGACACAGACTCTGGAAGCAACAAGAAAATATGTTGAATCTCATTAAGAGGAGTGGAAAGAAGGAATGACAGAGCAAATGAGAGGGATTAGAACAGTCTCTTGGGGATGAGCTAGAAATATAACTACATAGTAGAGCATTTATCTAGCATAGGTGAGTTCTTAGGTTCAATTTAAGCAAGAACAGCCTCTTGAGGTTCTTATAATGTGTGTCTTTTGGGGCTTTTTGCAACAGTTCTGAAGATGCTGACAAACAATTAGCAGTGGCGAAACTATAACTTTAAAATCCTCAAGTATGTGTTCACTATTGTGCCTATAGCCAGGTTTTCCAGTTTGCCTGGTTAGACTGTCCTTTTTTATGTAGGACTATTTAAGGCAAGGGTCCTGAACTAAAGAGACACTGCCTTCAAATATTTAGGACAGAGTCGCATCAGCAGAAAATAAAAAGATACCTATTGATTATGACTTATTTATTTACACACTAATAAATAAGGCACAGAATGGGGAAGTATTAATAGGAGGGGTACGAAATGAAAAGATCAGAAGCACTTGGGAGTGCTGACCATGGCAAGTTTATAAAAGAGCCTTCAGCTTAAAGTGGCCCAGGATCCAAGAGGCAGCGTATGTACACAAGTTATTTATTACTTTCCTGACAAATCCTGAGAGAGGGAAAGGGACCTGAAACTGGGTGAGGGAGTGCCAAGGACATGTCATTCAGCTTTTAAGATCTAGGTTTGGGGCACTTACATATACTGATTTTTCTGGAATAAGCTATCTTCTATGGCCTTTGGAGAAGTCCTCCTTCTCAATTTCTACCAGGTACCTGGTAAATACATTTCACAGCAAAGGTCACTGAAAATGTTAAGTATTGAGTGGAAATGACTCTTAGTTGGCTAGGAGTTTGTACTTACTCCTTCTACATAAGGCTGGTGTAAGACAAAATTGTCAAGCCATTGCTCACCTAGTTGTGGTGAAAGACTCTAATTCCCTTCTTTTCTTTTCCATAATGAATTACTTCCCATGGAACTTTTTTTTTTTAATTCAGGTTAAAGGAAGCAATACTTATTAGGTATTCTGGAGTCATACTGGGTAGTGGATTTGAAAACTGGCTTTTTCAGTTATTTATGTGATCTTATGCATATTATGGGATTTTTCCAAGCTTTTTTTGTTGTTCTTTTCACATGTAAAGTAACTGTCCCTACATATCCATTGTGAGGTATAAGTGGAGCTAAGGGCATGTGTAAGTTCTGTTCTAGTTACATATTCACTGTGGTTATTCTGTTTTCAAACATTGTTCCCTTGATTAGCACACACCAAAGCCTATACCCAGAATGTAAACAGACTCTGAACAAATGGACTTCAAAATCAAATATTCACTGAGCAAAACAATGCTGGAGCTTGGAGGAAGGGGCGAAGTATGGAAATGGACACATAAACACCCACTTGCAACCAGTTTACATTTACAAATCTGTCACTCTTTTTACTCCCAAGCTGCATTTGGCAAAGTTTTCTAAATAGAAGAAAATAGCACTAAGGTTTGAAATAAAGTGTATCTTCTAGACCTCTTGGCTCTTATCATCCCCAAACTACCACCAAGAAACAGCAGTCCCTTAAGATGATGGCAGAGTTTCAGACCAGGCACAGTAGGGCCACTGTAGTTCATACAGTGAAACCTCCTCTGAGTGCTAAAAGAAGCCAAGTCCCACAGAAAGTCAGTGGCAGAGAGTCTCTTACTCCTTGAACAGCTTTGCAAAAAAGGTAGTGTGTGAAAATGCTGGAAATTGCATAATGACCTCCACCCAAGAGTACAGTACTGGCTGTACAATGGCATATATTATTCAGGGAATAACAATTGTGTTTCTACTCCCTCTGCTGAGCTCTGTTTGGCACATTGTTGGCACTGAAAACGGAGTAGCTATAATTCACTGAGTACTCACTCTCTCTTCTGTAAGCATGCAACATGTTCATCCATTTGTTTGTGCATAGATTACTCATATTAACAATAATCAGGCTATATACACAGTCCAGATCTGTAAAACAGTTGACAGGCCCCAATAGTTAAAGACAATGGATATTGTTTTTAGTTTTTGGAAGTTCTTCATATTGTTCTCAGAGCAAAGAGGATTATTGTGATGCTTTTAATAATGGCAGGCCCCTAAGTAATATGTCAATGAATATCAAGATAAAAAGAGGAGATATATGGGAAGATGGAAAAGTAATATGGGGTAAGGAAGCAGAAGGAAAGGAAGCAGAAGGAAGTAAGAGTTTACTGGGTGAGTCAGGAAGTATATTAAAGCTTATCATCCCTCATTCTAGTAAAACAAACAGTAATATCTCTCAAAAATGTGTTTCTAGTTGACTGCCAAATAGAAAACAGATCTGCAATATATATACATATCTATGCATATATTTAATATAGAAGGATATGTTTCAAAACAATTATACTACTATCATATAACATCTAGGACTATATGCATATTTGTATAAGGATAATCGTTTAAATAGAGTCATCCACTTGCTCTATCGGTTTCAGGACTGCTTGGTATCGTTTGTGTGTTTTTATGTCCCCAGAAGACATGCAATGGGTTTCTCCAAATATCCTTGACCAGAAAACATGTTTTTGGATTTTTTTCTTAGAAGCAGCTCTTTTATACAAATGAGTCAATAATAAACCTACAAATACGTAGTTTATTTATACAGTTGCATAGAAGCAAGGTCTCATGCATTTCTCTGATCTGACACTCTATACAGTCTTGCATGGAGCAGTAGCTGTTGCTTTGGAGAAGGGATTCAATTGTCCACATTTCCAAAAGAAGTTTTCATCATTGTAAATGAACACCTTTGGCTCTGAAGATCTCTGACTAGTTGGTAGGGACTTGAGAACTACAAAAGACATGACACAAGTTGTGTTCTTAATCATTAGGGAACCTTGCCTGGGCATCAGTCACAGCCAAGTCTAGATCCTTTTCCCTGAATATTTATACTTCTGTACCTAATCACACAATAACATTTTAATTAAAAAGGACAGAAACCTACATTAGACACTGCAAAGACTGAATGCAACACTGAATAGTAGTTACTGGAAGCTAGCTAATAGTGTAAAAATTCTATATGCTACATTATAGCAATACAATAATAGTTACACTCAAATACAACATGAAACCAACAACACTCTGTATAGTTAATGAACATAAAGTCAAACAATGTCTGTATTCGGATATTATAAATACAAAAATAACAATATAGTACAAGTCTGTTTAAAACTTTAAGCCATTTTCCCTATATATTATCCAAACATTCTTAAGCAAATACAAATCAAACTGTTGAGGATTTATGATGAAAAGTAGACAACATTTTTCAAAACAATAAATAATTGTTTAACACTGAATGAACTCACTAATAGACTTTATATTTGGTATAGAGTTATTTACATTTTAAGGAAATTATATATTCTCGGTAAATTGCAGTGAACATATGCTAACATTACACACACAAAACAATACTCATGATATCCTAAGGAAATGCTCTAGAAGGATCCTAAGTTGGTAGATAGTGCCCATAAGTACTTAACACAAACAAGCACTAGGACACATGAAATGATAATACCTTAGGAAAAGGATGTGGAAGATTATAACAATGATGAACAGTGCATCTGGAAGAAACTTTATTCCATAGGGAGAGGAGTTTTTATATATCCTACAGATGGGACTCAGATGGAACTAAAATGTTTTCACCCAATGTCTTCAATTTCAATGATGCATTTTAAGTAAATATTTTCATAATTTTAATGAATATACAGTGAAAATTCAGATAAGAAAGGGTACTATTTCTACTTTTTATTGACTCTATGAATTTAATATCATGCACCCCATTCCCACTCATCTTCCTGTCCCTCCATATTCACCTTCTGCCCTTGCAACCTTCCCCCTAAAAGAAAACAAAATATAAAAACAATAAAAAAGAGAAAAAAACAGAACAACATCTCATTGTGGAAGCTGTAGTGTGTCAGTGTGTCACACAGTGTAACCTTTTGCCTAAACAGCTTAACTTGCAAATGTTCATTGCAATGAGTCATTGGTGTGGTTAGTGGCCTCTGGCTTCGGCTACACTGGACCCTCACTGAGATTCCTTTCAGATATTCTATTGTTGCTCTGTATAATAGAGATCCTGCAGCTCTGGTGCAGCAGGAACAGCCAAGAAAGGGTACCTTTAAAATAATACCAGTTATGTTATTCATTGGTTGAAAAATTAAGCTACTTAAAGCAAGGTAACTGTCTCATAAATGTATTCTCATCATCCCAATATAAAATCTAAGAAACTATAGATATTCAGTCAACAGTTCTTCATAAATGAACGGAGTACTAACTCAATGTCAAGTACTAAGCAACTGATCAGACTTTTTAAATTTTAGTTTAATATTGACAATTCAATGAAATACTTTGTGTCGTTATACACATTTTTTTCAGATTGGGAAAAATTATATCTAATATTATATAGGTATTTAATGGCTACCATAAGATGTGTGTGTCGAAGTCAAGAAGTTAAAGTCTTGTCATCTCAAGTCCAAAGCCAATATTTAATATCCTGTACCTTCAACCCTTCTCTCATCTAGAAATCCAGACACCAGTCTGAGTTCTGTAAGCTATAAGCATCTCTGATACCTCCTAATACCAGAGACCTCTAGGTCAACAATGCTGCCCCTGAGCATTTAGATTCTCACACACATATTTTTATACTTAATATTAAGCTATGTCTTTAAAGCTGTGATATATATGTTGTTCTGTTAGCATTAGCCATTTATCATGAACCTATCCTGTTCTGTACTATGTAGAATTTCTATTATTTTAGTTATTTTTCACGGCACTGTGAAAATAAAGTGTTGCTATAGTAATGTTTTGCAGATGAGAAAATTAAGGTTTGGAAGAGTGAAGTAATTTACCTTAGCATGTACTCAGCAGGTGACAGAAATAAGATCTTAACCTACACATAAATGATACAGGACTCCTGGAACCACTCGTTCACCAATATACTTTGGCGAGTGACAAATCAGTCAAAATGACCTAACAGAATTTATACCTGCCTTAGCAAGCACTGTCAATGCCTGCACAAATATAATTCTCCTCTTGGACTCTTTAATCTGACTTTGCTCCTACATTCAATCTCATCCGTACATCCTCTGGGAAGGCTTTTTCTGATTTTTACATGCACACACACACACACACACATACACACACACATACACACACACAATAAGAATGTATCTTTTCATGCATTTCTCCACAGCATCATCTATGTAATATTCAAGGGGCCGTTAATCTGAAGTCCCTCTTAATTCAACTGTTCCCCATTCTGTTTGAATAGACTGGAACCTCACATATTGAAATGCGTAGGTGTGCTGGCTTTGGCTGCCTAGTTGTCTGCCAGCTGTCATAGTAGCACCAGAACTGCTGCAACTTCAGTGTGGCTAAAGTGACACAGGAAGGGCACTGCTTTTAAAGCCTTAACTTTTATTTCATTGCTTTTCTAACTACTAAACACATTTAGTGCTGAGAGATTAGAAAATGCACATAACCAAAATGAATAAAAAGTAAAATGTCATCATCCAGCTACCTAAAGAGAAACTTTGATGACAGTTTAACAGTTCAGTGCACATCCTTTCAGACTTGTTCTAAGTATAGAGGCTTTTATTTCCCATCCATTAAGGCTCAAACTGTTCAAAGTAATTTGTAAGCTGCCTTTCCTATGAAAATGCAGAACAAATGCTTTGAGTCAAACATGTTCATATTCCATTTTCAAATGACTCTCTCATAGTATATCATAGTTGACTTGTAATTGAATGTTTAAACAGTTTTAATTCTTGGCTATTCAAATAACTGAAAGGAGCATAAATGTTATCACTGGGAGAGTAATTAAATAAATGTGGTATTCCATAGAATATGATGCAGCAGTTGTATAGCTTGATAGAGAATGCTGAGTGATTACATGAGGTAAATGCCAATATGTGTTATTAAGTAAAATGTGGAAGCTACAAAATCGCTTGTATGCAATTTCTTGGATATATTATATACATATAATTATATATGCAAAAACTTTTCTGGGAACATATCTACAAAATATCAAACTGTAAGCAATTGTTTTACCTACAGAGTTGTAAGACAAGTGATAGGGGTAGGTATTTTCTTCTTTTATAGTAACTACAATGATCAATTATTTTGGCTGGTACTATACACACACACACACACACACCCTGGAAATTTAAAAAAATTGTCACTAATAGCTTTTCATATTGACAATAGGTCACTTTACAGTATGTTGGAGAAGGAAAAGCAGGGTGAAGTTACCCTGAAGCTTAATGCCAGCAATGGTGACAGATAACATGTTCAGGAAAAGTAGGCAAGGCCTATGGGGAGGTCTAAAAGGCAAGCTCTTCCCTAGTGCAGAATTGCTGAAGGCCATGTTTCCAGGGAGATAAGTGGTTGTAGACAACAGAGCTAAAGAAGAAAGAAACATTTTTAACTCTCCTAAACACAGTGGGTTTCTCAGATGCTCTTTCTAACACACTTAAAATTTGATGATAAGTGATCAAGGCTGTCATTTGACTGAAAGCAGATTCACTCTGAGAATGATGTGCTAGTCCCTAAAAATGACTTTCTCCCATTCTCAGAATTCCTTAGATGCTTAGAGCACTTTGTGTAGGGTTAAGGCCTTGCAGGCTATACATATATGTATATAACAACAGTTAATAATAATAATAATAATAAAAGAGGCTGTGAAATTTAAACACAGAAAGAAGGGGTATATTGAAGGAAATTGAGGGGGAAAATAAGGGGAAAATGATATAAGTATAATCTCAATAAATAAATATGATGATTTTGTAAAGTACCAAGCAAACCTATTATCACAGAAACAATTATTAAGAATCAGACCACTCTGGAAATCAATTTGGCACTTCCTTAGACAATTAGGAATAGTGATTCCTCAAGACCCAGCTATACCACTCTTAGGCATATATCCAAAAGGTGCTAAAGTACACAACAGGGACATTTACTCAACCATGTTTGTAGCAGCTTTATTCATAATAGCCAGAACCTGGAAAAAAAACAGATGTCCCTCAGTCGAGGAATGGATACAGAAATTGTGGTACTTTTACACACTGGAATACTACTCAGCCATTAAAAATGAGGAAATCGTAAAATTCGCAGGCAAATGGTGGGACCTGGAAACAATCATCCTGAGTGAGGTATCCCAAAAGCAGAAAGAAATGCTTGGTAATATACTCACTTATATAGACCTATAGGATAGGATGGGCATGCTGAAATCTATACACTAGGGAAGATAAGCAAGAAGGAAGACCCAGGGTGGTATGATCAATCATCAGTTAGATGGACAAATGGGATGGACATTGGATGTAGGAGAAAACAAGCAACAGGACAGGAGCCTACCACAGATGGCCTCTGAAAGACTCTAACTAGCAATGTATGAAAGCAGATATTAAGACTTACAACCAAGCCATCGCCAGAGTGCAGGGAATCATATGAAAAAAGGGGGAGTTAGTAAGACTTGGTGAGGACAAGAGCTCCACAAAGACCAAATAGATCAGGGCACAGGGGTCTTCTATGAGACTGTTTCTCCAACCAATGACTGTGTATGGATACAAACTATAACCTCTGCTCGGATGTGGCCCATGGTAGCTCAGTACCCAACTGGGTACCCTAGTAAGGGGAACAGGGACTATTTCTGTTATGAAATCAATGGCTGGCTTGTCGACTGTCCCCCCACCCCGAGGGAGGAGCATCCTAACTAGATCCCAGAAGAGGACATTTCAGCCAGCCCTGAAGAGACATGATAAGCTAAGGCCAGATGGAAGGGGGAAGGCCCTCCCGTATCAGTGGACTTGGAGAGGAGCAGGGAGAAGATGAGGGAGGGATGGGGAGAGTGGGAGGGAATGAGGGTAGGGGCTATGGCTGGAATACAAAGTATATAACCTTGATAAATAAATAAATTACTTAAAAAAGTATCACACCAGAGGAGTTCCAAGATGGTGGTGTCCAGAGGACATTCCCTCTGACCAGCAGCGCAGCAGGATCTGCACAGTTACCAGCAGACAGAACTCTTGGTCCTAAAACACCAGTGACCTGTGTTTCCCAGGTAAGAGGACACCTCACTGTGTGGGGTCCAATCAGCTTCAACTCTTCCAGCTAAATCTCTAAAGAGGTCCTGGTTCCACAAGGCCCTTGGCCGCCAAGCCAGAGGCGCTAGCCAGCATATGCTGATCACTGTCCCGGACTGTTCTGGGGGCTCCACAACAAGGGAAACTAGGATTTCCAGTCGAGAGAAAACCCCACGATGCAGGAAATGATCAGGACCAACCTTAGGTCATGGAGACAATACCTAGTAAAAGACCCAAGTCCAGCAGACGCCCAGAAAAGAGCCCAAAGCTGGGGACGCAGAGTCCTGCTGCACACCTGACTAGCTGCCCTGAACAGAACTGTGGTCCCCAGAGCTCCAGAGACTGAGTTTCTCTGTTGGGTGGCCCACAGAGATGGGAACAGCAGATTTGACCTCAGAGCACTTAGCCGACACCACCCCTCTGAAAATTCTCAGGAAAAGTTACAGTTTCAGCAGACGTCCAGGCTCCCAATCACCAGCAAGGCAAAGGCAGGCAAGCTCCTGTGACTGTGGGTTCTACTCGCCATCCCAGAAAGAATTGCAGTCCCCAAAACACAATCTGGGTGTCCCTGCCAGAAGGAAACCCCACAGCAGAAGGATCAACAGGTCCATCACTCAGGACACCCAGCTCCAGAAGACTTTCTGGGTTCACGCAGGCTCTAGGCTCTAGCCTTCTACTGTAGGCAGGAGTGCCCTGCTCACCTGCCATTGATTACTGATAGGGCACAGGGGCACACAGCTGCAACCTCTGACTAAAAATGCCTGAGAACCATCACAGCAGCCACCAGATACTGGTCCAAGTTGTAACTGGTTATCCCTAGCTAAAATGACAAAAAACCCTGGACACCCTGGTTCTTCAAGAGGGCTTCACCCAAAAAAATACACCTTAAGAACAGCAGCTGCAGCTCACTAAACTCAGAGCAAAAACCCCAGCAGCAGGGCAGCCATCTCCAGGACTTCTCCTGATGAGAGTAGAGCCTTCGTGAACACCACAGTTACCACACAGGTCCATGTGCATGAGGTGAACTGTGAAAATTATTGAGAAGTACCACCATTTAGATGAGTATACCCAAAAAGCTGAGGAGATCCACTTCAGAAACCTGGCAAGGGGATTCTCCCCACCCCAGGACATAGCAATCACCAGAAATTAACAGAGAATACCTGAGAGAGCAAGATGTGTAGAGGCCAGTGTAAAAATACAGCCAGCAATAGGCAAAGCATTATGGCATCCCCAGAACCCAGTTCCCCAGGGACAAGTATCTCTGAACACCCTAACATAAGTGAAATTCAAGAAGATGACCTTATATCTGTGATTATGAAGAGGTTAATGGAGGAAGCAATTAAAATGCATAAAGAGTTAGAGGGAGATATAGTAAAGCAGATTATGGCCTTCCGTAAAGAAATACAGGAAGATGCAGCCAAACAGATTATGGCTTTCAGAGAGGAAATGAGTAATTCACTGAAAGAATTAAAAGAAATAGCAGAACGTTCAAACAAATGGGGGAAGGAATTGAAGGAAAAACAGGAAAATACAATCACACAGGAGAAGGAAATAAAAAAAAACAGTTCAAGATCTGAAGACAGAATTGGAAAAATTAAAGAAAACACAAACAGAGGAAATTATGGAGAGGGAGAACCTAGGAAAGAAAACAGCAACTACAGAGGTAAGCATAATCAACAGACTACAAGAGATGGAAGAAAGAATCTCAGGTGTGGAAAATACAATGGAAGAAATTGATGTATCTGTAATAGAAAACAATAAATCGAAGAAAATCCTGACACAAACAATCCAAGAAATCTAAGAGAACATAAACAGACAAAACCTAAGAATAATAGGAATAGAGGAAAAAGAAGGCCCAGAAAACATTTTCAACCAAATTATAGAAAAAAATTTTCCCAACTTAAAGGAGAGGCCTATAAGAATACAAGAGGCCTACAGAACACCTAATGAATTAGACCAGAAAAGAAAATCCTCCTGTCACATAATAATCAAAACAGTAAGTATACAGAACAATGAAAAAATACTAAAAGCTGCAAGGGAAAAAGGCCAAGTGACATATAGCGGCAAACCCATCAGAATCACAGCTGACTTCTCAACAGGGACTATGAAAGCCAGAAGATCCTGGACAGATATCATACAGACCCCAAGAGAACACAGATGTCAGCCTAGGCTACTATACCCAGCAAAAATCTCAATCCTCATAGATGGAGAAAACAAGATATTCAATGACAGAAACAAATTTCAACAATACCTACACACAAATCCAGTGTTACAGAAGATACTAGAAAGAAAAATACAACCCAAGAAAACTAACTACTTTCAAGAAAACACAGGAAATAAATAACCTCAGTACAACAAAACAAAAAGTAGCCAAGCACACAAGGACACTACCATAGCCATCATCAAAATCAAAGGATCTAACAGCCGCTGGTCATTAATCTGTCTCAACATCAATGGACTCAATTCTCCAATAAAAAGACACAGGCTAATAGAATGCATTCATAAACAAGACCCAACAATCTGTTGCATACAAGAAATACACCTAAGTCACAAAGATAGACATTGCCTGGGAGTTAAGTGCTGGAAGATGGTTCTCCAAGCAAATGGACCCAAGAAGCAAGCAGGAGTAGCCATTCTAATATCTAATAAAATAGACTTTCAACCAAAATTAATGAAAAGGGATGGAGAAGGACACTTCATACTCATCAAGGGAAAATTCCACCAGGAAGATATCACAATCCTGAATATCTATGCCTCAAATACAAGGGTACCCATGTTTGTAAAAGAAACATTAATAATACTTAAACCACACATAGATCCCCACATATTAATAGTGGGAGACTTCAACACCCCACTCTCAACAAAGGACAGATCAACAAAACAAAAATTAAACAAAGGTACAATAACTCTAACAGAGGTCATGAATCAAATGGATCTAACAGACATCTATAGAACCTTTCAGCTATACACAAAAGAATTTACTTTCTTTTCAGTACCACAAGGGAATCTTTTCGAAAATAGGCCATATACTTGGTCACAAAGCAAGCCTCAACAGATACAAGAAGATTGAAATAATCCCTTGTATCCTATCTGATCACCATGGACTAAAATTGGAACTCAACAACAGAAATAGCAAAAAGCATACACACACATGGAAACTGAACAACTTGCTACTAAATGACAGCTGGGTCAGGGAAGAAATAAAGAAAGAAATTAAAGACTTCCTAGAATTCAGTGAAAATGAAGGCACAACATACCCAAACTTATGGGACACGATGAAAGCAGTGTTAAGAGGAAAGTTCATAGCTCTAAGTGCCTTCAAGATAAAATTCAAAACACCTCCTTCAAGCAAATTATTGGCTCACCTAAAAGCCCTAGGGGGAAAAAAAGAAGCAGACACATGGAAGAGGAGTAGACAGATGGAAATAATCAAACTCAGGGCTGATATAAATAAATTAGAAACAAATAAAGCAATTCAAAGAATCAATGTAATCAAGAGTTATCAATGAGATAGACAAACACTTAGCCAAACTAACTAAAAGGCAGAGAGACACTATCCAAATCAACAAAATCAGAAATGAAAAGGGGGACATAACAACAGACACTGAAGAAATCCAAACAATCATTAGGTCTTACTTCAAAAGCTATATGTTAAAAAATTTAAAAATCTGAATGAAATGGACAATTTTCTTGTTTGATTCCACTTGCCAAAGCTGAATCAAGACCAGGTAAGTCAATTAAAGAGTCCTATATACCCTAAGGAAATAGAAGCCAACATCAAAAGTCTCCCATGCAAAATAAACACAGGGCCAGATGGTTTCAGTGCAGAATTCTACCAGACATTCAAAGAAAAGCTAACACCAATACTCTTCAAACTATTCCACAAAATAGAAACAGAAGTAACATTACCAAACTCATTCTATGAAGCCACAATCACCTTGGTATCTAAACCTCACAAAGACCGAACAAAGAAAGAGAATTCCAGGCCAATCTCCATTATTAACATCAATTCAAAACTACTCAAAAAATACTTGCAAACTGAATACAACAACACATCAAAGATATCATCCTCTACGACCAGGTAGGCTTCATCCCAGGCATGCAGGGCTGGTTCAATATATGAAAATCCATCAATGTGATCCAGCACATAAACAAACCGAAGGAGAAAAACCACATGATCATCTCCTTAGATGCCAAAAAAGCGTTTGACAAAATCCAAAATTCATGTTTAAAGTCTTGCAGAGATCAGGGATACAAGGCACATATCTGAACATAGTAAAGGTAATATACAGCAAGCATATAGCCAACAACAAACTAAATGGAGAGAAACATAAATCAATCTCACTGAAATCAGGGACAAGACAGGCTGCCCACTCTCTTCGTATCTCTTCAGTATAGTTCTTGAAGTCCTTGCTAGATCAATAAGACAATTAAACGAGATCAAGGGGATACAAATTGGAAAGGAAGAAGTCAAACTGTCAGTATTCGCAGATGATATAATAGTATAACTGAGTGACCCCAAAAATTCTACCAGGGAACTTATACAGCTGATTAACACATTCAGCAAAGTGGATGGATATAAAATTACCTCAAAAAAATCAGTAGCCTTCCTGTATACAAAAGACAAAAGGGCTGAGAAAGAAATGAGAGAAACAACACCCTGCATAATAGCTATCAAAGGTCATAAAGTACCTTGGTGTGAACCTAACCAAGCAAGTCAAAGACTTGTATGAAAAAATTTTCCAGTCTCTGAAGAAAGAATTAGAAGAAGATATAAGAAGATGGAAAGATCTCCCAGGCTCATGGCTTGACAGGATTAATATAGTAAAAATGGCCATCTTACCAAAAACAATCTACAGATTCAATGCAATTCCCATCAAATTAACAACACAATTCTTTTCAAACCTTGAAAGAAAATTTCTCAACTTCATGTGGAACAACAAGAAACCCAGAATTGCTAAAACAATCCTCTACAGTAAAAGATCTTGGGGAGGTATCTCCATCCTTGATCTCAAGCTGTACTATCGAGGAATAATACTAAAAACTGCATGGTACTGGCATAGAAACAGAATGGTGGATCAAGGGAATTGAATAGAAGACCCAGAAATAAATCCACACCCTTATGGACACCTATTTTTTGACAAAGATACCAAAACTATTCAATGGAAAAAAGACAGCATCTCCAACCAATGGTGCTGGTCTAACTGGATGCCTACATGTAGAAAAGGCAAATAGATCCATACTTATCAACCTGCACAAAACTAAATTCCAAGTGGATCAAAAATCTCAATATAAAACCAGACATACTAAACCACTTAGAAGAAAAAGTGGGAAAGAGCCTTGAACTCATTGGCACAGGAGACAACTTCCTGAACAGAACACCAACAGCACAGGCTCTAAGAGCAACAATCAATGAATAGGACCTCATGAAACTGAAAAGCTTCTGTAAAGCAAAAGACACTGTTGTCAGAACAAAACCGCTGCCTACATATTGGGAAAGGATCTTCACCAACCCTATATCTGACAGAGGACTAATATTCAGTATATATAAAGAACTCAAAAAGTTAAACAGCAAGAAATCAAGTAATCCAATTAAAAAGTGGGGTACAGAGCTAAACAGAGAATTCTCAATAGAGGAATATCAAATGCCAGAGAAACACTTAAGGAAATGCTCAACATCCTTACTCATCAGGGAAATGCAAATCAAAATGACCCTGAGATTTCACCTTCCATCGATTAGAATGGCCAAGATCAAAAACTCAAGTGACAACACATGCTGGAGGGGTTGTGGAGAAAGGGGTACAATCCACCACTACTGGTAGGAATGTAAACTTGTACAACCACCCTGGAAATCAATCTGGCACCTCCTCAAACAACTAGCAATAGCACTTCCTCAAGATCCAGCAATACCACTCCTAGGCATATATCAAAAAAAGGCTCAAGTACAATAAGGACATTAGGTCAACCATGTTTGTAGCAGCTTTGTTTGTAATAGCCAGAAGCTGGAAACAACCCAGATGCCCCTCAACTGAGGAATGGATACAGAAATTGTGGTACATCTACACAATGGAATATTTCTCCACAATAAAAAAACAAGGATATCATGAAATTTGCAGGTAAATGGTGGGAACCGAAAACATTCATCCTGAGTGAGCTATCCCAGGAGCAGAAAGACACAGACGGTATATACTCAGTCATATAGACATTTAATATAGGCTAAACCTACTAAAATCTGTACATCTAAAGAAACTAATCAAGAGGGAGGAATCTTGCTATAATGCTCAGTCCCTGTCCAGAAAGGTAAAAAGGATGGACAGCAGAAGAAAGATAAAACAGAGAACAATTCAGGAGCTTGCCAGAGAGGGCCTCAGAAAGGCTCTGCCCTGCAGACTATCAAAGCAGATGCTGAGATTTATGGCCAACCCTTGAGCAAAGTGCAGGGAATCTTATGAAAGAAGGGGCAAATAGTGAAATCTGGAGAGGACAGGAACTCCACAAGGAGAGCAACAGAACCAAAAAATCTGAGCACAGGGGTCTTTCCTGAGACTGATACTCCAACCAAGAACCATGCATGGAGATAACCTGCATAGATGTAGCCCATGGCAGTTCAGTATCCAAGTGGGTACCCTAATAATGGGAACAGGGACTGTCTCTGACATGAACTGATTGGCCTGTTCTTTAATCACCTCCTCCTGAGGGGGAAACAACCTTACTAGGCCACAGAGGAAGAATAGGCAGCCACTCCTGATGAAACCTGATAGACTAGGATCAGAAGGAAAAGAAAACCTCCCCTATCATTGGACTTGGGGAGGGACACGGGTGCAGAAAGGGGAAGAAGGGAGGGATTGGGATGGGAGTAGGGAGGGAACTACAGGGGTATATAAGGTGAATCAAGTGTAATTAATAAAAAATTTAATAAAAAATTTAAAAAAAAAGAATCAGACCAGACACCCTTCTTTCTAAATACTGTTTCTTTTTGTTTTTTAAAAGAATTTAGAAGAAGACACTGAAGAAAAAAACTTCTATAAGCTAAGGAAAAGAGGGGAACTAATTATAACACTGAAAATCCAAAGCTACACTGAGAGACCTTAAAGATTTTAAGGCTCTGTTGTCATTCCTTGGTCTCCCTACCCTCTCTCCCTCCTTCTTCCCCATCTTTCGTATACTTCTTTCTCAGTTTTTCCTTTTTTATTATTCCCTTCCTTTATCCCCTTCTATTATTTTTATTAATATTTACTACATGTTAGAACCTTTTTATGTTTTATATTCTTTAATCTAAAAGAGAAAATGTGTTAAGCTATATAAAGCAACGCAGTATCTAATACATACAAGACATAAATAGCTATGAGGCAAATGAGAGAAAAATGTTTTGAGGTTATAATTAATGCTCAATATTCAGGACAATTGACACCTAGATGGGGAAAATGATTTTAGAGAATGAATTCAAAATGTAGTCATAAAACTGGGATATAGGCGTTTTAATTCCAAATAATTATACAGTTATCATATCATTACAACCATATCATTACAACTAGCTAACCAATCAATGAATGAGTTGTGACCATGTTTGTCAGCACTTACTCCATTTAAAACAATTTGGAGGAGAGGAGGGAGGGTGGGACTCAGAGGGAGAGGGAGGGGCTACAGCTGGGATACAAAGTGAACAATCTGGATTGGTAGGATTAACATAGTGAAAATGACCATATTGCCAAAAGCAATCTACAGTTTCAATGCAATGCCCATTAAATACCTTCACAATCCTTCACAGACATTGAAAGAAAAATACTCAACTTCATATGGAGAAACAAAAAATCCAGAATCTCCCAAACAATCCTCTACAACAACAGATCATCTGGAGGTATCTCCATCCCCGACCTCAAGCTGTACTACAGAGCAATAGTAATAAAAACTGCATGGTATTGGCATAGAAACAGAACAGTGGATCAATGGAACCGAATAGAAGACCCAGAAATGAACCTACACACCTATGGAAACTTGATTTTTGACAAAGAAGCCAAAACCATTCAATGGAAAAAAGACAGCATTTTCAACAAATGGTGCTGGTCTAACTGGATATCTGTATGCAGAAAAATGAAAATAGATCTATATTTATCACCATGCACAAAGCTAAAGTCCAAGTGGATCAAAGACCTCAACATAAAACCAGACACACTAAACCTTCTAGAAGAAAAAGTGGGAAAGACCCTAGAACTCATTGGCACAGGAGACTTCTTCCTGAATAGAACACCAACAGCACAGGCTCTAAGATCAACAATCAATAAGTGGGACCTCATGAAGC
>CM053742.1:50505224-50522739 GCA_028658305.1 Pachyuromys duprasi
ACCCCATTTTTTTTAAATTGGAGTACTTGATTTTGGTGTTTAAATTCTTAAGTTCTTTATATATTTTGGATATTAGCCCTTTTTCAGACATAGGTTGGTGAAGATCCTTTCCCAATCTTTAGGCTGTCGTTTTGTTCTGATGACAGTATCCTTTGCTTTATAGAAGCTTTTCGGTTTCATGGTGTCCCATTTATTGATTGCTGCTCTTAGAGCCTGTGCTGTTGGTGCTCTGTTCAGGAAGTTGTCTCCCGTGCCAATGAGTTCAAGGCTCTTCCCCACTTTTTCTTCTAACATATTTAGTGTGTCTGGTTTTATGTTGAGGTCTTTGATCCATTTGGAATTTAGGTTCATGCAGGGTGATAAGTGTGGATCTATTTGCATTTTCTACATGTAGATATCCAGTTAGACCAGCTCCATTTTCCAAAATAAATTCAAGTATAAATCAAGGACATTTGCTCAAACATGTTCGTAACAGCTTTATTCATTATAGCCAGAAACTGGAAACAACTTAGATGTCCCTCAGTTGAGGAATGGATTCACAAATAGTGGCATATTTACACAATGAAATATTACTCAGCAGTTAAAAACAAGGAAACCATGAAATTTGCAGGCAAATGGTTGGGAACTAGAAAAGATCATTCTGAATGAGGTAAACCAGAAGCAGAAAGACACACATGGTATATACTCCCTTTTAAGTGGATATTAGACCTACAAGATAGGGTAAAACTAATAAAATCTGTACACCTATAGAAGCTAAGAAAGAAGGAGGACCCTGGGTAAGATGCTCAATCCTCATTCAGGAAAGCAAACTGTATAGAACAGGGAAGATGGAGAAAACAGGGAACAGGAAAGGAGCATACTAAAGAGGGCCTCTGAAAGACTCTACCCAGTTGGGTAGTAAAGCAGAGGCTGAGACTCATAGCCAAAATTTGGGCAGAGTGCAGCAAATCTTATGAAAGAAGCAAGAGATAGAAAGACATGGAGGGGACTGGAGCTTCACAAGGACAGCAACAGAACCAAAATATCTGGGCACAGGGCTCTTTTCTGAGACTGATACTGCAACCAAGGCCTATTCATAAGATAACCTAGAACCCCTGTACAGATGTAGTCCATGGGAGCTCAGTCTCCACTTGGGTGTCCTAGTAAAGGGTACAGGGGCTTTTTCTGACATGAACTCAGTATCTGGCACCTTGATCTCCATGGGGGTGGGGGTAGCAGCCTTACCAGGCTACAGAGTAAGCAATGAAGCCAGTCCTGGTGAGACCTGATAGGCTAGGGTCAGATGGAGGGGAAGGAGGACCTCCCCTGTCAGTGGACTGGGAAACGGGCATGGGAAGAGAAGAGGGAGGGCTGGATTGGGAGGGGATAACGGAGGGGTCTACAGCTGGGATACAAAGTGAATAAATTGTAATAATTTAAATTTTTTAAAAGACTATACTATAATTATACTTGGGATTTAAGGAAGAAAGTAAGAGTACATAGCACAAATGATATAACCTTCTATTCCAAAACATTATAATAAATTAGAAAGGCCTTATTTGTAGACAGAAAAAGGCAATTATCTTTGATATATGAAAAGGGGTAAACCGGAACACAGTTTTTCCATTTTCACTTTGTTCTCTCCTTTGAAACTAAGAATAACTTAGGGAGAGATGAAGTCATGAAAAAGAAATACAAACAAAAAAGGGTTCTTGTAAAGGGTAAACCTAGAAAAACAGAAAAATAAAGAAATCTTGTTTTGAATTGTCACTGAAAATAGGCATTTTCTGAGTTTTTGTGGGGCAGAAGTGTGTGTGTGAGAGGGAGAGACAGAGTAAAGAGAGAGAGAGATTCCCTATAGTTCCTGGAACACTCCAGGATTTCTAGGTCAGACACAAAGCTTGCACTAATAAAAGCAAAATCACAAAATATAATTATTAATATTATAAAGAGAAAATGGACTATGATGAGGAACCAGAATGCTATAAAACAATCATAATAATTATTAGACTTTACTGATATCAGGTCCTTTGATATTATTGGAGTTCAGAGACGTGTGCAATGATGAGAGATGAAACTGGATAAAGAACAAATAAGGGCCAGGTGCAATAAAAGGGAGGTTTTATGTACTGTAAGGTAGTCCATGGTCCCTGTTGCTCATGAAACCTCAAGTTTACTGAAGGACTGGTACTTTGAGTCCTCTCTCTAATCTGCAATGATATAAAAGAAAACAAGAGATGGCCAGCATCCATTTCAGTATCCATGAACATATTACAGCAATATTTTCCAGTACTATATTTTAACATTATGAATATAATTGATTATTGTCACCTGAAATTGGAATTGAAATATTGCAGTTGAAGTCTTCATGCAGTGTACATTCTATTCAAATTGCACAGTTATTTCAAAATAATATTTAAAAACACAAATTTGATGAGCTGTACTCAGATGCTTGATGAAGTTGGCATAAGAGGCAATGAAGAGACAAATAGAAAATACCCATTATGCTCATTTGCTCTGGAATCCCTCCCAAAAGCTATGTATGAAAATAATTGACCAGAATACATGGACACTATTGGCACAGAAGTTTTCTGTGAGGTTTACAGTTATATAATGACATGTAGAAAAGATAAGGTATCCCTTGTGTGGGATGCTTTTACCTACAGGTTTCTTGGTTGCCTCTAATTTGTGCAAGCAGGAAGTTAACTCCAAGGAAATTGAGTGAAATAACTGGGATGGGCCTTTGTAGGAAGATACTTAGAGAACTAACTTGAGAGCAACAACTGAAGAAACAAGAATTAGTGTGTATATTCTTCAAGGAGGAATGAAGAAGGGTACTCATGGATACAACCAAAATGCACAGTGCTCTGCAAAGCAGAGGGTAGGAAGATGTTAAAAACATCGGCAAGGCTACAGGATCAAATTAAGAGCATAAGACTATGAAAAGCAAGATGAAAGAACATGTCAACACTTGTCTGGAGAGGTTTACTATAAGGTCCATGTAAGGAACAAATAAATATTGATGCACTTAAAAGGAATAAAGTCATCTTCAAGGAGCAAGGAGATCTTATGTTGGATCCAAAACTCCTTCTAATAGCAAAGCTGATAGATATGCTGCACTATAATTCAACATTCCTAGTCTTAGAAAGATTTTTGAAACACAGGTAAAGTAAGAACGTGTTATAAAAGTTGAATTATAAGAAAGTGTCTTGACAGCAATAATATATTGCTGTGAACAATGACCCTTTCCATCAGAGGTTCATCTTCCCTATCCTTAGCTGGTTCAGTATGGTGGGACTACTAAAATATTCCCTAAAATGGAACATTTGAAGAGTGCAGACCACACATACATTCAGCTTGCTAATGGCTAATGACTTTAAACATTTAGCTACTGTAAGGGTTAGAAGGGAAAAATTCCTTATGGGCTTGTTTGGTTTACAGATGAAGCCAATGTGTTATGATATTGTGGGACAACGTAGGAAAAAGGGTCTCACTAGGAAGTAGAATACTGGAAAGCAGTCTTGTGACTTAAAGACTAACCTGGTTCTGACCCAAATCTACTGGTTTCTGACTTCCCATGATATAAGCTAGCAGCTCTTTGTTCCTACTGCCAAAGCTGCAAATCCACTGTGAATATTACTATGCCTTCCCCACCAAATTGAACCATAACGTCACAAACCATGAGCTTTTTGTATTTATTTTATCAATAATAAGAAAAGAAAATTGTACAGTTGTGTTTAAACAAAAAGAGAAACTTTGTAATGAAGATGCTACCTTCTCCATGGTCTAGTCAGATAAGTCCAACTGATCCTTCTCCAAATGTTCTCCCCAGTGTCACAGGATCTAGCGTGGATACCACAACCAGTGCCATGGCCTAGACTAGCCAACTTTACCTGCACCAAAACTAACCTTCAGTCATCCACCAGGAACTGCCATGCCTGCTCCAGACCCAGACCCACAGGCTCATCCCTTGCCACATCTAACTTCTCACACAGCTAGGCCCTGAACATCTTTCTATAGGTTTAGCTGAGTGACTCCACCAGGTCCACTCCTCCATATAACATTATTAACTCCCATATCTATTCCTAAACTCCAAGCATGGGCCAGGACACACATCGTGCAAATCAACCTTATGTCCACATGACTTCATTCTCCCTAAGCCATATCCAACCTCTAAATCCAAACTACTCACACACATTCTCTCTTCTTCCTCAACAAGCATATGAGACACTAAACTACACAAAAAGTAATTCTACATGCACAGAACTCTTCACAAAATAAAAATATAAGAAATCAAGGCAATATTTCTACCCTCAAAACCCCACCAGAATTGTTTGCCAATGAGAATTACATGATGAACTCCAGAATACAGAATTTAAAAGAGCAATCATAAACTACAACAAAGAATTTAAATAAATTAAAGGAGACACAAAGAAACAGATCAGAGAATTTAAGGTGAAAGACAATAAAGATAGTAAAGTACTGAGTGAGTGAGTTAGACCCAATAAAACACAAACATAGAGCTAAGAGAAATGGCAAAGCCAACTAGGATTTCAAAATGAAATTCAGTACAGAGACACACTGAAATGAAGACAGAATTGGAAAAAAAACAAAACTAAAACAAAAACAAAAACGATAACTCAATCAGAAAATTGAAGGGAAAACATAACACAAGTAAGAGTATCTGTCATTTCTCATCATGGAAGCTTCTCTTTAGAACAGATGAAAACCATTACAAAAAGCAACAAATAATTAGGTGTAGAGCCCAATTCCAACTAATACATCTACAACTTTACTGCAACTAATGCTCAAGAATCATTAGAGAAGAGTGGGCAGGAAAACTGTAAGAGCCAGAGGAGCAGGGAGTTTGCTGTGACAATGTATATCCTGGAAATGTTAAAAAAAAAATACACCTACGAGTCTAACCAGCATGGCTATCTAAACATGACTTGAACAAGGAGAACAGGAATACACACTCTAATTTTGACAGGGGAAAGCTCATGAGCCCTCAATCCTAAACAAAATAACAAAGTACTACAAACAACTAAAAAATACCAAGAAATGAGAAACATTCTTCCATAGGGCAGAGCACAACCCACTAATTCGTTATCCATTACCAGATACTTATCCCAGAAACAAATATGGAAGCAACATCATACAGTCTGAGAAGGATACAGTTATATATTTTGGAATACATACATACATATATATATATATATATATATAATCTTATATGTAACAAGTAAATATTTGAAAAGGAGCAAGAGAGGGTATATGAAAGTTTGGAGGGCGAGAAGAAAGGATAAATTGTGTTTACATTATAATGTCAAAATTAAAAAAAATAAAATAAATATGCTACATGCTCTTGGAAAATCAAGACTAATTAAAACATTGACATTCATAGATGCGCAATATAATTAACTGCATGGAAGATAAAGAAATATATTCGTAGATAAATGGTAAAATTATTGTGTAATCCTAGGAAAAGTTTAAAATATCTAATATACTATCACCGTCTGCCTGTGTTGTGGGTGTCAAGGCTTCTTAAGCTGCAACACTCAGTCACTTTAGCTTAAGATTATACTAGATGGGGTCTGTAAGATAGGTGTCTCTCTCATAAGCTTGTATAAAATGTATGTATATAGGTACTTCTCTGGGAAGTAGAATCAATATTATTTATTAGCTTCTCAAAGTGGTCATAAATCAATAAAAAAGATCTTTGAAACATTATATTTACAGTGAATGGTTTATTAAAATAAACATTATATTCTTCAAAAACTAGCACGATGTTCTAAGCATTAGTACTTGCTATTTGGCCAGTAAGGTCTTGACACTACACAATCAAGAACCATGTTCCTAAAATTTCTTTTAGCCATGAAAACTCCTAAGCTGTTCAAGGTGAGACAGGGTTACAATTTAGCCTATAATATATTATTAAAATCAACCACAAAGATTTATATACTTTCTAAGACTATATACTAAAAGGCTATCTTTTAAACTTGAAGATGTAGCAAAAATATTATGCTTGAAAATATGGTATATTAGGACCTATTTTTCTTTTAATTGGATTTATTATGGCACCAGAAAAGAGGCTAATTTTGACCAAGAACTATCCTAACTTTTTAATCTGCCCCAAAGCAGGCATTATTCTTACAGATGACCTAATGTTTAAAAGACAGTGTCGGAAAGTGTTTCTAATTCTAAGATTCAGGTATCAACAAATAGTTTCCACCAGACAATGACAGCAGCAAACATCCCAACATCTCACTAAAATATTATCGATTCTTTAAAAATCTAAATGGATAATGGATATTGCCTTCAGTAGTGTTGGTAGCTAAAGGGCAAGAATTATGCAAAAGGAAGAAATGGATTATATGAGGAACATGTGTCTACTAGTAGATCTAAAGTCTTTGTAATTGGCTGTATATCCAAAGAATCAAGGCCCATAATGGAGACCTTCATCTGACTAGGGGAGCCATAGAAATATAAATGAAAGCACTCATAACGGAAGGTATAGCATGTCACATCTATCTATCCAACCATTTTGTCCACATGGAAAATAGTGGCCATCCTGACATTACCTTTGAAATATAGAGAACAAGATCCCTAAGAAGAAGATCAAAGAACTGCCTGAGGCCCACACTGACTTGTTCTTTGATTCTCTGCAGTTCATCTGCATTGCTTTAAGCAATTCTTTGGACAGAAGCTTTCATGAGCACAGTAGGAAGAGAAAAGGTGCTCACTTTTCTACAGCAAACATGTTCTTAGTATCTTACATGTAAATGACAGACTAAAAGCCAGAAAGTAGTGAACAGTTGGCTCTGTTAAAATAATGTTTACACTGTTAAGTATGACTCCTTTAAAAAACTTTGCTCACATAAAGTATGTATCATATTTTATACATTTACTTTTTCTTATCAAATACTATATATTCACCCCCCCACAAAGATGGATTAAATTATTTTAATACAGATTTATGAGAAAATATTTAAGTTCCTTCACAATTCAGCAAGAAAACAAATATTGAATTCTTTTTAGGTTCTAATGGCATTTTCAAAAATTTCGAGTTTATTGGATATGTCAACAAAATCTTCTTTTAAATGCTTGTTTAAAGGAAATATGTAGACAATGCATCATGTTTTGATCACTTCAATGTTATTACATTTTATGGAAGGATATTGAGTATTTTTATTAAGTATTATTAGAAATGGAGGCATTCAGATACTCAGTGTGGGGAAGAAGAAGCAAAGACTTGCTTGAGAAAACTCCAAAATGGCAGCGATCAGTGTGCACGATTTCTGAAGGGCAGAGGATCAGAAACTCCAAAATTGGTGACCAGATGGGTGGCTGAAGCCAGAGCATCGACTTTGAGGCTTCCCGGCCTAGAAGGGACAACCTCTAAGCTGGGACAGATTGGATCCAGACCCCTCCCCCCTGTGAAGGTGTTCAGGGTCTGAGACTGGCAAACTATCAACCCATTACACTTTGGGCTGCACATTCACTTCTCTGGCGGTGCAGCAGCAGCAGGGAGTGCATATGGCCAGATACAGGGCCTCCTTGCTCTTAACAGCCAAACCTCAGAGTAGGAAACTGTGGGCCCTGTCAGCTTACTGCATACACCTGCAAGTGAGTTCCTGGGCCCTCTGCACTTTCCACATACACCTACAAATGAGTGCTTCTCTTAGTGTGTACAGAGCCCCAGATCCATGGCCCCTCCATGCTAGCCCCCAGACACTGGATTCCTCCCACCCATACTCCCATTGTGGTCAACATAGGGATCTCTGGAACAGTGTTCTCAACACTGAAGCCCCTGTTCTGTGAGTCTCTCAGTGGAGTCCAGCCAAACAATTCCTGGAAACAAATCCTGGAGCCAAGATGGTATAGCCCAGACAGTTCTGAGTACATGGAGCACAATACCGAAATAGGCCTGTGGGCCACTGAACCTTTCAGGGCATCTGAAAACATACACAGCACTTGCAAACCAAGCCTGCACCGCAACATGTGCTTACATTCCTCCCTCACACTCCACCCTTCCTGGCAGGCACACTTTCACACACAATCCAGTGCTTGAGCATATGCACCTATAATCTTCCAACCACTCTCACCACCCACTTTAAAACCGATGGACCTCTTCCTGAAGAATATCCCAGACTCCAGAGTCTGACTGATCTTGTCTGCAGTACAGATTCCAGTAACAAACATTGAAGGCAACAGACAATCAGATGGCTAGAGGCTGGTGTGAAAACACACCTAACAAAAATCAGGATATCATGCCTTCACCAGCAAACCCCAAAATCAATGGATGTTTTAATTTTTCAGAAACACAGGAAAATTATTTCAAATCTAAGCTTATCCAGTTATTAGAATCACATAAAGAGGAAACAAACAAAGCGCTCAAAGAAATACAGGCAAATATAGCCACATAAATAGAGGCACATATAGAGGCATATAGTGAGGAAACAAACAAAATACATAGATGCCATCATGGACAGAAAATAATCCCCATTCAAACAGATGGAGGAAATGGTGCAAGATATGAAAATAGAATTAGAATCAATAAAGAAAACACAAGCAGAGAAAACCCTGGAACTGGAAAACTTAGAGAAGAGATCAGGAACCAAGAAGATAAGAATTGCCAACAGAATACAAGAGATGGAAGAAAGAATTTCAGGTGCTGAAGATACAATTGCAGAACTTGATACATCTCTTAAAGAAAAAATAAAATTAGAAAAGTCCCAAACGTAAAACATCCAAGAAATCAAAGAAGTATTGAAAAAATAAAATCTAAGAAAATAGGAGTAGACAAAAAAGAAGATTCCAGGTTCCAAGGACCAGAAAATATTTTCAAGAAAATCACAAAAGAAAAATTTCCCAATTTAAAGAAAGAGGTGTCCTTAAACATACAAGAGGCTTATAGAACAGCAAACAGGTAAGACCCGAAAAGAAACTCCTCCCACCAAATAATACTCAAAACCCTAAATCTACAGAAGAAAGAAAAAAATATTAAAAGTGGCAAGGGGAAAAGGCCAAGTAACGTATAAAGGAAGATATATCAGAATCACACCAGGAATCTCAACAGAAACTGAAAAACAGTAGGGCCTGGACAGATATCATGCATACAGTGAAAGAATATAGATGTCAAACCAGACTACTGTACCTAGAAAAGCCTCCAAACAACACTGATGGAGAAAACAAATTATTCCATGACAAAACTAAACTTAAATAATATCTGCACAGTAACCCAATCCTACAGAAGATACTAGAAGGACAACTCCAATCTAACGAAATCAACTACACCCAAGAAAATTTAGGACATAGAAAACACAACAGCTAGAACAAAACAGAAAGAAAAGCACAAAAAGACACTATCACCACCAAATCCACAATAGAAGGAACTAACATTCATTGGTCAGTATTGTCTATCAACATCAATGGACTCAACCCTTCAGTAAAAGGACAAAGACTAACAGAATGGTTATAGAAATAGGATCCAAAATTCTGCTGCATCCAAAATCTCTGCAACAAAGACATACACTACCTCAGAATAAAGGGCTGGGAAAAGGTTATTCAAGCAAACAGACTCAAACGTATTAGGAGTAGTTATCCTAATATCTTAAAAAGTAAGCTTTCAACCAAAATTAAACAGAAAAGATGAGAAAGAACATTTCATGCTCATCAAAGGAAAACGCCCCCAGGAAGATGTCACAACCTTAAACATCTATGTCCCAAATACAAGAACACATTCATTGGTAAATGAAACTTTATTAAAGCTGAAATTACACATCCACCCCAATACCTTGATAGTGGGGGAATTCAACACTTCACCCTCACCAATGGATAAATCATATAGATAGAAGCTAAATAGGGAAATAATGGCACTTAAAGAGGTCCTAAATCAAATGGACCTACTAGATGTCTACAGAACTTTTCACCCAAATTCAAAAGAGTATACCTTCTTTTCAACACCTTATGGATCCTTCTCCAAAATAGACCATTATAGTTGGTCACAAAGCAAGCCTCAACAGATACAAAAAGACTGAAATAATCCTTTGTATCTTATCTGATCACCATGGGCCTCAACAACAACACTAGACCTCAACACTCATCACTAGACCTCAACAACAACAGAATTAACAAAAAGCCTACACTAAACAACTCTCTACTCATCAACAGTTGGATCAGGGAAGAAATAAAAAAAGAAATTAGAGACTTCCTAAAATTCAATAACAATGAAGGAACAACTTACACAAACTTATGGGGCACAATGAAAGTAGTGCTAAGAGGAAAGTTCATAGCACTAAGTACTTTCAGAAAAAAAGTTTGAGACAAATCATAAAAGCAACTTAAATACAGAAATGAAAGCCCTACAAGAAAGAAGCAGACACACCCAAGATAAATAGCTAGAAATAATCAAATCCAAGACAGAATTCAATAAATCAGAAATAAATAAAACAATTCAAAGAATCAATGAAACGAAGTGCTGGTTTACAGAGAAACATAAGATAGACAAATGCTCAGGGAAACTAACTAAAAGACAGAGAGAAACTATTCAAATCAACAAAATCAGAAATGAAAAGGGGGACATAAAGGCAGCACAAAGGAAAGTCAAAGAATCATTTGGTCTTACTTCAAAAGCCTATATGCCACAAAATTTTAAAATCTAAATGAAATGGACCATTTTTCTCCATAGATTATATTTATTAAAGCTAAACCAAGAGCAGATAAACACATTAAACTGTTTTATATCCCCAAAGCAATAGAAGCAGTCCTCAAAAGTCTCCCTGCCAAAAAAGCCCAGAGCCTAATGGTATCAGTGCAGAATTCTACCAAAGGATTCTTTGATTTCTTGAAAGAGTTAGTGCCCAAATTCTTCAAACTATTCCACAAAACAGAAGCAAATAGACCATTATCAAACTCATTCTTTGAGGCCACAGTCACCTTGATACCTAAACCACACAAACACCAAACATAAGAAGAGAATGTAGCACCTATCTCTCTTCTGAATATTGATGAACACATACTCAATGTAATATTGGCAAACTGAATCCAAGAACACATAAAAGATATCATGCATCGTGACCAAGTAGGTGTCATCCCAGGCATGCAGTGGTTGTTCAAAACTCGGAAATTCAGCAATGTAATCCACCACATAAACAGACAAAAGGGGAAAAAAAAAACAACAACACATGATCATCTCCGTAGATGCTGAAAAAGCATTAGACAAAATCCAACACACACTCAGGTTTATAGTTTTGGAGATATTCGTGATACAATGCATATACCTAAAATTAGTAAAGACAATACGCAGCAAACCTATAGCCAACATTAAACTAAATCGAGAGAAACTTAAATAAATCCCACTGAAATCAGGGACAAGGCAAGGCTGCACACTCTCTCCATATCTCTTCAATATAGTACTTGATGTACTGGCTGGAACAGCAAGACAACTAAAGGACCTAAAAGGGATACAAATTTGAAAGGGAGAAGTCATATTATCACGCTTTGCAGAAGATGTTAATAGTATACACGAATGACTCCAAAAATTCTACAAGAAAAGATCTTCTGGAGGTATCTCCATCCCTGATCTCAAGCTGTACTATAGAGCAACAAAACTGCATGGTACTGGCAGAGAAACAATCTGGAGGATCAATGGAGTCAAATAGAAGACCCAGAAATAAACCCACACACCTACGGATACTTGATTTTTGACAAAGAATCCAAAATCATACAAAAGAAAAAAGATTGGATCTCAACAAATTGTACTGGCCTAAGTGGATGGCTACATGTAGAAAAACGTAAATAGATCCATATTTATAACCCTGCACAAAACTACAGTACAAGTGGATCAAAGACCTCAACATAAAACTAGACACATTGAACCTGCTAGAAAAAAAAAAGTGGGGAAGAGCCTGGAATCATTATCACAGGAGACAACTTCCTGAACAGAACACCAACAGCACAGGCTCTACAATCAACAATCAATAAATGGGACCTCATGAAACTGAAAAGCTTCTGTAAAGCAAAGGATACTGTCATCAGGACAAAACAGCACCATACAGATTGGGAAAGGATTTTTATCACCCCTATATCTGACAGAGGGCTAACATACAGAATATATAAAGAACTAAAGAAGTTAAACACCAGCAAACCAAGTAATCTAATTTAAAAATGGGGTACAGAGATAAACAGAGAATTCTCTGGAGAGGAATACAGAATGACAGAGAAACACTTAAAGAAATGCTCAACATGCTTATTCAATATTGAGATGCAAATCAAAATTATCTTTAGATTTCACCTTACACCCAGAATGCCTAAGATCAAAAACCCAAGTGCCAACGCATGATGGAGAAGATGTGGAGAAAGAACAATCCTCCTCTGTTGCTGGTAGGAATGTAAACTTGTACAGCCTCTTTGGAAATCATTCTGGTGCTTTCTCAGAACACTAGGAATAATACTACCTCAAGATTCAGCTGGAAACTAGAAAAGACCACCTTGAGTGAGGTAACCCAGAAGCAGAAAGACACACATGGTATATACCCACTCATAAGATATATAATATAGGAAAATCATACTAAAATCTATGCTTGTAAAGAAGCTAAACAATGAGGAAAAGACTACCAAAATACTTAGTTCTCATTCAGAATGGAAAATTCGATAGACATCAGAAGAAGGAGATCACAGAAAACAGTACAGGAGTATACCACAGAGGGCCTGTGATAGATTATACTGATTGAGGTATTGAAGCAGAGCTAAGACTCGTAGCCAATCTTTGGGCAGAATATATGGTATTTTATAAAAGAAAGGTGAAATTGAAAGACCTGCAGGAGACAGGAGCTCCAAAAGGAGATCAGCAGGGGGAAAAAACTGGGCTCTGGTGCCCCGGCAGTTACTGATACCCCAAACTAAGGAGCATTCGTGGAGAGGACCTAAAACCCCTGCTTAGATGTAGCTATAGACTCAGTCATGACATGAATTCCCTAGTAAGGCAAGCAGGGGCTGTCTCTAACATGAACTCAGTGGCAGACTCTCTAAATCAACTCTCCCTTGGTGGGTGCAGCTTTACCAGTCCACAGAGGAAAACAGTGCAGCCAGTGCTGATGAGACCTGATAAGGGTAGGTTCAGATTGGATGGGAGGAGGTCCTCCCCCCTATTAATGGACTAGGAGAGGGTCACAAGGGGAAAAGGGGGAAGAAGAGTGGGACTGGGGGGGGGGGAATAAAGGGAAGCAGCCACAGCCGGGATAGAAAGTTATTAAATTGTAGTGAATACTAAATGATGATGATGATGATAATAATAATAATGGAGATTTGAATGCTCATGGTTACCCATTAGCATAGTCTTATCTCCTAACTTGGAGAGATGCCTTCTGTTAGAAAGTAATGAACTGCATACACTTTTTTTATTCTTAAATACAAACAAACAAGAGAATAAAAAAGACTTTGATATCATTTTGACTTCCTTGGTTGAGAAAATAATTCTTCTGTAGGCACCTGTCTGAATCTTTGCTCAGGAGAGGGTGGAAACATCAGAACTGACAAGCAGATTTGGGTATTTTAGGGACTTGAACAAGAGAAAAGAGTATGAAGAAAAAGAAAAAGAAAACCCTATTCAGTTAACTGTGTATTGACAAGATTAATTACCTCATAACAGCTTTAATAAAATGATTTCAAGCATATTGCAACTATAATTATCCATAAAACTCCTAATTAATTCAATTTCTCCAGAAATTACCCTGCTGTAACTGAGGAGTGTACAAGTAGGGGGAAGAGGAGATTCCATTCTTAGGGCAAAAAGGATAAAAGAAGAATGAGAGATGGTTGGAGGAACTAGACAGTTTTGAATTAGTTCAAGCATGTTGGGTTGGGTGGTATTTATTTTGGTTTTTAATTTATGATGTTTCATATAGATCTATGTGTCAATTGATTTGCTGGCCAGTGGTACTGTTAAAAGAATTGTAAGTAGGACCACCACTTTCTTTTTCTTTTTTTCTACTGTCCATATCCCCAATATTTGTTTGTCTATATAAATATACTTCCTTATGTATGCATGAATTTAGTTCCAGACCCCTTCAGCATATATCTTCTATTTCTTATTCTGAACAAACTGATCCTGATAAAACTGAGTGCAGGGAAACACTGTTCTGTGACAATGCCCACACTTGCTTGACCCTGCTGTCTATTTGGATCACAATCTACTACTAGGACCATCATGTTGCCTAAGAGTTACTTACGGCACATTTCCAATCCTTCCAATTCTTTGTTTCTAAAGGTAGACATGGTCAGAGATGGTAATCTCTCCCTCTTCTTTTTGTGGAACACTTCTACCTTGGGTCCTAGTCCCATAAATTTCTGCTCTGTACCTGCTGTCATAGCAGAAGTACAATGACAAAAGACTGTGCTTTACTCTAGAAGTCAGAAGAAGTTAGACCACTCAATGGGCATAACATTTTGTGTTAAATCAATGATTTCCTCAAATGTCAATTCCTCTGAGTGTTAGTTTTTGTCTCTGATAATATTAATTCAGTAACACAATTTCTGTATTCTATTTCACAGTGAGATATAGAAGAAATGGGCAAATACAGGCACAGTGCTTTCACTATTTCATACCAAATTTCTCAATTCTGAAATAACAATTTCTCCTAATACTGTGCTTTTGGCCAAATAAAATACATAGCTGTGGAGTCCAGTCACAAGAGATACATCTGAAATACAACTTTCCCACTAAGGCTAAGGGAACATTGAGGAACTCTTAGGGTAGGAAAGGTTGTAAGAGCCAGTGGAACTGGAAGTTTGCTATGAGATTGTATCTCCTAGGAATGTCAGAAGCTATACTCATGAATATATCTCCAATATGGCTGCCTAAACATGACCTTCACACAAGGCAATACCAACAGATATGCTAATATGGATGAAAGATCTCAAGCCTATAAAGAAGAAACAGGCAACTGAGGAATTATAAGTGTTGGAGAAATAGTCTTTCTCGTGGAAGAGAATACCAACTGGTTATCCAATATGTATGGGCAGAACTGAAAGCATTAAAAACAAGTAACATTTTACAGACTAAACAGGTTTTTTTGTGTTTAGGAATATATATTGTGGTGGTTTGAATGAGAATTATCATTGAATGCTTCGTCTTCAGTTGGTGGACTGTTTGGGAAATATTATGAGGTGTGTCCTTGTTGGAGAATGTATGTCACTGGGAATGAGCGTCAAACTTTCAAAAGCCCAAGCCACTTCACTTCTCTTTCTGCCTCATGTTTGTGGTTCAGGGATCAGATATCAGCTCTCAGCTATTGCATTGGCACCCTGCCAGTGTGCCTACTGCCATGCTCCAGTTATGGTGGTCATGGACTATAAATCTCTGGAGTCATGAGCCCCCAAATTAACTGCTTTCTTCTATAACTTTCCTTGGTCATGGTACTTTGTCATGGAAATAAAAAAATAGTTAAAGCATATATATATGTTATATATATTATTTTATAGATATTTCATATTTCATACACACACACACACACACACACACACACACACATATATATATATATATATATATATATATATATATATATACAAAGCAAAGGGAAATCATGAATTTGAAAGAGAAAGAAGTGCTATACGGGAGAGTCTGGAGTTAAAGGGAAGGGGAAAATAATATAATTATATTATAATCGCAAAACCTAAACAAAATAATTTTTTAAAAAGGACTATTAAGTTAATTAAGCCAGGTCCAGAAAATAATTATTGTGTTATTCTATTCACAGCATAAGTTGAAAAATGGAGTATAGTAAAGATCAACTATGCGTCCGAGGTTACCAGCTTGAACCCATCAGCAGTACTGTGACTCTCATGTGTTTTGTCTTTATGAAATCCATGCTAAAATTTAATAGTTATTATGAGAGTTTAAGAGGTGAGGCCAGGTGATATTTTTAAGACATGCTTTGTGATTTGCCATCATAAGTGCACTAATCTGCTCATTCTATTAATGGATTGATAGATGCGTTAATCAGCTTTTCAGCTCTTTGACAAGATGCCTCAAATATTAACTAAAAAGGAGGAAAGATCTGTTTAGGGAATGGAGGGAGGGAAGGATGAGGTAAGGGAGAGATATAAATAGATGATAGACAGACAGACAGACAGACAGACAGACAGACAGACAGATAGACAGATAGATAAAGATACTCATTTCTCCTTCAAATGCGCACTTTAAATGACCCAGTGTCTTCTTTTAGGCTCTATCTTTTAAAGGCTGTGCTGTACCTAACAGTAGTGTGAGTGATCAAAGCTTGTATCTTATAAAGTGAATGGGGGGAAATTAAGTTTTAATTATAACAATGGGCAAGTTTCATGCCAGGTTAGGCTAGAGAGAAAACTTCAGATTGAAAACAAAGGCAAAAAATAGATAAATCAAAAAAGTACATTAAGCCAGCTTTGTTAGCTTATGAAATCCACATGTTTTATGACAGGGGCCCCATAGGGACTCTAACACCAAAAGACCATTATCATACAAACCTGTGGTCTTGAACTAAAATTGTGGACCAAAATTAGTCTATTTCTCTTACTGTTACCAGTTCTGGGCTATAGTGACTTAACAAACAAAACTGAACTAAGATATGTATGAACTAATATCCATGAGTTCAAGCCAGTGGTCTTTCTATGACACAAAACTGGACTGTACAAGCAGGAATGCGAACTGTTAATAAAATCAAATTTAAGCAGTATCCATGTACAAAAGCCAGCCCTAGAAAAGACATTAGTAGGAAACTTTAACCTAAAGTGGTTAACCACACACAAGAAAACAAAAGAAATAAATAACCCTAGGCCAGGAAATCAAAAGGTGGGGGGGGGCAAACATACACTACATAAACAAAATAACAGGAATCAAGAAACATTGCTCATTAATAACTCTCAACTTCAATGGTTTTAATTGTCTAATAAAAAGACAGAGAATAACAGAACAATATTAAACAACACCCTTTACAATAGCCACTAATAACATAAAGTACCTTGGGGTGACTCTAACCAAGCAAGTGAAAGACCTATATGTAAAAAATTTCAAATCTCTGAAGAAAGAAATTGAAGAAGATATTAGAAGGTGGAAAGACCTCCCGTGCTCATGGATTGGTAGGATTAACATAGTGAAAATGACCATATTGCCAAAAGCAATCTACAGATTCAATGCAATCCCCATCAAAATACCTTCACAATTCTTCACAGACCTTCAAAGAAAAATAATCAACTTCATATGGAGAAACAAAAAACCCAGAATCTCCAAAACAATCCTCTACAACAACAGATCGTCTGGAGATATCTCCATCCCTGATCTCAAGCTGTACTACAGAGCAATAGTAATAAAAACTGTATGGTATTGGCATAGAAACAGAATAGTGGATCAATGGAACAGAACAGAAGTCCCAGAAATGAACCTACACACCTATGGACACTTGATTTTTGACAAAGAAGCCAAAACCATTCAATGGAAAAAAGGCAGCATCTTCAACAAATGGTGCTGGTCCAACTGGATATCTGTATGCAGAAA
>CM053742.1:50523239-50551460 GCA_028658305.1 Pachyuromys duprasi
ATCCTCCCCAGTTGGTGGACTTGGATGGGGCGGGGAGGAGATGAGGGAGGGTTGGGGAGAGTGGGAGGGAATGAGGGAGGGGGCTACGCTTGGGATGCAAAAAACCTAACCTGTGATTGATATAAAAATAAATAAATTTATAAAAAAGAATATAATGAAAAAAATGATCCCTCATTCGCACACCTTAACATTGAGGGTAGATATTACCTTAGAATAAAAGGGTAAAAAAATTAATCCAAGCAAATATACCAGTGTACCCATTTTATTATCTGAAAACATAGACTTCAAACCAAAAATAACCAAAAGACGTAGGGAAGGACACTACATACTAATCAATGGAAACATTTACCAAGAAGACCTTGTAATTCTTACCATCTATGCACCAAACACAAGGGCACCCAAGTTCATGGACGAATCGCTACTGCAGCTTAAGTCACATATTGACCCTCACATACTGATAATGCAAGACTTCAATAAACAAGTCATCCAGACAAAAACTAAATAGAATAACGCTGGAGCTGATGTCATAAAACAAATGAACCTAACAGATATTTACAGAACACTTCATCCAAACTTGAAAAATACACTGTCTTCTCAGAAACTCATAGACTAGAATAGGAGGATTAACCAGGCAGTGAGAGGTAAGCAAGGGGAAGATAGAGAATACAGGGAGGAACAGTCATAATTAAGGGCCATATGATGGGTCATAGTGAATCCTAATACCGTACAAACTTTCTAAATTGTAGACATATATAAAGGCACTCAAAATTAAGTACCAAATAACAGGGGAGAAAGAGCCCCACATAGACATCTCTCATCAACAAATGTAGCCTCAGTCCTGATACTGAGTTATATCTTATTGAATAGTTGACCAAAGGGTCCCCTGGGAACACTCCAAAACAGGTTGTTACAAAACCTATAGGTTTCTCTTCATGAACTGACAGCAAGACCGTGTTACTGAAAATAATACCTACACAATTCATAAAACATGGAGAAGTAGAGCTAGCACCTCCCTGTAGCCTTAATTCCTACTGCATAGTGTTCTAGTTACTATTAAAGTACATGCTACTAAAGGAGAAATGTAAACTCTAATCCAGTTACAAACCCTTCAGTCTACAATGGTATCCTGTTTGCCTGACACACATGTGAAATGGTTGTATACATCTTGTGGAGTAACCATCCAACATCTTATTTAATTTAATGCCTACTCCATGATGTGAAACCCAGAACTGATGCTGTTTGGGTAACCAAGAACTTGAGACTACATAAGTCAGGGACTGAAGGTAAAACCAATGACTATTCCATAAAAAAAGATATATAGCAATAAAATGACTCCTTTTGGCATGCTGCTGTACTCATTGATCAGTGATTTGCTCAACCATAATCAAAGAATCTTGCTTTTGCAGCACATTGGATCAAATATGGAGACCCATAGTCTAACAATATGCAGATAGTATGAGACTTTAGTATATTTAGCCATAAACTAGAACTCTCCATCAAATCCCTCCCCTCAGGAACCAGAGAACATTGTAAAATAGAAAGTAGAAAGAGTGTGAAAACCAGAGGGGATGGAAGACACCAAGGAAACAGGCCATCTAAGCACAGCAAGACTAAGGCACACATGAACTCATAGAGACAGAGGTAGTATTTACAGGGCCAGCACTGGTCTGCTCCAGATAGGGCCATATATCTAAACAAAAAAAGGAGACAGACGTCCTCATATCTAACACAGAAGCTATCTCCAACTGAGGTTTTTCTGGGGAAGCAAACCAATCTTATGGGTAGACCACATGCCCACTGGTAGATGGCCAAAAGAAAACAACCTCAAAGACATTCTTTGAGATTCCTTGTCTCATAAAGTCATGTTAGGTCTTTGGCTTTGGTTTTCCTTTATTTTTGTTTTTTACTTTCATTTTATTTGTTTATATATATAGTATGACTTCCAGTTTTGTGTTTTCTCTGGATTTCTGAATGTATGAACAAGTAGGTTGGCTTGTAAGAGAGCACGTGATGTTTTTCTCTCTCATGCAAGGGGCATGACTTTGACTATCTGAGAACATCCATGGGTAGACTTTGAGGAGAGGACATATATAAAAGCACATGCATAGTTAGACATGGCTTTTTGGATTGACGTCACTGCGCTGATCTTTGTACTTCAACATTTGTCTTTGCAGAGAGAAATATTCCAAAGATCTTCCCTGGGCAATACAACTGAGTCTTGCAGCTTTTGCTGACTTCATGTTGTTCCTTCATGTTGGACTTTGTACAAGATTGCTTGTACCCTGATGACGGATGACCCATTGACCCTAATCAATAGGTAGTAGATAAAGTAGAACTAAAGCCACTTCCCCAAATAATTTCCTACCTAAGGTTGTGGGGGGTTGGAAGGATGGTAAAGGCACTTAAGAACCCTAAATAAAGTAGATTTAGTGAAAAATCCAAGCCTACAGATATCTCTGTATCCATATCAGTTTTATGTGCCCTTTCTTAAGTTCTTTTTCTCCTGTTTGTCCATTTTGTCCTATTCTAATTGGTTTGTTTTTTTATTTAACATATTATATCATAATTGCATTATATTATAATTCTTTAGAAGCCATCTGTTCTCAAATGAAAGAAAAAAAGGGGTGAATTTGGATGGGAGGTGAGGTATGGGGGAACTGAGAGGAGACTAAGAAGGGAAAACTGTAGTCAAGTTATGTTGTATGTGAAAATAACCCATTTTCAATAAAAGAGGAAAAGAAGTAGAACATTTGTAAACATATTTTTTGTGCTCAGTATCATTCTTTGTTAGTTCTATATGTCACTTGGGGTGGTCTTGAAAACTCTCTTTATTCAAATAATTTTATATTTATATTTGTTCAATCACATATTCATTTCTCAAATATTTGAGTACTTGCATTCACCTAAGCATACAGTATAATAAATATACATCCAGAACTTATGATAATGACTATGAAGGAAAGTAATATAAAACTGTATAAGAATTAAATTGAGTTAACAAAACTTAGATTGTGGGTAGGTAGCCAGGCCAGGTCATTCCAAGAGACGGAATTTAATTCTAGATGTTATTGCTTCTCTGAGAATTAGTTGTGTCTTTCTTAAAGTGTTTCTCTTCACAATCTTCACCTGGGAGAGATCAACAGACTCAAACAATGATGTTGCAATAGAAAATAAAGGAAAAGAATCAACCAGGACTTCAAGGTTTCTTTTTTTTCTATTTATTTATCTATCTATTTATTTATCTATTTATTTATTTGTTTAAATTACAGTTTATTCACTTTGTATCCAAGCTGTAGCCCCCTCTTTTTTTCCCTCCCAATCCCACCATCCCTCCCTCATCTCCTCCCTGCCCCTCTCCAAATCCGCTGATAGGGGAGGTCCTCATCCCCTTCCATCTAACCCTAGCTTATCAGGTCTCTTCAGGACTGGCTGCAGTGTCCTCTTCTGTGGCCTAGCAAGGCTGCTCCTCCCTCGCATGGTGGGGTTGGGGGGAGGGTTGAAGAGCCAGCCATTGAGTTCATGTCAGAAACAGTCCTTGTTTCCAGGTTTCTTGATTGAGTTTGAATGGATGGCATTGTTCCCATTCTATTTGTTAGGTAAATCCAGCTGATGATAACAACGAAATGTGCAACATGTCTAACAACTTCTTACAGTATCTACTGCCATATCATAGTCCCAGCCACCATCATTTCCCATGGATTTTGGCAATAGCATTCAGGTTTGTTTCTCTGCTTCCATTCTGGACTTCTTTATTATATTCTCATGATATTCTTAAGAGATTCTTTAACATTTTTAACGTAATATGCAACTTCTCTGTTGAAAAACTTATTTTGGTTTTTCATTACACTTAGAACCAAAAATTAGTTTTCCTTATCATGCCCCTATGTCATCAGGTTCTTAGTTGTCTCTCTAAATAACCTACAATCTTTCTTCTCACTTGCTTCTCCCCAGTCATTTTCATTTCCTTAAATGCATAAAATACACACCACCTCAGAGCATTTGTGCTTGTTTTCACTGTGTGAAAAAAAAAATTCCCGTATTTACATTGTTTCTTTTTTGTTGTCCTTGTTTAGGTACCTTCTCAGTGTCTTCACAGGGTAATATTTTATCATTCTGTCTGTTTTCACAGACCACTATATTTCAATATACTTAGTATGTACTTCATGAAAAATTCTTGTTAGGTTTCTTTTTCCCTTTTCTTGGAAAATATTCAGAAATCTGTTCATTGCTACACTTCTATTTCCTAGAAATAGTTTTTAATAGCTTGTAATTCAGCAGGAATAAGGAAAAACAATGAATGTGTTTCTAAGTATGAAGATTTAATATGAGAGACCTTGGAATGCCCAGCCTTAAATGGGATGTCTCCATTAAATCCCTCCCCTCAGAGCTCAGAGAACCCATGTAAGAGGAGGTGGAGTATAAGAGCCAGAAAGAATGGAGTACACCAAGGAAATAAGACCAGCTAAATCAACATGATCAAAGCTTATATGAACTCACTGAGACTCAAGCAACATTAACAGGGCCTGCACAGGTCTTTACCAGTTCATCTGCATTTATATATTATGGTTTCCAGTTTAATATTTATGGAATTCCTGAGTGTGTAAACAAGTGGGTCTATGATTCCCATGACTTCTCTTTGGACTCTTTTCCTTCTGTTGTTTTTTCTCGTGTAGTGATTTGAATAGGTGGCTCTCATAGACTTGTATGTTTGAATGCTTTGCCCATGGGAAGTGGCACTATTAGTAGGTGTGGCCTTTTTGTACTAGGTGTGGCCTTGAGAGACATAACCTCTGAAAGTGTAAGCCAACCCCAATTAAGTGTTTTACTTTATAAGAGTTGCCATGTTTATTATGTTTCTTCATAGCAGTTGAAACCCTAACTAAGAGAGCAGTTGGTACCAGGAGTGGGGTATTGCTGTATAGGCCTGCCCATGCTTTTGTTTGGATGAAATTGGATTTGGGGGATTGGATTAGGAAAGCAAGAGAATGTTTCAGAATGGATTAATGGGTCATATTAGTAGAAACATGAAAGGCAGTATTGCTAAGGGTGAGTTGAACTGTAGAGTCCTGAATCTAAAGGTTTCAGAGGAGAATAATTTTAGTATGTAGCCTAGAGAGTATCCTTGTGATATTTTGACATAGAATGCGGCTCCTTTTTGCCCCCATCTGCTTGGTCTATAAAGCAAGTTACAGGACAGTCAAGTTTAGGCATTGAAATAAACCATTAAAAACAGAAAGATAATGAAAATATACTTGAGCAAGGGGACATGTTTCAGTCCCAGCAAGCAGTGGAATTTGGCAGCTTTGGACATGAAGTTCTGGATTTAGAGTCAAGGATAGAAGAAAGGAGTTATGCAATCTCCTTGTGTTCTAGGGAAAGCTGCTAAGGCCAGGTAGAAGGTTTTTCCCTGCATGGAGGCTCAGAAAAGCTATGAAAACTGTGAATGTGAAGTCTGGCTTGCCTTGTAGATATCAAGATGTTGGAGATGCCAGAGTCATGTCATGGGATACCTACAGAGGAAAGTTACTAACAAGGAGTAGAATCAGACTGAGAGAGAGAGGTGTTGTAGTCAAAATGGAGATGCAGTTTGTAGTTTTCTCAGCTAGTTTCTTATCTTACTTTGGTACAGAATTTTCTTACTATACTCCCTTTCCTCACTTTTGGAATGGTAATGTATATCTTGTGCCATTATTTGTTGCAAGCATGTGATATGCTTTTTGATTTTTATTTAATAATGGATTACAGTTAAATGATTATATGAATTTCTGAAGAGACTTTAAACTTTTAAACAAGTTTGAGACTGTTGTAGACTATGGGACCTTTGAAGTTGGACTAAATACATTTTGCATTTTTTATGGCTACACACCTGTGGGGGACATGGAGTGGAATGTGCTGGTTTGTATAGGTTACTCCCAAAGAATCGTGTGTTTGAATGCTTGGTCCATAATGAGTGGCACTATTAGGAGGGGTAGATTTATTGTAATAAGTATGGCCTTACTGGAGGAAGTGTGTCACTGTGGAGGCAGGCTTTGGTTCTTATGTGCTCAACCTGTGCCAGTGTAGCTCATAGTCTCTTTTGGCAGATCAAGATATAGAACTCTCAGCCCCTTCTCTAGGACAATGTCTGCCTGTGTGCTGCCATGCTTCTTGTCATGATGACTAAATCTCTGAAACAGTAAGCCAGACTGAATTAAATGTTTTCCTTTGTAAGAGTTACCATGGTCATGTTGTCTCTTCATAGCAACGGAACACTAAGATATCTTGTCTAACTTTGATGTGAAAGTTTTGTTTTTATCTTATTGTACTATATTTTTGTATTATATGATATTGAATTATATTTTATATATTTTTGAATGAATGAATGAAAATCTAGCCACTAGATTAAAAGTTAAGTCATTTACACTTACTGGGAAAAAATAACTTTTCTCAAATTAAGTGACACTACATATATCAACCTCTCCACTGCAAGGCACATGTTCAAAAGTTGTTTATTAACATATAATAGGCTCAATAGTTTTTTTAATGTGTTTTTATTTGGTTACAGGTTGATGTTTTTGTTTGTTTCATTTCCCTTTTTGGTTGTGGTTTTACTTTGTTTTCATGAGTTTAGAGGGGGAGTTCTGTTGAATTGGGTTTTTATTTGTTGAAAACCAACTTCAAGTTGGATGGTTAGGAAGGGAGAGAGGGTCTGGAAAAATGTGGTGGAGAGGAGAAATATGATCAAAATATTTAAAGTTAATTTTTTTACATATACATATATAGATATACAAAGAGGGACACCATTCTTAAAGATCAGTGATGAAAACCAACTATTCTTAATTCATTTTCTTTTGCTTCTCTTAGTTCCCTTTATCTTTTTTAAAGTTTTTATTGATTTATTTATTACAATTTATTTACTTTGTATCGCAGCTGTGGCCCCCTCCCTTGTCTCTTTCCAATCCCTCCCTTTCCCTTCCTCTTCTCCTCCTATATCTCTCCCCTAGTCCACTGATGTGGTAGGTCCTGCTCCCCTTCTATCTGACCCTAGCCTCTCTGGTCTCATCAAGACTGGCTGCATTGTCTTCTTCTGTGGCCTGGAAAGGCTCCAACCCCCAGGGGGAGGTGAAAAAGAGCCAACCACTGAGTTATGCCAGTTACAGCCTCTGCTCCCCTTAATAGGGAACCTACTTGGAGACAGAGTCTATGGGCTACATCTGAGAAGGGGTTTTAGGTCCTCTCCATGCATGGTCCTTGGTTGGGTTATCAGTTTCTGCAGGGCCCCAGGACTCAGTTTTTGTATTTGCTCTGTTGGTCTCCTGTTGGAGCTCTTGTCCCCTCCAGGTCTTTCTATCTCCCCCCTTTTGTAATAAAATTCCATGTACTGTGCTCAAAGTTTAGCTGTGAGTCTCTGCATCTGATTTGATACCCTGCTGGTCTAGAAAACAAGCTGAAGTAACTATCATAATATCTTATAAAATAGACTTTCAAACCAAAATTAATCAAAAAAGATGATGAGGGGTACTTCATTCCCTTCAAAGGAAAAATCCACCAGAATGACCTCACAATCCTGAATATCTATGCCCCAAATACAAGAACACCTGTATTTGTAAATGAAACGTTAGTAAAGCTCAAATCACACATCCATCCCAACACCTTAATAGTGGAGACTTCAACACTCCACTCTCACCAAGGGACAGATGATCTAGACAGAAGCTAAGTAGGGAAACAATGACACTTACAGAGGTCCTAAATCAAATGGACCTAATAGATGTCTATAGAACTTTTCACCCAAAATCAAAAGAGTATACCTTCTTCTCCCTTTATCTTATACATCCATTTTTGAGGGTGTTTGGACTGGTTTCTGACAATGATGTATGGAAATGAGGCAAATATTACTATGTATAGAAAATAAAATCAAACTTCAGAATGTGAATTTTTTGTGAACCTTCTACACATTGAGCCACACTGATAAAGGATCCAGGTGCTGAAAATATGCCTGAGTGAGTTGTATTCTGTTGTATGATATTCAATTGCTTAAGACATCTATTAAGACAATTATTTTGAGAAATTCTATTAATATTAAAACTCATTTATGTCTGTGTAACCATTATACTATCCTTGACCTTTACTAGATCTGCTTGCTATACTTGTTTGAACTTCTTTTTAAAGATTTAACTCCAGTGCATTTGAAACAGCTTAGGAAAAGTCAAATGCCTGCATATACTTCAGTGTAATGAGTCTAGCTAGAGGTGCATCAAAGATGCAAGCCCCTGAAAATGGATTTTCAACTTTGATCAACAAAAGCATTATGATCACAGGGTATGTGCACTGAGACACTGTTTTTAAAAGGGAAAGAAAGCATAAATACCGATCATTTTTCCAGCTTGGCTTACATTGTGGTGTAATAAAAAATCAGGAGCCTTTAACTCTGTTGGATGCTTTGAGATGTCCTTTAAATTATTCAGGCTCCATTTGTCTCCATCTAATAGTGCACACAGTGTCAGATTAATTTTCAACAGTTAAGAATTAAGGCTCTTGAGTAACTCCATGAGAAGAGTGGGCAAGTGATACATGGTAAATTGATGATGCCTGGGACAGTATGCTCCATTTGTGTCAGGAGCTCAAAGAATTGTCAGGAATTAAACAATGTGAGTTAAAGAGGCCAGATCCTTATGAGTCATGCCCTAAAGTGACAAGGATGAGGGGCACTTTTCCATTACAGAATGATTACAAACTGAGCAATGCAAAACATTCTTCCATATCATACAACCAGCCAAGTCCAGAGAATGGAGATTAGACTTCTCAGTTGAGAGAAACTTGTCTACTGCCTTTGTTCAGAAATTTGAATGCCAATATCCAGTATTTTTTTTCATTTGCCTCATCAAATTTCACTAACAACACTTTTCATATTCCTTCCTAGAGGAAAGACTTAATAGTCTGAAAATTTACAAAGAATATGGTACAGAATTAAAAAACATGACACTCAAATCAAGGGTCAAGTAGAACCAAAGATGGTTTGCGGTACTCGAAATTGTTTTAGAATAAAATTGGAGCAAAAAATACACCATGGGTTGATATTCATCAAGACAATGAGGAACAATACTTTAAGAATTGTATTTTTTTTTAGGATTGTATTGTTTGCTGATCAAGAATCATTTGCATCACTCTGGGGAGAAAGGTACAAGTTAATATAAAACTTCACTGAGTTTGTCTTTAATCTCAATAATAAAGTAAAATAAAGGTGTATTTCCCTAAATAGTTATATCATCCTTCTATATCAAAAGGACATGTTGCGCTCTTTTAATCCTATTTTAAACTTCTGAATATTTTTTTCTAAACATATCCTAGAAGGAAGAAAAGGCTGGGATTTAACCACCAGAATTTATTTCTATTAATCCTAAGTTTCTTACCATATGATACCTTAAATGTATGTTATTAATGTTCTCACAATTTAAAGAGTCCTCATTTTATTGTCTCTTAAGAATATGACTAGTTTTCCTTGTTCCTTTCCATGATAAAGGAGCTTAGGGCTAATTTGCTTGTTTGTTTTGCCTGATTGTAGTGCTTGGATTATGATCCAGGGTCTTATAAATACTACACATCCCAGACAGATGTGTAGTTCTCTAATGAGGTAAAAAGCATCTGCCACATGGAAGTATAAAGTGAGAGAGTATATCTAAGAGTCTCTTTCCTAAACTGCTTTCAATCATTTCTTTTCACTAGAGCTTCCGTTGTACTCATCTCTCCCAGAGGTACATGGTACTTCTAGTTATGGTCCTTTAATAATTCCACAATGTAAGGCACATCCATGTTTTCAGTTCCTCACTAATAATCTAGAATCCACCTTTGTCAGTTTTGTTAAGACAATTAAGTTTTGTATATCAGCCTTCTGTAAGAATGTAATATTATAATCCAGCCACAATTCTGGTCACATTTCCAGCAATAACCCTTCACCCTTTCAGCCAAACTGACAAGCAGCTTCCTGAAATATTGTCCTTGAGTTCCTAGAAGGTGTCAGGATCACTCACCTTGGGAAGTGAGCTTATACATCAGCACATACTGTGGCCACACTTCCTGCTAACCTCCCTCTTGGAGACAAGCTTGTGCTGTAAAATCTCCCCAAACATCTGAACGATATATATAGATATAGATATAGATATAGATATGTAAAGATTACTACTTCTGCCACAAAGTTTTTGATTCTTCTCTTCAGAGAACTCACTAGGATGTCTGTCTCTGATACTGAGGCTTGAACTCTTTTAATATCCCCACCCTCACAGTTTTATATCTGTATCTATCTAGAGCATTAAAAACTTTGGGCAGAGCGGGTTCCCCTTTTCTGGGGGAAAATGGGGAAAAAGAGAAGGGGAGATTAAGAGAAGAAGAGGGAGGGGACACCCTTGAGATGTAAAGTAAATTTATAAAAAGGAAAAAATAAATTTTAAAAACTATTTTAGTAAACAGTTTAACCCCAATAATTTATCCCAGTGTTCTGGCAACTCCCACTGAGACCCTATCTTTTGAGACACAGTAGTCACCTACCTTCTTTTTTGCTATCATTTTTGAACAGGTTGTCAGCTGCAGAACAGTTTAATGCTTTTAGAAGACTAGCTCTCTAAGAATAACACAGAACATGCCCTATTTCCCAACCTTTATGATGATGCAAACCTGGCCCTGCAGGTGCAGATCATTTCATGAGATTAACATGCTATGGGACACACTTTGGAAAGACCCATAAAGTCTCACCAACATGGCCATTTAAACATGAGCAGAACAAGGACAACTATAAACATGTTAAAATGAATGAGGTAAAGACTCCAATCCCTCAACCTCGTACATAGGATATAGGCAAACAAGGAAGACTGGAATGGGAGATACAATTCTCCACAGAGAAATAGATACCAATTGGTTGTTCAGTGTTAACAATTAACCTTGACATCATAACATACAGGTAGCAATATATCATTATATAGAATGATCAGATTACATTTAGGAACGTATATATACACACACAATATATACAAGCATTCAATAACAATTGATGGAAAAAGAGACCACAAATTTGAAAGAGAGAGGAGGGTGGGGGCTAAGGGATGCTTTGAAGGGAGAAAAGGGAAGGGAGAAATGTTGTAATTATATCATGGTTTCACTCTTTTTAGAAAATTAATTTAAATTAATTTTTTTAAAAAGAAAAAAAGTATTTCTGTTTTGGTGTCTTTTCAAAACCAATAGGTTGTGTTTCCCTTCACTTATGCCCTTGAGCAAGATGGATGATTTTACTGACTCATTTTAACAATGAGTATTGTGGAGGCTGTCAGAAGTTTGACTGCTTTGAATAAATGCTCTGTTGAAATTGAAAGCCAAATATATGTAGAGAAAAGAAAATCCATGGACACAAGTGAATGGAGACCCACAGACCTCCAAAAAAGATGACAGGAAGAGCAAATAATGGTTAAGGAATAAGGCTTAGAAATGAATTAGTAAACTTCCCAAAATCTCCTCAGAAGGAATAACAGAAAAATGAACTGTACTAACTCAATGCAAAATCTTTCATTTCAAACACTGAGTTGTTTCATTTTTCTGTTCAGTAATGCTGTAAGACTGGTATGAGTTTCTCTTCATATTTTTTTTCATTGTTAATGATGCAAAGTATAAACATCTCACCCAAGGCCACCCAATTAGCAAGTTTCAGAGTTGCCTTTTAACTCTACTTTGTTTGCCTCTACAGCAGATGTTCTTAAATGCTGTATAAAATTACTTTTCTGAGAAAAAGCTGTTTTGTGACAGATTCTGGGACAAGACTAGAGTCAGATGGATGGTTAATGCAAAGACTGACTGAGAGCTGAGCTGTGAGTTACCTATCACACAGGACAAAGAAACAGGGCTAACAATCTCCCTCATGGACATTGATGCAAAAATACTAAACAAAATAATTGGAAACCGAATACAAGAACACATCAAAGATATCATCCACTATAACCAAGCATGCTTCATCCCAGGTATGCAGGGGTGATTTAATATATGGAAATCTATCAATGTAATTCACCATAGAAGCAAACTGAAAGAAAGAAAAAAAAACACCACATGATAATCTCCTTAGATGCTGAAGAAGCATTTGACAAAATCCAACACCCATTCATGTCTAAAGTCTTAGAAATATGAGGGATACAAGGCACTTACATAAACATAGTAAAGGCAATATACAGCAAGCCTATAGCCAATATCAAAGTCAACAGAGAGAAACTTAAAGCAATTCCATTGAAATCAGGGACAATGCAAGGCTGCCCCCTCCCTCCATACCTCTTCAACTTAGTTCTTGAAATCCTTGCTATAGTAATAAGACAATTAAAAAAGATCAAGGGGATACAAACTGGAAAGGAAGAAGTCAAAGTATCACTGATATGTTAGTATATATGAGTGATCCCAAAAATTCTACCAGGGAACTCCTACAGCTGATAAACACTTTCAGCAAAATGGATGGATGAAAAATTAACTCAAAAAAAAAATCAGTAACCCTCCTATACACAAAAGACAAAAGGGCTGAGGAGGAAATTAAGGACACAGCACCTTTATGATAGCCACAAAGGACATAAAGTACAATGGTGTGAGTAACCAAGCAACTCAAAGATTTGCATGAAAAAAATATCTGGTCTCTGAAGAAAAAATAGAAGATATCAGACCATGGAAAGACCTCCCATGCTCATGGCTCAGCAGGGTTAACATAGTAAAAATGGCTATCTTACCAAAAGCAAATCTGCAGATTCAAAGCAATTCCCATCAAATTACCAACACAATTCTTTACAGATTTAGAAAGAAAAATTTTCAACTTCTTATGGAATTACAAGAAACCCAGAATCTCTCTAAAAAAAAAGCCTCTACAATAGAAGATCTTCTGGAGGTATCTCCATCCCTGATCTCAAGCTGTACTATAGAGCAACAGTAGTAAAAAACTGCATGGTACTGGCATAGAAACCGACTGGTGGATCAATGGAATCAAATAGAAGACCCTGAACTAAATCTACACACCTATGAATACCTGATTTTTTACAAAGATGTCAAAACCATACGATGGAAAAAGATAACATATTCAGCAAATGGTGCTGGTCTAACTGGATGTCTACAGGTAGAAAAATGCAAATAGATCTATACTTAGCACCCTGCTCAAAACTAAAGTCCAAGAGGATCAAAGACCTCAATATAAACCAGATATATTAAACCTGTTAAAAGAAAAATTGGGGAAGAGCCTTGAACTCATTGGCACAGGAGACAACTTCCTAAACAGAACACCAACAGCACAGGCTCTAAGAGCAACAATCAATAAATGGGTCACCATGAAATTGAAAAGCTTCTGTAAAGCAAAGGACACTGTCGTCACAACAAAACAACAGCCTAACAATTGGGAAAGGATCTTCACCAACCCTATCTCTGACAGAGGGTTAAAACCCAGGATATATGAAGAAATAAAGAATTTAAACAGTAACAAATCAAGTAATCCAATTTAAAAATGGGGTACAGAGTGAAACAGAGAATTCTCAATAGAGGAATATCGAATGGCAGAGAAACACTTAAAGAAATGTTCAAGGTCCTTAGTCATCAGGGAAGTGCAAATCAAAATGACCCTGAGATTTGACCTAATACCAATCAGAATGGTTAAGATCAACAATGCAAGTGACAATACATGCTGGAGAGGATGTGGAGAAAGGAGAACCCTCCTCCATTACTGATGGGAAAGAAACCTTGTACAACCACTTTGGAATTCAATCTGGCTCTTTCTCAGACAATAAGGAATAGTGCTATCTCAAGAATCAGCTAAAGCACTCCTAGGCATATATCCAAAATATGCTCAAGTATACAACAAGGACATTTGCTTAATCATGGTCATAGCAGCTTTATTTGTAATAGCCAAAGTTTGGAAACAACCCAGATGCCCCTCAGTTGAGGAATGGATACAAAAATTGTGGTACATTTAAACAATGGAAGACTACTCAGCAATTAAAAACAAGGAAATCATGAAATTTGCAGGCAAATTGTGGGAACTAGAAAAGATCATCCAGAGTGAGGCATTCCAGAAGCAGAAAGACACACAGGGTATATACTCACTCATAACTGGATATTAGCCATATAATAAAGGGTAAACATACTAAAATCTGTACCCCTAAAGAAGCTAAGCAATATGGAAGACTCTGGGTGAGATGCTCAATCCTCATTTAGGATGGCAAATGGGATGGACATCAAAAGAGGGAGAAAACAGGGAACAGGACAGGCTTCTACCACAGAGGGCCTCTGAAAGACTCTGTCCTGCAGGGTATCAAAGCAGGTGCAGAGCCTCATAGCCAAACTTTTGGCAGACTGGAGGGATTCTCATGGAAGAAGGGGAGACAGGAGGAGACAGGAGCTCCCCAAGCAGAGCAACAGAACAAAAAAATCTGGACACAGGGATGTCCTCTGAGACTGATACTCCAACCAAGGGCCATTGGTGGAGATAACCTAGAACCCCTGCACTGATGTAGCCCATGGCAATTCAGTGTCCAAGTGGGTTCCCTAGTAATGGGAACAGGGACTGTCTTTGACATGAACTGTTTGGCCTGCTATTTGATCAAGGCGGTGCATCCTTACCAGGTTATAGAGGAAGATTATGCATCCACTCCTGATGAGACCTGATAGACTAGGATCAGATGGAAGGGGAGGAGGACCTTCCCTATCACTGGACTGGGGGAGGGGCATGTGTGGAGAAGAGGTAGAGAGGGTAGGATTGAGAGGGGAAAAGGGAGGGAGCTATAGGTGGGATTCAAAGTGAATAAACTAATTAATAAAAATAAAATTAAAAAAGAAGAATCAAAGCTAAAATGCCATTGGCAGATTACGGCCCATTAAGCCAGTATAATATAATTCATTATTGAAAAATTTAAGCCTGGCTCTGCCCTTTATCAGCTGTGATCTGGGTAAATTCTTCAGTTTCAGTACCTCAGCTTGTGCACCTATAATTAGGTACTAAGATTAAATTCATGACACTATATCAAAAGCCTTTATAGAATAGGTCTCATTCACAATATGCACTTTATTAATTTGGATTATGATTATTCTAACAATCTGAGGACAAATCTTAATTGGTTATGGGTACTTTCTAGACCCAAATAAATAAAAGTAGTATTTTATAGTGTAAGTACTAAAATTAAGAAGAAAGCTAAAAGCAACCGAGCCAAGAATGTGTGGAAACAAAGATACTAGTTAAGTAATAGCAAGTGCTTCAAAGCAGAAAAGCCAGTGTCATCTTTTATTCTACTCTGTAGCTGTCCATAGGGGAGTATTCCAGTGCTACCTAGATTCTTTTCTTTTGACCTTTCTCTGTCAGGAGACTCTTCTTTCTACCACTTCTCTTCATTAGCATTTTCCACCTATTATATATAGCTCTGTGTTAATGCTATTTTCAAAAACTGTCTGAGTTTTTTAATTAAGCATTGAAAATCCCCTGAAGTGTTTACAGAATGGGTTTGCAACAGACTACTTATTTAAAAAGGGAACACAGCTTTTGCTAAGAAATAGCCAGATAGCCTCTCTAAGCTTTCAAACTCAAAGCATCAAATTCTCCTCCCCCTCCCAGACTAGCTGCCTGTGGTGTTCCATTCAGAACTACGTTTCTGTAGCAAACAGATTTTACTGCAATAGTGGTTCTGAACCTTGAGTTCGTCAGAGTTATGCTGATATAAATTGGAGCTATTTGTGAGTTCTGTGACCTTACACTTGTTAGGAATTGGTATTCAAATCATCTGAGACTCAATTCTCTTTTGTATGAAATGGGAACAATGCTAATATCGACTTTATAAGGTTGTTGAGTATCAAATGAGTTGCAGCATTTAAAACTGTCAGCACAATGCCTGGAACATAACAGTAGTTACCACTTACTTACTATGTGGCAGACAGTTTTCTACTATTTCTTACATATATTTACTTACTTACGTCAAACCAAAACTACCACACATAACTACCATTATTTTATGCATTTTGTGAATTCACAGATTACTATAGTGAAAGGTTATGCTACTTGTTCAAGGTCACAAAGCAAGATTGGTATGCAACTTCCATATGTCATGTTCTCCATCATCTTGCTTTGATATCTTCCATGCACCATGTACTCAAACTGTACACATCCTTTCAACAAAGGATGAGAATTTCTTTGCAATTACTGCATGCCAAACTTTGCTGAAAGTTCACCATGAATGAAGTTCATTAAACCTAAACTACATGCTGCCCCAATCTATAAATGAAGAAATTAAGGTCCAGAAATATAAGTCAATTTGTTGAAAAGGAGAAAGTAAGTAAACGATATGATGTGATGATGCTGTCATTACTTTTATTCACCTCCCTGAATATTTCTTTCATATCATAAAGAAAATATTGTTCCTATTTTTATTGTTATTCTGTAGTTTGTTATAACCAGAGAGTAACTGTCCACAGAACATGAAAATTAATAAAGAGAAAGAAGGAAGGAAAGAAAGAAAGAAGAAAAAGAAAAGAAAATTGTTATGATAAACAGATAGCTTTTCTCATAAGATTCTATCTGGGTCTAGAGATGCCAAGATGGCACACTTAGGTCTTGAAGAGTCACCCTGATGACCTCAATTTTGAAAATAAATTTTAGGTTATAATTGATCACAAAACATTAGTTATGGTTACTATTACTGTAATGAATACCAAGACCAAGGTTACTTGGGGAGGACAATATTTATTTTGCTTGATATTCATAATCAAAGGAAGTTAGGACAGGACTAAGCAAGGCAAGAACTTGGAGGCAGGTACTGATGCAGAGGTGTGGAAGAGAGCTGCTTACTGGCTCACATATCATGGCTTTCTCAGCCAGCTTTCTTATAGAACTCAGGACCACCAGCCCAGAGATGACACAACATGCAATGGGCTGGGCCCTCCCACATCAATCACTAGTTATGTCCCACAGCCACATCTTAAGGAGGCATTTTCTCAATTGAGTTTACCCCTTTCAAATAACCCAACCTCATGTCAAGTTGACATAAAACTAGCCAGCACACTTATTCATTCTAACTTAAGATACATCCTTTTTATTACTTGCATTGTGGGTGAAATAGACATGATATACTCTTAAATGACCAAAGAGAATATGAAATTGACCCTGACATTCTTCTACTAAAAAAAAATCTTAAAACAAAAAGAAAATTTCTCAAGACCAACATGGTAGATCATGTTTGCAATCCAAACATTTGAAGGACTGTGGGGAGGGAGATTACTTAAAGTTGGTGGTTAACCTGAAATATTCAGAGAAATTCCATTTTAAAAGCCAGATATGAGATGAAGGAATGAAGGAAAGAAGGAAGAATGGAAGAAATAAAAGGAATGTAGGAAGGAAGTCAGAAAGGTAGGAAGAAATTTTATATATCATCATGATTCTTAAATTGTCAAATTAAAAATGTTCTAGGGAGTATCATGGTTTAAAGGGTACAAAGTTTCAGTTTTATAGGAGAAATAATTTCGAGAGATCTGACAAACAGCATAGTGAATATGGTAAATCACATTTCAGTGTATATTGGAAATTTGTTAATACAGTGTTAAATGTTCTTACTCAGGTTAAATAATGGCAACTATTTGAGGTGATGAATATGTTAATTATGGCAATTATTTCTCAATAAGAAATGTTAAAACACAGTAGTGTAATAATTATTCACAAATTCATCAATTATAGTGCAATAAATGTTTTAAAATAATAAATGTTTGAGCTTAAGGCAATATCATAAAATTATTTTTTAATTTTTTATTTTTATTAATTACAGTTTATTCACTCTTTATTCCACCTATAGCTACCTCCTTTCTCCCTTCCCATCCCCACCCTCCCTCCTTCTTCTCTACCCATGCCCCTCCCCCAGTCCACTAACAGGGGAGGTCCTCCTCCTCTTCCATCTGACCCTAGCTTATCAGGTCTCATCAAGACTGTCTGCATTGTCTTCCTCTGTGACCTGGTAAGGCTGTACTCCTTGAGGGCAAGGTGATCAAAGAACAGGCCAATCAGTTCATGTCAGAGACCATAAAATTCTTAAGCACAGGAAACATGCTGGTGTACGGGTTTTGGTGTGCTTATAGCTTTTTCTGCAGTTTTAGATACATAATATTTTCATCAATGTTTAATACAGAAATGTGTGATATTAACTAGCTCTGTGTAACAGCAGAAAGCAGCTAGGTGTATGCATGGACATGTCATAAAACAAGGCCCCATTTCCTGTGGAATAATTTGGTCTATAGCCATTCCTGCAAAATGTCTTTACACTCTCAGCACATTTTTTTTTAATTTTACTTCTTTCAAAAGACTGATCTCACAACTGAGCTCAGGTTTTCATTCATTTTTCAGTCACTATTAGTGTTGCACTGTGTTTTATCTATGAAATACTCAATTTCCCTACCTTACTCTTTTGTCTCTGAAAGGCTTTCTTTTTCTCCTTTAATCCCACCGGAGAGTATCATGTTAGTTCCCTTTGTGCTATTCCTTTCTTTTTCTTACACACTTTTACTGATATGGACTACTGTTGTTCTATTGTGGTTTCCATTCTCTAAGGAAGCAAATAAATAAATAAATAAATAAATAAATAAATAAATAAATAGATAGATAGATAGATAGATAGATAAATGAATGAAAGAATGAATAAATAAATATATAAAATCACAGTAGTCCCTCAGCTTAGGTGGCTCTGTCATTGATTCTTGATCCTTCAAAAGCTATGATCAGTCAGTACAGACAGAGTTGGTGTAGACATCAGTTATCTTTGTGTTTCTAAAACCCTTGAAAGAGAGCTCACTGTTTTTCAAATGCCCCTTCCTTACATTTGAGATACAGGCACAAAGAAGCACGTGAAATTATTCACCTTTGTTGATACAAGTTTAAGAGAGCCCCATTCTCTGAGTATACTCTCTTTTCTCCAAGAGTACTTTTTCTTTACCAGGTAATAGCAATCATCATGCCAAGGGATAATGACTAACCTTTTTCTCTTTCAGTGATTAGTTCAAACCTTTCTGCAAGCTGCCTCCATAAAGACATGGTCCAAGAAGAACAAAAAAATAACATGAACTAATCTCCTAGTTTGAATATAGCAACTAGAACTATCAACAGCTCCATGACCTCTTTTTTCTATCATCAAAATTTATCTCTTTGATATCTTGCTAATAGGGATCTTACTCAGTATTGTTATTGTCATAAAAGCAAATCTGACAAAAGGCATAAATGATTACTAGTGTCTTACAGTGCTTTGTTCCTCTTTAAGGTAACCAAAATGGTCATTTGTTACCATGGAATTGCAAAGTGGAAATCTAGTTACCTGGCTACATTTTTAACAAATATAGGTATTTTCTAGTTTTTCAATATTGCAGATCTTTAATCATTCCACTGGTAGTGGAAACAATTATTCCTACTAGTCACCGAACACAAGAAGATTTGAAAATGACTGGAACCCAGGTTAGTTAGCTCATGACTTAACGAGTGCCTGTGACCCGCATGAGTACAATTACCCTTTGTGGACTTTGCCAATGGTTGATCAAAGGGTTCAGAAAAAGAAAGCAGACTTTATTACAACAGGATACAAAAAGGGTGAGCCCTCTCTTAAAATGCTTGCAATGATTTCACTTCAATAATGTAAATATTACCTAGGATTCCAATGATCTTTCTCCATCATTAATCTTGCTCATGCCACAAAGCAATGGCCAATTACGTCTTTCCCTGGAGCAAGCACTGGGCCTCAAGGCTATTACAGTGTGTGACTAGGAGTGAATTGGACAATGAAGAAGGAAAGTGAGCTCCAAAGTTCAAATGATGATAAGCAATGCCTTAAAAATTGCTCCTGCATACTTCATTTGAAAATGAATTATCTCATGGTTTTGTACTGAAAAAGAAAGACCAACTAAGGAAAAAAAAATCATGAGAGAACAAGTTCTATACCTAGTCTGGGATACAAGTTTTGAAGGCAGATTGTGGAGAAAAATATGCTTATCAAGTATGTTACCCTAAAACTAGCCATTTAACTCCTTTGCACATCAGTTTATCAGCTGACAAACAACTAAAAATATGTTTACCTCTATGAGTTGTCATGCAGGGTAGTTTCATATATAGGAGGCATTTATAAAGCATGAATTTCCTCTATTCTTTTCCCTGAATTTCAGCTGTGATTTTGGACTAATCATGGACTTTCCTATTAAGAAGAAGCTGAGACTTCGTCTATCTCAATCGCTTCGTTTTTAGAGATGACAAAAAAAAAAAAAAAAGAATTCAGCGAGGCTGAGAGTACCTTACTAGGCTGATCTGTTACACGGTGGGGGTTCTCAGTTCCTAATCTGGTGTTCTGAAGATGTCTGTAATTTTCTGTACTAGCTGTTCCTTTCCAGACAAGACCCATGGTCAGGAAAAATCCCTTATCTGTGTTTTTCTATGCCTTATATTTAAGTCAGCCTGACATTGTAAGTGAACAAGCATCAACCCACAGCCTATAATTTCTATAGTCATGAGCTAAACAGCTCTAAGAATTGCTTGGGAAATTGTTGTAATCAAAATAGACAAAAGACACAAGAGGACAAAGAAAAGAAATGCTATGTAGATAAGACTGAGAAAATCTGAAAACCTGTCTTCAAGTAGCAAGAAAGAATGAAAGGGAGATAGCTCAGGTTTAACGTTAAACAACTGGAAACATCATTGGGATTTTAAAAGATTTGTGTGTATATGTGTGCATGTGCGAGAGAGAGAAAGAAAGAGAGACAGACTAATACAGAAAGACAGAGAGAGACTGGAGATTAAATCTATAGTCTTAAGCATGCTAAGTATAAACTCCACAACTGAGCTACATTCACAGCTCAACAGAAGGTTTGAGTAAGAATGGACTTACAGTGGCCGTAGAGAAGAAAATGAGTTCATTTTCCATGTGCTATGTTAAAGGTGGCAGCAAAGCATTCGGGTAGTGTTGACCAGCAGGAAGTCAGCTTTTTGGAAATGAGGATGACTTTAGATTTTGTTATGAATAAGACTAGGGTACCTTTGGAGAACTTGGACACATTTTGAGATTCAGGGTTTTCAGCAGAGCTCTAGTTACAGGTAAAAATAATCAGAAAATATTTATGTGAGAATCAGAGAACAGGTGTATTTGTGTAGGAAGAGAAGAATAAACATAAAGTAAATGAATGACAGGAATGGAAGAACAGAGTAGAAGTGGACAGCTTAACTACATGATGCGAGCAGGAATTTGTTAGGCATAAGAAGCACTTGTTTGACCTGACTCCTGTAACTCAGGACACGTTTAAAGAAGCACAACCATGAGCCTCACCTTATTTCATCTCTCTTTACTATTTCATGAGCTGGCTTCTTTCTTGCTGCTTTACAAATTCCCCTGTCCCTAAGGATATCAAAGGACAGAGTGTTCCACATATACTACCAGCTTGAATCACAGATGTTGGTTAAAAATGAGAAAAACAAATCAAACCTCTCATATGCCTGAGGTTGAACAAGGACTCACTTCCTGACTTCTGAAGCAAGCCCTCACTCTGTGTATTATCAGGATTCCACATCTACAAGCAGATAACTTCACAAAGAATTTTCGTGACTCTTCTCCAAAGTGATATTTTTAAAAGCCTCTGTGAAGCAGGCAGAATAAGGAATATGACCTTTGTTTTACAGGCTAGTTCTCTGAGGCCTGGGGAAGTGGAGAGATTCAGACAGGGCCATCTTAATCAGTGGCAGGGCTGTACATGGGGATGTAGGTTCTCTGGTTCTTTGCCTAAGGCTATATAGTCCCAGTAAAGAGTTGAGAAAATGATCTTTCTGTAGTAGTAACTTTATGTGGGTTCAGTAGAACGTGCTACATATGGCTCCAAAACCTGCTTCAGTAATTCATGAAAATGTTGATGGCATTGATAACCAGGATCCCCAAAGCCAATTTCACTTTATAAGAGCTTCTCTGATATAAGTCACAAGCTCACTACAGTGACAATAAAAATGGGGGACACAGTGTAGAGGCCCCAGTCCTTAAGTGTTCTGAATGATATGTAAAGTTGGATATTGCAACAGAGTTTACTTTCTACCCCTAACCAGCATGTAACTAGTGTGAAAGAAAACTAATGAAAAGAAGCCACGTCTGTAGAAGCTGATTGATTGATTAGAATTCCAGTACTGTGGAGTGTTCAGAATGTTGCAGGTAGGGAGGCTAATTGCCTTATCTTGGGCTAATTTTAGAACTCTGGAACAGCCATTTCTTGCCCACCTTTGTGTAAGAACTATTATCTTGTGACTAATAAATAAAAAACTTTTGGAATCCACTAGCTTAACAGAGCACTAGCTTCCACCAACCCATATGTTAAGAATGCCATCAGATAGCATCCTGGGCCTATAGAGGGCTTCTTCTGCCTCATGTACCTGACTCTCAGATGAGCCCACTAGTTTATTTAAAACTGGACTAGATTTACGACTTTCTTTGTTCTGTAAAACTATAAAATTTCAGGATGCCCTGGATGAACTTACTAAATTCTGTATACCTAACGAAGCTAAGCAAGAAGGAGGACCCTGGGTAAGATGATCTATCCTCATTTAGAAATAAAAATGGATTAGACATCAGAAGAGGAAAAACAAACAAACAAACAAAAAAACAAGGAACAGAACAGGAGCCTACCACAGAGGGCCTCTGAAAGACTCCACCCAATAGTGTATCAAAGCAAATGCTGAGGCTCATAGTCAAACTTTAGGCAGAGTGTATGAAATCTTATGAAAGAAGAGGGAGATAAGATAAAAAGACATGGAGGGGACAGGAGCTCCACAAGGAGAGAAACAGAACCATGAAATCTGGGAGGAAGGATCTTTTCTGAGACTGATACTTTAACTAAGGACCATGAATGGACATAACCTAGAACCCCTGCTCAGATGTAGCCCATGCCAACTCAGTCTCCAAGTGGGTGCCCTAGTAAAAGGAACAGGGACTGTCTCTGACATGAACTCAGTAGCTGACTCTTTGATCACCTCCCTGAGTGGGGGGCAGCCTTACCAAGCCACAGAGGAAGACAATGCAGCCAGTCCTGAGGAGACCTGATAGGCTAGGGTCAGATGGAGGGGGAGGAGGCCCTCCTCTTGCAGTGGACTTGGAGAGGGGCATGGGAGAAGATGAAGGAGAGAGGGTGAGGTTAGGAGGGAATGAGGGAGGGGACTACAGTTGGGATACAAAGTGAATAAACTAATTAACATAAAAATAAAATGCCTCCACAATAAACTATCTCTATTCCCTTTAAGAAGAGAATTTCTTTGTCACCATTATTGAAAATGACATGGAGATTACTTATGAGTTCATCTGCTGTAGCGCTGAATGGAAGGGAAACAGATTTGAAGATGATGAGGCAGAGGTAATGATAAAAGAAGAAAACAAGGGTGAAAGGAAAACATCAGACATAGAATTATGTATATATGGAATATATGGCATCAGTGTTATCTTTATTTTTCATACACAAACTCAATATTTTCTATTGATTTATTTCATTCAGTGAATCTTAATGATTATTTTAATCATCATTGCCATTATCATCATCATCATTATCACTGTTACTGTGCATATTTTAAAGACTGAGCACCCATAGCATGTGTGAAGTTGTTTGGAAAGAAAGGTTAAAAAAAAAACAGCTCTAAATGTGAGGTATTATTCACCTCAATAGCATAGCAGAGCCTTGATTCTAAGAAATATCTTGAGCTTGTGGGTCGTCCTGGCTAGTTTTAATGTCAACTTGACACAAACTACAGTCTCCTTGGAAGGTTGGGCTATAAGCAAGCAAGCCTGAAAGGTATTTTCATGATTGGTGATTGATGGATCCACCCCATTGTGGATGGCTTCAGCCCTTGGCTGGTGGTTCTGGGTTCAATAACAAAACAAAGCAAAAGTTGAAGAAGCCATGAAGTGTAAGCCACTAAGCAGCAGTCCCTTATGATTTCTGCTTAAGTTCCTACCTCCATGTTCCTGCTGTGCTTTAGTTCCTGCCTGAGTTAATTCTGTGGTAGATTGTGATGTGGAACAGTAGCAAGTCGAAATAAACCCTTCTGATTGAAGCAGATGCAGAAACTCCCAGTCAAAGTTTGGACAGAGAGCAGGGGTCTTATAGAAGATGGAGGAGATAGAAGGACCAGGAAAGGATAGGAGCCCCACAAGGAGACCAATGAAGCCAAAAAAGCTGGGCCCAGGCGGGACTGCAGAGACTGATGAATCAGTCAAGAACCATGCATGGAGAGTACCTAGACCTCCTGCTCAGATATAGCACATGGTCAGCTCAGTCCCCAACTGGGTTCCCTAGTAAGGGAAGTAGGGATGTTTCTGACATGAACTCAGTGGCTGGCTCTTTGATCACCTCCACCTGATGAGGTGGTCTAACTAGGCCACAGAGAAAGAGGATCCATGCAGTACTGATGAGACCTGATAGGCTAGGGTCAGACAGTAAGGAAGAGAGTCCCTATCAGTGGACAAGGGGAGTGGATCAGGGGAAGAAGTGGGAAGGAGGGTGGGACTGTGAGGAAATAAGGGATACAAGGTGAACAAATTGTTAAACAAGAGTAATAATAAAAGAAAAAAACCCTTCATCTACAAGTTGCTTTGGGTAATGAATAGAAACAATTAATTATGAATAGAAACAATTAATCTCAAAGTATTAAAGTTATTAGAGTTTTCAGAAGCTAAACAGATGGCTCAATGTTTAAGACTATTTTTCCAGAAGAATCTGCATGAGAGCTCGTAATCTTCTGTGACTCCAGTTCCAAAAGATTCGAAACCTTCTGGCTTCTGGGGATACCAGACATGCAAGTGCAGTCAATACACACATAGGCATGAAAATAATAAAATAAAATAATTTTAGAGGTCAAGATTTTTTACAAAAATGAATTTTATATCTATTTGTTAATAATTTCAATAATAATATTACTTGTCAATTTATTTTCTCTCACAAACACTTAATTTGGACCAAATATGCTCCCTCTATTCTCACTGTCAACAAATGTCTAAGACTTAGTCGTTCAGTACCATAATGACAGACCTAAGAGAACCACAACCTTGAAATCATATATAGAAAAGTCGCTCTAGACAGATACAACAGGATATGTTTCTTTTTCCCCATTATTATTATTATTTATTACAATTTATTCAAATTTATCTGGGTTGTGGCCCCTTCCCTCATCTCCTTCCAATCCCACCCTCCCTCAATCTTTTCTCCCTATCCCCTTCCTCTAATCCACTGATAGGGGAGGTCATCCTCCCCTTCTATCTAACCCTAGCCTATCGGGTCTCTTTTTTAAGTAATTTATTTTTATATTAATCACAGGTTATATACTTTGTATCCCAGCCATAGCCCCCTCCTACATTCCCTCCCACTCTCTCCATCCCTCCCTCATCTTCTCCCTGCCCCCTCCAAGTCCACTGATAGGGGAGGACCTCACCAACTTCCATCTGGCCTTAGCTTATCAGATCTCTTCAGGGCTGGCTGCAATGTCCTCTTCTAGGATCTAGCTAAGCTGCTCCTCTCTCGGGGGGTGGGAGGGTCAAAGAGCCAGTCATTGAGTTCATGACAGAAATCCCTGTTCCCCTTACTAGGGTACCTAATTGGATACTGAGCTACCTGGGCCAGATCCTAGCAGCGGTTCTAATTTATATCCCTTCATCGTCCTTGGTTGGAGAAACACTCTCATAAAGGACCCCTGTGTCCTGATCTATTTGGTCTTTGTGGAGCTTTTGTCCTCGCCAAGTCTTACACACACACCCTTTTTCATATGATTCCCTGCACTCTGGCGATGGCTTGGTTATGAGTCTTAATATCTGCTTTGATACATTGTTAGGTAGAGTCTTTCAGAGGCCATCTGTGGTAGGCTCCTGCCATGTTGCTTGTTTTCTCCTACATTCAATGTCCATCCTGTTTGTCAATCTAAGCGAAGATTGATCATCCCACCCCGGGTCTTCCTTCTTGCTTATCTTCCCTAGGTGTATAGATTTCAGCATGTCCATCCTATCCTATAGGTATATATAAGTGAGTATATACCAAGTGTTTCTTTCTGCTTTTGGAAGCAATCTACAGATTCAATGCAATTCCCATCAAAATACCAACACAATTCTTCATAGACCTTGAAAGAAAAATTCTCAACTTCATATGGAGAAACAAAAAACCTTGAATTTCCAAAACAATCCTGTACAACAACAGATCATCTGGAGGTATCTCCATCCCTGACCTCAAGCTGTACTACAGAGCAATAGTGTGTGGGTTTATTTCTGGGTCTTCTATTCAATTCCATTGATCCTCCATTCTGTTTCTATGCCAGTTCCATGCAGTTTTTATTACCATTGCTCTGTAGTACAGCTTGAGATCAGGGATGAGGATGCCTCCAGACACTTGGTTGTTTTAAGGGATTGTTTTGGGATTGTTTTTTATGTTTGTTTGTTTTTCCATATGAAATTGAGAATTATCCTTTCAAATTCTATAAAAAATTGTGTTGGCATTTTTATGGTAATTACATTCAATCTGTAGATCACTTTCGGTAAGATGGCCATTTTCACTTTGTTAATCCTTCTGATCCATGAACATGGGGAATCGTTCCATCTTTTGATATCTTCTTCAATTTCTTTCTTCAGAGACTTGAAAGATTTTTTTCCCAAAAAAAGTCCTTAATTTACTTGATTAGAGTCACACCAAGGTACTTTATGTTATTCGTGACTATTGTGAAGGGTGTAGTTTTCCCTAATTTCTTTCTCAGACATTTTGCCTTTCATTTACTGGGGGCTATTGATTAATTTGAGTTAATTTTGTATCCAGCCACTTTGCTCAAGGTATTTTTCAGCTGAAGTTCTCTGGTTGAATTTTTGGTGACACTCATGTATACTATCATGTTATCTGAAAATATTGATACTTTGACCTCTTCCTTTCTGATTTGTATCCCCTTGATCTCCTTTAGTTGTCTTATTGCTCTAGCTAGGATTTCAAGTACTATGTTGAAGAGATATAGAGAGAGTGGGCAGCCTTGCCTTGTCCCTGATTTCTGAGGAATTGATTTAAGTTTCTCTCCATTGAGTTTGATGTTGGCTATAGGCTTGCTGTATATTGCCTTTACTATGTTTAGGTATGTGCCTTGTAGCTATGATCTCTCCAAGACTTTAAAAATGAATGGGTTTTGGATCTTGGCAAATGCTTTAATGTCTTCTATGGGATAATAAAAACATAAAATATAGGATAAAACAAAATTAAAATATTGGAATAGGACAAAACAAACAAACAAAAGAAAAAGAACCCACAAGAAGGCACAAGAAACAAAGACTCATTTCTACACTTAGTAATCCCATAAATGCACTATACTAGATGTGGTAATATATATTCAAAGCATCTGTAGTGTTAAAAATAGAGAACAACTTTCTCCTAGAAGCATTGTGGTAGTGACTGCTGTGTCACATGTACAGCAGTAGGTGGCAGAGAGGAGTCTGTGTCTAAGCTCAGTGTTTTGACCTATGAGCATCTGAATAGTCAGTAACCTAACATTCTCTGAAAGGAAAACCAACAAGCAAAACAAAACAGAAACAGAAACAAATAACTAACAAAAAAAAAAAAAAGAAAGAAAGAAAACCAGACTTGAGATGGTTACCAGTCTGGCACCAGGCAGCATGAACAGGGAACAAGCAGATGACTAGAAGAACCCTGACTGTGATCATGGGTTCTGGGCAAGAGTGAACCCAAAACAGAGAACCCTCACATGGGGCCACATTGGTGGTCTGGGTAAGGAGCAAGCCTGAGATGACCACCTGACCAGTACCATGAGGCCTGACAGGGAACTAGCTGAGATGACCTCCAGTCTGTCATCTCGAAGGACTGGATGGGGGAAGGGGCAGACTTTGACCCTGGTGACTCATGCCTGGTGCCATAATACACATGCAGGGTATAACACTCTTGAGACCACTCCTGAGATGACCCCAGACACTCAGAGACCCCTGGTGCCACTGAGAGGAGCAAGTAAGTGGTGGAGAAACAGAAGAGAAAGAGAAACAGAAGGATATGGGCACAGTGAAGAGAGGCAGAACTGGAGACTCTAGGGTAGTGAGGAATAGCCGTTTATGAGTAGCCCATGATGCAACCTGGGACCATGGTGAGGTCCTGACCTGTACTTGCAGTGGGGGCTACACACTAATGGGCCTCTGGCCCTGCAACAGAAGTGGTCTGATTCCACCAAAGGCCAGGCATTGTCCCTAGTCTGAGCTG
>CM053742.1:50551960-50574144 GCA_028658305.1 Pachyuromys duprasi
GGTTGGATGGCATTAGTCTTCAACTTGGTTCATTTACATCAATGTGAAACTGTTATATTTGGGATGGTGTCTGCCTTCTTACTGTGGTTTTAAAAACAGTAGACACTCATTTGTCCTTGCTTCCCTATTTACAAATTCACCTTCTCTCTGAAATATGTTTGTAGCCTCACAAGAACAACCCACAGCACTTCCATGGCTCTTTATGGGCATGGTAAAGTGGTGAAAATTTTGAGTCATCCAATACATTTATTTTCCCAGCTGAGCTCAAAAAGTAAAGCTCACGCTTTGTTGTTCGATTGTTTTATTGGTTATGTCTCTGCTTATGATGGTGCCCAAGCACAGTGCTGAAATGCTACTGTCTGTGTTCATGCTCCTAAGTGCAACAAGTGGCTGTGTTTGTGCATTCATGAAATGACTACTAATAGTTTGAAAAGCACCATGCTAGAACGCATTGTTCCATGATGGAAAGCTATGAACAGCGAAGTCCTGTTACTCAGGATCAAGAAACTGTCAAAACTTTGTTAGCAAGCTCTGGCTGCCTTGCATGTTTGAAAAGGTAATGCAACATGGCAAATGTTGAGAGTGAAGGTAAAGGAGGCATGCTCTACTATCAAGAAGCTGCAGAAGAAAAACTTTTTAAAAATACCTGCTAAGACCTATGCAGGAAAAGGGTTATGTGGAAGAGCAGGTTTCAGTGGTGATGAAGCTGGCTTGTTTCCCAAGGAAATTGGCAAACAAACTTACACAAGGAAAATGGTATTTTAGTTGACAAAAATGTTATCAGAGAATTGTGAGAAATTAGATCTTTCCATCTTCTGATACCTTCATCAATTTCTTTCTTCAGAGACTTGAAATTTTTTTCAGACAGGTCTTTCACTTGTTTGGTTAGAGTCACACCAGGCACTTTACATTATTAATGGCTGTTGTGAAGGGTGTAGGTTTCCTTAAATTCTTTGAGACTTTAAAATTTTCATATCCAAGAGGGATATTGATTTTTTTAGTTAATTTTGTATCCAGCAGAATTGTTGAAGGTGTTTATCCACTGAAGGAGTTCTCTGGTTGAATTCTTATGTCACTCATGTATACTCTCATATCATCTGCAAATAGGGATACTGATACTTTTACTACTTCTTTTACCATATGAATCTGTTTGATCTCCTTCAGTTGTCTTGTTGCTCTAGGTGGGATTTTAAGTACTATGTTGAAGAGATATTCAGAGAGTGGGCAGCCTTTACTTGTCCTTGCCTTCAGAGGGATTGATTTAAATTTCTCTCCATTTAGTTTGATTTTGGCTATAAGCTCGCTGTATATTGTTTTATTGTGTTTAGGTATGTGCCTTGTATCCCTGATCACTCCACGAATTTAAACTTGAATGGGTGTTGGATTTTGTCAAATGCTTTTCAACATCTAAGGAGATGATTATGTGGTTTCTCTCTTTTAGTTGGTTTATATGGTGGTTTACATTGATGGACTTCCTTATATTGAACCACTGCTTCATGCCTGGGATGAAGCTTACTTGGTCATAGTGGATGACATCTTTTATGTGTTCTTGGATTAGATTTGTAAGCATTTTATTGAGTATTTTTGCATCAATATTCATAATAGAAATAGGTTCAAAACTCTCATTTATTGTTGGGTCTTTGTGTGGTTTAGGCCTCATGGGATGAGGTTGGTAATATTCCTTCTGTCTCTATTTTGGGGAATAGTTTGAAGGGAATCGGAGTTAGCTCTTCTTTGAAGGTCTGGTAGAATTCTGTGCTGACATCATCTGGCTCTGGGATTTCGTTGGAAGGGAGTTTTTGATGACTGCTTCTATTTCCTCGGGGGCGGGCATAATATTATTTAATCTATTTACCTGATATTGATTTAATTTTGGTAAATGGAATCTATAGAGAAAATTGTCCATTCCCTTTAGATTTTAAAATTTTGTGGCATATAGGCTTCTGTTGTAGTCCTAGTGATTATTTGGATTTCCTCAGTGTCTGTTATTATGTCAGTCTTTTTTGTCTGATTTTGCTGATTTGGGTACTTTCTCTCTGCCTTTTAGTCAGTTTGACTAGTCTGTCTTGTTGATTTTCTCATAGAACCAGCTCTTTGTCTAATTGATTCTTTGAATTGTTTTCTTTGTTTCTAATTCATTTATTTCAGCTCTGAGTTTGATTTCCAATCATTTCCTCTTGGGTGAGTCTGGTTCTTTTTTTTCTAGAGCTTTTAGGTGTGCCGTTAAGGTGCTGGTATGAGATGTCCCAAACTTCATTCTGGAGGCACTTAGTGCTATGAGCTTTCCTCTTAGCATTGCTTTCATTGTGTCGCATAAGTTTGGGAAACGTTGTGCCTTGATTTTCACAAAATTTTAGGAAGTCTCTAATTTCTTTTCTCGTTTCTTTCCTGACCAGGCTGTCATTGAGTAGAGAATTGTTTAGTTTCCATGTGTATGTAGGCTTTTTGTTATTTCTGTTGTTGTTAAGGCCTAGCCTTAGGCCATGATGGTCTGATAGAATACAAAGGATTATTTCCATCTTCTTGTATCTGGTGAGGCTTGCTTTGTGCCCGACTATATGGTTAATCTTTAAGAAAGGATCGTGAGGTGCTGAAAAGAGGGTATACTCTTCAGTTTGTGTGAAAAGTTCTGTAGACCTCTATTAGATCCATTTGTTTCCATATTTAGTTTCTTTCTAGGTGATCTGTCCCTTGATGAGAGTGGAGTGCCGAAGTTTCCCTCTATTAAGGTTTTGGAGTGATTTGAGCTTTAATAATGTTTCATTTACAAATGCAGGTGCTCTTGTTTTGGGGGCATAGATGTACAGGACTGTGCATTCCCCCTGGTGGATTTTTCATTTGATGAGAATGAAATCTCCCTCCTCATGATTTTTTTTTATTAATTTTGATTGAAAGACTATTTTGTTAGATATTAGGAAAGCTACCCCAGCTTGTTTTCTAGGTCTGTTTGCTTGAAAAACATTTTTCTAGCTCTTTACTCTGAGGTAGTGTTTATCTTTGTTACAGAGGTGTGTTTCTTGGATGCAGAAGAATATTGAATCCTGTTTCCACAACCATTCTGTCTGTGTCTTTTTATTGGAGAATTGAGTTTATTAATGTTTATAGATAATAGTGACTAATGAATATTAGTTCCCTTTTCTGTGCAGTTTGTGGTGTTATATGTTTGTTTTCTTTTTTAATTAAATTTTTATTTTTAACATTAATTACATTTTATTCTTTGTATCTCAGCTGTAGCCCCTTCTCTCATTCCTTCCCAATCCCACCTCTATGCTTGTTTTCTTTTAATTTTGTTGTTGTTGTAAAGTTATCTATATTCTGTGTTTTCTTGTGTATATTTGATTTCGTTGTGTTGGAGTTTTCCTTCTAGTATTTACTATAGGGTTACTTTATTATGTATATATTATTTAAGTTTAGTATTGTCATGGAATTTTTTCCCCATCCATGTTAATTGAAAGCTTTCCTGAGTATAGTAGTCTGGGTTGATATTTGTGTTCTCTTAGATTCTGCATGACATCTGTCCAGGCGCTTCTGGTTTTCATAGTTTTTGTTGACAAGTTTCCTGTGATTCTGATAGATCTACCTTTATATATTACTTGGCCTTTTTCTCTTGCTTCTTTTAATACCTTTTCTTCATTCTGTAGATTTAGTGTTTTGACCATTTTGTGACATGACGAGTTTCTTTTCTGGTCTAGCCAATTTGGTGTTCTGTATGCTTCTTGTATGTTTATGGACATCTCTTTGTTTAAGTTGGGAAATATTTTCTATGATATTATTGAAAATATTTTCTGAAATATTAATGACTATGAGTAAATTTGGGGGAATGTATGTTGTGTTATATTGATTTGTTTTAAAGCGAAGTTATTGTAAAACTGCCTAATTATGTGAAATTTTAACATTCTGTGACATTAATTACAGGGAGGTTTAAATATCACCTCAACTTTATTGTCAATTTTAAGGATGCCCCTCTCAATTTACATATACTTTCCAACTCCCACTTGATTCTGTAAACCTCTAAAAGGCTGTTCATTGCCCAAGGCCTGCCCTTAATTCCTGATATTACATAGAGTCATAGAGTATAAAAGAAAAAAAAAGGAAAGAAAATATTTCCTGAACCTTGAAGTCTGGGATCTTCTATTCCTATTATTTTTAGATTGCATCTTTTCATTGCATCCTTGATTTCATGGATTATTTGTGTTTGGAACTTTTCCAATATTACTTTTTCTCTGAGAGATGCATCAATTTCTGCAACTGTATCTTCAGTGCCTGAGATTCTCTCTTCCATCTCTTATATTCTGTTGGTGATGGTTACCTTTGTGGTTCCTGATCTTTCCTCTAAGTTCTCCAACTACAGGCTTTTCTCTGTTTGTGTTTTCTTTATTGATTATAATTCTGTTTTCATGTCTTGAACCATTTCCTTTACTTGTTTGAATGTGGATTCCTTTCTTTCTGTGATGGCTTCTATTTTTTTTTTTATTCATTTCCTCTTTATGTGCCTCTATTTGTGTGGCTATATTTGCCTGTATTCTTTGTTACCTTTTTTTTCTGTTTATTTGCCTCTATTTCTGTGGTTTTTTTTCTTTGGGAGTTTTGTTCATTTCCTCTTATGTGTCTCTAATAACTCGATAAACATAACTTTAAAATCATTTTCCTGTGTTTCTGATAAATTAAAATATCCTTTGATTTTCGGAGTTGCTGGTGAAGCCATGGTGTCCTGATTTTTGTTGGATATATTCTAATGCCAACCTTTAGACATCTACTTTTCTGTAACCTCTGCTGTTTTTTTTTTTTTTCCTGGACTCTGTACTTCAGACTAGGTCTTTCTGTCTCTGGTGTCTGGTGTATTCTTCAGGAATTTGAGAGAGGTACACCAGTTCTAGAGTGGATGTTGGTGTTTCAGCTGCAGCTAAGGGAGGAAGGTCGCTGGTATATGTGTCCAAATGCAGGTGTGTGCATGGAAGTGTACTTTTAGGTACAGCATACTAGAGCACGTAGGTGTCTATAGAAGGGTGGAGCTTAAGCACAGGAGGGGTTGCTGGTGCTGCTTGCAGGTGCAATGTGCATGTGTAGGTGCCCTGAATACCTCAGTGGTCTACAGGCCTGTTGTACTATCCTTCTGGTATTCAGATCTGTCTGGGCTCCCGGTAATTTTTACCTGGACTCCACTGGTAGACCCACAGAACAGGGACTTCAATGTTGAGAATGCAGTCCCAAGGATCCCAAAGTTGTCCACAATGGGGTGTGGGTGTGAGGAATATGTTGCCTGGAAGCTAACATAGATGGATCCTGGATCTGGGCAACTTGTGCACTCACCTGAAGTCACCTTCACTTGTTTACAGGCCTATTTGGAAAGCACAGGATTTCCCCCTGGTCTCTCTTCTCATATTTGGGCCTGAAGGCACAAATGAAAGTGTAGGAGATCTGTCAGCTCAGTGGTGTCCACTGTTTGCCTGCAGTGCAGGAAGAACTGTAATTGGGGCAGCCTCGGCTTTCTCATTCATGGAGCAAGGAGGCTCCTGTTTCAGGCAGCTGCCATCTGGCCACAGCTGCAGACCTGGGAAGCCTGTAATACCACAGCTTCTGCAGTCTCAATCACAGTGCATGGAGGCGTGTGCTTGGGGCGACCACTGCCTCCCCTGCTCTATCAGCCACCTCTGCCAAGCAGGGAGGCCAGTTCTTAGAGTAAGTGAAAGTGCAAGGGTTTGAATATTCACCGCTCTCAGTCTCTGCAGACTGCCACAGGTGACCTGGATCCAAACTGTCCCAGCTTATGGGTTGTTCCCTTTTGCCCCGGAAGCCTCAATTTCAATGTCAATGTCAAGTGTAGCAGCAATGTCCTTTCTAAGTTGGCTGCTGAAATTACCAATGCCACACACATGATATTAGCTTTAGAGTCATGAAGTATACAAAGGAGTCAGAGAGAGTCCTTGAGGTTGGGCATGTGGCACAGAGAGTGCACAAAACTCCTAAGAGACCATTGTATAATGTATGAGTTATGGTGGAGACCCCAAGACACTGGAGATGCCAGGGCTGTGGGATATCTGCCAAGGATAGTTGCAGACATGGAATGAAACAATTCAGGGCAAAGGAGAGGGGCATATCCTGCAAACAGAAAACCTGGAGGGGCAGAGCCACATTAGACATGGAACTACAGGATTTGTAGTTTGTCCTGCTGAGATTCAGTCTTGCTTTGGTCCAGTGTAGATTCTGTGCCATTGTATATTGGAAGTATGTAATTTGCATATTTGGCTTTTACAGGGGGTTACAATTAAGAGGTTGCTTTGAGTCTTTTCATGAAATATATGATATTTGTCAACTTTTATAGTATATATTATTATATTTCTCTTGTTCCTCTAGACAACTCTAACACACAATATTTTTCTTTTGTGCTTTGGCTCCTGGCTTCTTTCACAAGATTTTTTTTGCTTATTTTTCAGAATTCTGATAATTATAAGATATTATGAGTTTCTTAATGATTACTACATTTGAGGGGGATCACACAAGTCATTTTTGTCACAAATTATTGATGTTGACTTTTAAGTTTTTTAAAACTCTTTCTATGGTTATCTGTAATTTTGATGAATATTTGAACTTAGCATAAAGTAATTGGATTGATTATGATATATTCTTTTCTTTACTTTTTGGTTTTGTCTGTTTTTCATTTTTCAAGACAAGGTTTCTCTGTGTAGCTTTGGCTGTCCTGGACTCGCTCTATAGACTAGGCTGTCCTCGAACTCAAAGAGCTACCTGCCTCTGCCTCCTGAGTTCTGGGATTAGAGGTATGTGAAACTACCACCCAGCACTCATTATGACATTTTCCTTTTGGTTCCACATGCCACTTTCTTCGCACATTGCATTCCGTCTCGTCACTGGTCCCCATTCTTACCCCCTTCTGCTTTCATGTTACATGTATTCTTTTACTCTCTTCACTCTTCAGATCTTTTCTTCCTTTCTTACCATTCCCTTTAACCTTCCAATATGCATATGTGTGTATGTATGTACATGTGGGCACATATATCTATATACAAATTAAAATTTAGAATCCTCATATAAAAACATGAAAATTTTCTTTTTGTGTCTGGCTTATTTAAATTAACATAATAAGTTCTAACTCCAATCTTTTTTTCTTGAAAATGTCATGATTTCAATTGTTCCTCTTTATAGCTGAATGAAAGTCCTTTGTGTATATGGACTACATTTTTAATGTGTCTCATTAGCTGAACATGTGCTCTCATGTTAATGAATATTAAGGCTGGCTCCAATTCCTGGCTATAGTGAATAGTGCTATAACAAATATTGGCAAACAGGTACTCTGTGGCATACTGACTTACACATCTAGAGATGTATACCAAGGAGGGATATAGCTGGGTTGTACAATATTTCTAATTTAGACTTTTTAAGGAATATCAATTCTGATTTCAATAGCAATTTCAAAATTCCCAGCAGCAGTAAATAAACATTTTTCTTTCCCCTCATTGTCACCAACATCTGTTGTCATTCATATGCCTCATGACAGCTATTCTTAGTTGAGATGTGATCTCTCAAAGCAGTTTTAAGTGTTAGTCTGTCGATAACTAAGCTGTTGACTATATTCCAAAATATTATAAGACCCTAAAATATTTTAAAATATTTTAGTTTTATATATATATATATATATATATATATGTATGTATATGTGTGTGTGTGTGTGTGTGTGTGGATGTGAGAGAGACAGAGACAGAGAGGAGCTTTTGCACGTGCATGCAGGTGCCTGAAAAGGACAGAAGAGAGTGTCAAATTTCCAGTGTAGCAATGTTGGTGCTGGGAACCAAATTGTGCTCCTCTGGAAGAGCACTACCCACTCAAACACTGAGTGATCTTCTCTAAGACCCATTTTCAAAAATACTTATTGGTAATTTTTCTTTTGAGGTCTATTTAGTTCACTGATCCATATATTGATAAGAAGGTGTTCTAGCTACCTTTCTGCTGTTGTAATAAAACAGTCTGACAGTGCTCAGGGAAGAAAGGGTTTCTTTGTCTTACACTAGAGGGCCCAACTTGTTGAAGGATGTCAGGGCACGAACTTAAGAACTTGGAGCAGATACCATGAAGAAGTGCTGCTTGCTGACTTGCTCTCAGGATTGTGAAGCTAGCCAGCTTTCTTATATAGATTAGGACCATCTGTCCAATGAATGGACTGGACCTTTCTTTATCAATTAACAATCAAGACTGCTCACCCACAAACATGCTGATCTCAGAATCCATCACTTAGTCTTTCTAGGCTATCAAGTGAACAACTAAATCTCACAATGACGGATGATGAGTTTCTTTACCTAATTTCTGCAGTTCTTTATACATGCTAGGTATTAATCCCAGTGTGATGTACACTTGACAAGTGTTTTTCTCCCATTCTGCGTGTCTTCTCTTCAAATTGCTTATCATTTCCTCTGTTAATCAAAAAAATATTTTCCTGGCAGTTCTTAACCGAATTTCATGTGCTAATGGTGTTCTTTCAGAAAGATTTGCCTAACCCTATATTTTGAAGTGTGTTTTTCTAACTGGTTCAGTGTTTTGTGACTTACTGAGATATTTAAATATTTTTGTGTGCAGAATAAGAAATATTGATATAATTTCATTCTTTTGTATGTTATATACTTTCTTTATTTTATGTATAGGTGTGTGTTTTCTGCACCATATGGGAAGTTTTTCCATTCTGTTTCATCAGTTAATATTTTTCAGATTCTACTCTCTCTCATCTCCTTTCAAGACTCTTAAAACGAGGAACATGAGATCTTTTGTTACTGTTAATCATCCATGAGATTCTATTCATATTAGTTAATTTTCAGTGTATTTATTCTCTGTTGCTCAGACTGTGCAATTTGCATTGTTTTCACTGATGCTTCTTATAATTTAAAACTTTTGAGAATTTCATACATGAGAACTATATTACATTGTTTCCACTCTTCCCATAAGTTTATATTTCTTTGCTGAGATTTTTTTTTTTGATACAGTTCCTTAAGTTATGGTGACCTCCAACCATGAAATTATTTTATTTTATTTTTCATTAAAATACTTCTTTATTACAGAGACAGCCAATAAAAATCTACATAATATATATGCTGTAAGTCATGCTAATTCCAAAAATCACAGACTCTAGGGAATACATAGCTGCAATTTTGATAGTGTTGCGAATCATAATATAAATAACAGTGTTTTCTGTTCGTCTTAGGCAGCCTCTGTGAAAGGGTCATTTGACCCCCAAAGTGATCACAATCCACAGAATTGAATGACTGCCATAGGTGTTATATAACCTTCTTTATCACAGAGTGTCATGATGTTTACACATGATTTGTAGGTAGAAGAGGGAGTATTTATTCAGCTTTTGCTTGAGTCTATTAATACCATCCTGGAAAAGGTAAATGTAACAGCACAGTGATCCATTATAGATGGTAAGATGCAAATTCAGACTACAGTGAAAAAGGAAATCTAGAAATTTATCCTTACAAAGTTCAGCCTAGGAAAGATTAGATAAGGAAAGGAAGCTCAACTGGGAACTTCAGTTGATAGCCTGAATTTCCTTGTCTGTTTCTTCTGGAACTTTGTGGGTGCTGATATAATGATGTGAATACCTTTTTGTTTTTATTGTTCTTTTGCTTAGACACCTTACCTAACAAGGCAATCTGCTATCCCAAACAGTATAACCAATAGGATAACAAATGTTCAAATACATGCATCTGTTGAAGATTTCCCTATGCAAATCACCACAGCATTTGTTCCTATGTCAGTTATGTGCATATCACTGCAAGGGTCCATGGACATCAGACACCTTGGATTTACCTCAAGTTGAAGTTACAGGGGGTCATGTACTGCCCAACATGGATGCTCAGATACAGCACTCTCCAAGAGCATAACATGTTCTTTGCAATTGAGCCACCCCTGCAGCCCTTCTGGTGTAGATCTTAAATACCTTATACATGTTATAAGTTAAAGGCTTGGTTGCAGGCTACGGAATGACTGGAAAGTAGAACATTTAGGGGGTAAGAAATTAGGTAATTGACAAAGTGTACTTGAGAGGTATATTAGGCTCCCAGATCTCTTCTACCTCTTGTACTTTCTCTGTTTCTACTTCCTAGCTGTCCTGAATTGATCAAATTTGCTTTATTATTTTATGTTATGCTGTTGCTTTTGTTTGTTTGTTTGTTTATACCACAGGCTTAATGCGATAGGTCCTAGATACCATTGACTAAAATCTTTAAAATGATGAATCAAATCTTCTACACTTACAAATCTCTGGCACTCTCTAATATTTATGGTGTTGTAAAATACTTCCAAAATCCTAGAGGGATGACTGAGGTTCATAAAACTAAAAACTAACAAAACTTACAAGACTCAGAAAGCTCAGAAAAGTATAAGATACAGAAAGTCCCTCTCCAGAAATAGGAACATAAGAGAAGACATATATGTCTGTCTCTCTCTCTCTCTCTCTCTCTCTCTCTCTCTCTCTCTCTCTCTCTCTCTCTCTGTGTGTGTGTGTGTGTGTGTGTGTGTGTGTGCAACTTGGAGTATACACATGCCATAGCACATGAGTGGAGGTCAGAGGACAGCTTTCTGAAGTCCACTCTTACCTTTCACCTTGTTTTAAGTAATGGTTTCCTCTTGTTTCTTCCACTTCTCTACGTATTCCATGACAGCTGGGCCATGTGCTTCCTGATGATTCTTCCATCTCCACATTCCTTCTTAACACAATAATGCTAGTATTTGGGGTAAGGAGATCCAAACCCTTGTTATCAGACTTGAACAACAAGTGCTTTTACACTGAATCTTCTCCTCAACTCCTAGATACAATTATTTTTAAAATATCTCAACGGAATCAATATAGCAATGTATCAAAGCAGATATTAAGACTCACAACGAAGCCTTCGGCAGAGGGTGGGAAATAATAATAAAAATAGGGGAAGTTAGTAAGACTTGGGGAGAACAAGAGCTCCACAAAGATCAAACTGAGCAGGGCACAGGGTTCTTATACAAGACAGTTTCTCCAACCAAGGACCATGTATGGATATGGCCTAGAACCCCCACTCAGATGAGGCCCATGGTAGCTCAGTGTCCAACTGAAGACCCAGTAAGGGGAACAGGGACTGTTTCAGTCATGAACTCGATGTCTGGCTCTTTGATCCTCCTCCATACATGCCAGGGAGTAACAGCCTGGCTAGATCCCAGGGGAGGACATTGCAGCCAATCCTGAGGAGACAAGATGAACTGGCTTTGGATGGAAGGAGAGGAGGTCCTCCCCCATTGGTGGACTTGGAGGGGGCGGGGAGGAGATGAGGGAGGGATGGGGAGAGTGAGAGGGAATGAGGGAGGGGGCTATGCCTGGGATGTAAAGTACCTAACCTGTGATTTATATAAAAATAAATAAATCACATTAAAATATCTCAATGGGCTACAGATATAAGAATGTTTATCCTATTTAATATGGCTAATATCCACTTATAAGTGAGTATATACCATAAGCATCTTTCTGTTTGTGGGATGCCTCAGTAAGCATGATCTTTTCTAGTTCCCACCATTTGCCTGCAAATTTTTGTGATTTCTTCGTTTTTAATTGCTGAGTAATATTCCATTGTATAAATGTATCTCAATTCTGTGTCCATTCCTCTATTGAGGGATGTCTAGATTGTTTCCAGATTCTGGTATTATGAACAAAGCTGCTATGAACATAGCAAATGTCCTTGTTGAATAGTTGAACATCTTTCAGATATATGCCTAGAAGTGGTATAGCTGGATCTTGAGGTAGCATTATTGGGAAAAGGCTGAAAGCTTATTCAGAAAAGCAAACAGGATAGGCGTTGGAGGTAGGAAAGGACAGGGAACAAGATAGGAGCCTTGCACAGTGGCCTCTGAAAGACTCTACCCATTAGGGTATCAAAGCAGATGCAGAGACTCAGTGTCAAAATTTGGGCAGAGTGCAGGGAACATTATGGAAGAATGAGGAGATAAAAAGACCTGGAGGGGACAGGTGCCCCCAAAAGAGACCAAAAGAGCCAAAAAAGGCTGGTCCCAGAGGGGCCTGCAGAGACTGATGCTCAAACCAAGGACCGTGCATGGAAAGGACCTAGACACCCTGCTCAGATGAAGCCCATAGGTTGCTCAGTCTCCAAGTGGGTTCCCAAGTAAGGGGAGCAGGGGCTGTCTCTGACATGAACCCAGTGGCCTGCTCTTTGATCACTTCTCCCTGGAGCAAAGAGCCTTGCCAGGCCACAGAGGAAGATAATGCAGCCAGTCCTGTTGAGACCTGATAGACTAGGGTCAGATAGAAGGGGGGGGGGAGGGAAATAATGAAGCTAACAGAGGTCATGAATCAAATGGACCAAATGAATCAAATCAAAGTTTTCTAGATGTCTAGAAAACTTTTCACTCAAACCCAAAACAATATACTTCTTTTTCTCAGCACCATATAGAACCTTCTCCAAAACTAAACATATAGTTGGTCACAAAGCAAACCTCAACCAATACATGAAAATTTAATTAACTCATTGTTCTTTATCAGATCACCATGGATTAAAGCTAGACATTAACAACATCAGAGACAACAAAAAGCCTACACACTCATGGAAACTGAACAACTCCCTGGTCAATGATCACTCTGTGAGGGAAGAAATAAAGAAACAAATTGATATCCTAGAATTCAATAAAAATGAAAACACAACTTACCCAAACTGATGGGACACCTTGAAAGCAGCTCTAAGAAAGTTCATATTAATAAAGTGTATTCATGAAGAAATTGGAGAGAACCCATATTAACAACTTAGCACATCACCTGGAAGACTTAAGAAAAAAAGAAATCAACACACCCAACAGGATTAGACTGTAAGAAATAATCAAACTTAGGCTGAAATCAATAAATTAGAAACAAAGAGAGGACTACAAAGTATCAATGAAACCAAGAGTTGGTTCATTGAGAAAATCAATAAGATCGACAAACTCTTAGGTAAACTAACTAAAAGGCAGAAGGACACTATCCAAATCAACAAATCAGAAATGAAAAATGGGGCATAACAGTAGACACTGAGGAAATCCAAAGAATCACTATGTCCTACTTCAAAAGCTTAAGTGCAACAATATTTGAAAATGTAAAAGAAATGGACAATTTTCTTGATAAGTTCCAATTACCAAAGCTGAATCAAGATCAGGTAAACAAATTTAAATAAGCCTATAACCCCCAAGGAAACAGAAGCAGTCATCAAAAGTCTTCCAATCAAAAAGAGCCCTGGGCCAACTTGTTTCAGCACAGAATTCTTCCAGACTTTCAAAGAACTAATGCCAATAATCCTTAAACTATTCCACAAAATAGAAACAGAAAGAACATTACTAAATTCATTCTATGAAGACACAGTCACTCTGATACATAAACCACAAAAAGACTCAGGAAAGAGGGAAAATTTCAAAGCAATCTCCCTTATGAGCTTTGATGCAAAGATACTCAATAAGATACTGGCAAACTAATTTCAAAAACACATCAAACACATATCCCACTATGATCAAGTAAGTCTCATTCCAGGGATGCAGGGTCAGTTTAACATATGAAAATCCATCAATGTAATCTATCATATGAGCACACTGAAAGAAAAAAATTTACATGATCATCTCATTGGATGAAGAAAAAACATTTGACAAAACCCAAGACCCCTTCATGATAAAAAGTCTTAGAAATATCAAGGATATTACTTAAACATAATAAAGGCTACAAACAGTAAGCCAATAACCAACATCAAATTAAATGGGGAGAAACTCAAAGCAATTCCACTAAAATCAGGGACTTGACAAGGTTGTCCACTCTCTCCATATCTCTTCAATATAGTACTATAAATTCTATCTAAAGCAATAAGACAACCAGAGATCAAAGGGATACAAATCAGAAGCAAGAAGTTAAAGTATCGGTATTTGCAAATGATATGATAGTATACATAAGCAACCTAAAAAAATTCCACCATAGAACTTCTGTAACTGATAAACTTCTTCAGTGAAGTAGCTGTATACCAGATTAATTAAAAAAAAAAAAACAGTAGCCCTCCTGATTACAAATGACAGATGAGCTGGCATAGAAGTTAGGGAAAACACTCTATTCACAATAGCCACAAATAATATGAAGTGTCTAGAGGTAACTTAACAAGGAAGTCAAAGATCTGTATGACAAGAACTTAAAGTCTCTGAAAAAGAAGTTGAAGAAGATACCACAAGATGTAAAGATCTGTCATGCTCATTAGGATTAACACAGTAAAAATAGCCACCTTGCTAAAGGCAATCTACAGATTACATTCAATTCCCATCAAAACACCAACACACTTTTTCACAGAACTTGAAAGAACAATTCTAAACCTCATGTGGATAAACAACAAAAAATCCCACAATAGCTAAAACAATCCTATACAATAATAGAACATTTGTAGGTATCTGGATACCTGACTTCATGCTATACTACAGAGCAACATTAATAAAAACTTCATCGTACTGGCATAGAAATAGGTTGGTTGATCAGTGAAATCTAATCGAAGACCCAGAAATAAACACACACACACACACACACACACACAGACACAGACACACACACACACACACACACACACACACATGAGAACACCTGAGTTTTGACAAAGAAGCCAAAATCATACAATGGAAAAAAAAGATAGCATCTTAAACAAATGGTGCTTTTATAACTGGATGTCTACCTGTAAAAAAATGCAAATAATCCATATTTATCACCCTGCGCTTAACTCAAATCCAAGTGGATCAAAGACCTCAACCTAAAACCATATACACTGAACCTGCTACAAGAGAATGTGGGTAAGAATCATTAACTCATTGGCACAGGAGACAACTGCCTGAACAGAACAGCAACACATCAGGCTGTAAGATCTTGAAACTGAGAAGCTTCTGTAAAGCAAAAAACACTATCAATAGAAAGAAATGGTAGTCTACATATTGGGAAAATATCTTCACCAATCCTATGTCTGACAAAGGGCTAGTATCCAGAATATATAAAGAATTCAAGAAATTAAATGCCAACAAACCAAATAATCCAATTAAAATTGGGATACAGAACTAACAAAGAATTCTAAACAGAAGAACCTCGAATGGTAGAGAATCACTTAAAGAAATGCTCAACATCCTTAGTCACTAGGGAAATGCAAATAACAACAACTCTGAGATTCTACCTTACACCTGTAAAAATGGCTAAGATCAAAAACTAAAGTGAAAACGCATGCTGGAGAAGATGTGGAGAAAGGGGAACCTTCCTTCATTGCTGGTGGGAATAAAAAGTGGTTGTAAACTTGTACAACCACTTCGGAACTTTCACACAACAGCAGGAATAGCCATACCTCAAGACCCTGCTATAACCACTCCTACATATACATCCAAAAGATTCTCCAGTATACAACAAGGATATTTGCTAAACCATGTTCATAATAACTTTGTTTGTAATAGCCAGAAACTGGAAACAGCCTAGATGCCCCTCACCTGAAGAATGGATAAGGAAACTGTGGCATATTTACACAATGAAATATTACTCAGTCACTAAAACCAAGGAAATTATGAAATTCATAGACAAATGGATGCAACTAGATAAGATCATCCTGAAGAAGTAACACAGATCCAGAGACACACGTGGTTTATGTTTACTTTAGTGGATTTTAGTCATATAGTACAGGATAAACATTCTGCAATGCATAGACCCCAAGAAGATAAGCCTGATGGACAACCCAAGCTTCATGTGGGCATATTAATTAGGGGAGTGGGGGATATCTCTGACATTGACTATGTTGCCTGCTTTTTGATCACTTTTCCCTGATGGGACTTCCCTACTAGGACAGAGGGAAGAAAGACAAACTCAGACCTCATGTGAGTAGATGAGCTGGGGTATCTGGGGATGGGGAGAGCATATGCAGGAGGGAAGGTGAGACTAGGAAGAGAGGAGGAAGGGGCCTATAACTGAGATGTAAATTGAATTAATTAATAAAAAATAACCTTAATAAAAAATAAAGTCATTGAGGGAGGATTTGGGGTCCTGAAACTAAAAGAATGTGGCCATTATGAAGTAGTAGGGAATTCTTAGTCTTAGAAGAGGTATCATATTTTGTAATACCAAGACAATGGAGTTTGCTACCTTAGTGAGTTAGCTACAGTATATATACATGTAAATATATATATGTATATATACATATATATCATGTATACATATGTATACAGAATATGTATTTACAGTGTGTATATATGTACAGTGTATACATATATATATACTGAATATACATGTATATATGTATTACTCACACTATGTATATATATATATATATATATATATATATATACAAAACACTCACACACGTGTGTGTGTGTGTGTGTGCGACTTTATATGACACTAGTTGTATTTTGTGCTTTGGAGGTTATTTTTTAATGTGTCTTTAAGTTCATTGACAGTAGTTGGTGGTAGACGATAGCACATGACTCTTAAGCCAAATTTGAAGTATCTATTCATCTAAGTTTGATACAATTTGTGACAAATGATTTTGTAGTGAGTTGTTGTTGTATTTCTCAGTTTTGTTCCAAGAAGCATTTTAGGATAGAAAGTATAAAGAAAAATGCATGCATTCTGAAAATGGGAAAGTCTTAATTGTAAGCTCTAAAAGTAAAAATATAAAACAAATTGAAGAAATCACTTTCCACTTAACAAATACTATCCAAAACTGAAAGCTAACTGCGGATATAGAACTTAACTAGACCAGAATCATAAATGTTCTGCTGTGTACTGTGTCCCTTTTTTCTCCATTAACTCCCAATGAATCATAATGAAATTGTTTGAAAGTAATAAATCAAGTTATTCAGGCTTTTACTTTACCTGAGGGAATAATGTCAATCCATCTGCTTGAATTAAGGCTGAAGAATCTGATTATTTTTAGTACAAAAAAAGCCCATCAATTTTGCTTCTTCCCAGCCATTCATTTGTTCAAACAAAAACAGAAGGAAAAAAGTAGTAAGTATAGATGGGTAGGTAGAATTCAAGAATGAGTCATGGCTTGCAACCTTGGACCCATGTGTATTCTGTAAAAATATAGACTGTCACATTGACCAGCAGTTGTTAACTGGATCAGAAATATGGTGACAACATTTTGGTATTTAGCCTAAAAGTCTAGGTACTGTCGGACCCCACGCAGTACTTCATAGTATTAAGGATGATGCTGCCAGAATGGGAGGGTTCTCTCTATTTGACAGAGATATTCAGTTATTGAAAAACAGCACAGTCTGATTTTCAGATATATTGATTTCTGTTTTCAATGTCTCTGTCTATATTTCCTTGAGGTAAACAGAGGTATAAAAACATATAAAGAGAGTATGTTGATTCTCAAGCCAACCATTTACACTAAGGCACAGAAAGATTGTTTGGTTCTGTTTTTATTTTGAAACAAATAAGTATTCAGCTTATCTTGAAAAAGTGTCAAAACATTAAGTAGAAGGGGATTGGCATGTTTTGCCTGTCTATTCTGTGGCAAGGCATTATGCTTATGACTGATATATACACTTAGTGCTTGTTGCATATTTGCAAGAAGTGTATATTAGCTTTACAACATTGTAATAAATATGTGATGTAATAACCTTATAAAAAGGCATTTATTTGTATTATACTTTTGGACATTCAAGTAAATGACATGATGTTCTCATTGTTTTGAGGCAGTAGCATACGATAGTATGAGTACATAAAATGGTTCTCTTCATGACAAGAGGGCAAAAGATAGGGAGAAAATTAGAAAGTAGGAGGGGGAGGAGGGAGTGAGAGACTGAGAGAGAGGGGGAGAGAGAAAAGGTAGAGAGAGAACCAACAGCTTAAAGACTTCCTACTAGAAACCACCTGTCAAAGATTCTATTCCTTACAATAGTGCTTTCTTAGTTATCAGGCTTTTTTACATATAGGTACTGAAGAGAAACCTGATAACGAAATTATAGAAGGGGGTATCATTAACCTTATTAGGCCAAAACAAACACTGCAGTTCATAAAGCTTCAATGAATTACACAAGGTCATAAAACAATTTAGCATTTTATCTAATGTAAAAGTCACAAGCAATAGATTATCACAAATCTCAATAAAATTTTCCTTGGTTGGAGATACAGTCTCATAAAAGACCCCTGTGCCCAGATATGTTTGGTCTTTGTGGAGCTCCTGTCCTCTCCAGGTCATACTAACTCCCCCTTCTTTCATATGATTCCCGGCACTGTTCCCAAGGTGTAGTTATGAGTCTCAGCATCTGCTTTGATACACTGCTAGGTAGAGTCTTTCAGAGGCCCTCTGCGGTAGTCTCCTGTCCTCTTACTTGTTTTCTCCTACATCCAATGTCCATCCCTTTTGTCTTTCTAAGTGAGGGTTGATCATCTTACCCAGGGTCCTCTTTCTTGTTTATGTTTTTAGGTGTGCAGATTTCAGTATGTTTATCCTATCTTATAGGTCTAGTACCCATTTATAAGTGAGTATATACCAAGTGTGTCTTTCTCCTTGTGGGATACGTCACTAAGAATGATCTTTTCTAGATCCCAACATTTGCCTGCAAATTTCAACCAAGGACCATGTGTGGATATAACCTAGAACCCCTGCTTGGATGTAGCCCATGGTAGCTCAGTATCCAAGTGTGTTTCCCTAGTAAGGGGAACAGGGACTATTTCTGACATGAACTCAATGGCTGGTTCTTTGACTTCCCTACCCAGAGCAGCCCTGGAAGGCCACAGAGAAGCTGGTCCAAAAAATAGTGACGGTTTTAAACCTTATTTGAACTCCTCTCAAGGAATAGAAAAGGTGATTATTATAGGTAATAATATATAATAAGCTAAAAAATGTATTCTCCCTAAGTGGGAAGTCAGAAAAACCGTATCTATCACTCAAATAGACAAAGAAAAAGTAGATTTTGGGGGCTGGAGAGATGGCTCAGTGGTTAAGAGCACCAACTGCTTTTCCTAAGGACCCAGGTTCAATTCCCAGCACCCACATGGTAGCTCACAGCTGTCTGTAATGGATCTGACACCTTTACCCTAATGCACATAAGATAAAATTAAATAAATTATTTTTTAAAAAGCATTTTAAAAAGGTAGATTTTTCTGTTCAGTTTGTTCAGTTCAGCAAAGGACCTTCCAGTCTCCTCTACCTTAGGCAGTTGAACAGACTGACAAACTAAGAAATAGGAAAAGTAGCTGAAGATCTTCTTTGCCCTATGCTCAGAACATTTACCATGAGGTCCTAGAGCCAAACCTGATGAACAGCAATTGACTGTCATCCCCAGATATGTCTAAAGGCACCTGTCATGTCCATTTGGGTCAGTTAATCATAAAGAGACAAAGAAACCTAGACTGTGCTTTTACAGTGCAAAAAATGTCTAATAAATCCCCCAAACTAAGTTAATAGAAATTAAAATATTCAAATTGTACTCAGACATCTCTTATCCTACATATACAATACATCCATAAGATAAACAGAGCAATCACTAATCTTGGCTTCTTAATTGGGCTTAAAGTGGTGACCTAACTTGAAAGAGACACCGTGGGAAAGAGGAATTATTGACCTTCCTAAGGATAGCAGACACAGTGCTTTGCAGAAGATGTATATGCTGTCATTAGCTTTATTTGACATGTTGGGGGTTTACCACCTATATCTGAACTTCAAGTCTTTGTTACTCCTCATCTTGAAGGACCTTTCTTAAATTTCATTGGTCCACCAAAATTTCAGTACCCAAACCAGCCTCAATCTCATTTGTTTTGGCTTCTGATCCTAGTATGCTCTATTTTATCACCACTCACATTTTTCTTCACCTATTTATTCTTGTAAATTAATGATAGATTGCTCCTAGGTAAGCATTAAAACATAACAAGATGATCAGGGATATATATATTTAATTATGTCATAAATAAATTGGGGGAATCTAACATGAAGCATGGTAACAGTAGTTACTAATACTGTATTGATTTCTTGTATCAAATAAGAGAGCAGAGTCTATGTGTACTATGTACTGTGTATGTATACTGTGCACACATAGACTATTTAAAACATAGGATATTTAAAAGTGGTGTGGGTGTGCTAACTAATTTGACTAAAATAATCATTTCAAAAAGTATATAATTTTGTTAACGAAATATTCCATAGTTTAAAAAATACAAATAAAAATATTGTGCTTAAGTGAAAATGAAAACCTTTTTCATTTTTGTTGATTTTTTAATTCATTGTCATTACAAGGCATAAGTCAAACCAAAGCTCACTGTAATCTAATTTACAGCCCACATCATCTACCAGGTAAGAGAAAGGAGTAAGCAGTGATAATTCCTTATTATGGCTCAAATACTCATTGTTTCAGATATAAACCCTAACATCCACATATGGAGAAGGATGTATTCCAAAAGGCTGTTAAATACAGCTCTGCAACTCTCAAGGACCTGTGATGTCAGCAAGTGCACACAAGAGTGTCCAAATATTGTCACACCATTATGTGCCTTTCAGTGAATAAGTTACTTGATGCTTAGAAATTAAGGAGGCTTCTATGAACTTAAGATTAATGATGAATCTGAGGTAAGATGACAGTCTCTGAATTATATGCAATATTCGCACTTATGAATGGGTAAGTTTTATTTAAATAATCCTCTAACAATCTCCCTCCTATCATACCCTGCTATTTAGTATGCTAAACTTTGTTCCATCCTGATATTCAATAGAGTCCATTTACTGATCTTGGCCACAGTTGTATACCTCATTTGCATGTATCTTCCTTAGAATTACTGCTACTAAATAAAACCTGACCACCTGATAAACTCATTTCTATATAGGTATCCTCCTACAACTATGACATTTGTTTAACTAGCCTTCAATAATGCCTTAGCTTAAAGAATAACATCACTGGAAAACTTCAGACACTGTAGGTGTGGTGGTGCATTTCCTTAACCGTAGGCCACAGGAAACATATATATCTCTATGAATTCAAGACTGTCTTGGTCTACATTGTAAATTAGTTCCAGATTATCCAGAGCTACACAGTGAGACAGTAACTCAAAAAGAAAAAAATAAATGAAAGAGACTTTTAGACAGCACAAAGTTAAATAAGGCTCATATTCCTCCGAATGATACACTAACAGTAATGCCTTTGAAAGAAACAGGCCTAATCTTGTGATCCCTAAACATACTTGCCTATAGACTGAAGGTTCACTTCGTGGATTAGGTTTGGCTGCTTCTCTGAGAATCTCTTTATCACTTCATCAACCTACTATGCCTAACTACTACCAAAGTACACTGTGCATGTACAGAAATTTAAGGTTTGATATAGAGGTAGTACAGAGTAAACTAGCCTCATATTCATCCAAAATACCCTTTCTTTATCCATTCCTCAACTGAGGGACATCTGGGTTGTTTCCAGGTTCTGGCTATTACAAATAAAGCAGCTATGAACATAGTTGAGCAAATATCCTTGTTGTGTACTTGAGCATCTTTTGGATATATGCCTAAGAGTGGTATAGCTCGGTCTTGAGGAATCACTATTCCTAATTGTCTAAGAAATCGCCAAATTGACTTCCAGAGTGGTTGTACAAGTTTGCATTTCCACCAGTAATGGAGGAGGGTTCCTCTTTCTCTACAACCTCTCCAGCATGCGTTGTTACTAGAGTTCTTGATCTTAGCCATTCTGTTGGGTGTAAGGTGAAATCTCAGGGTTGTTTTGATTTGCATTTCCCTGATGGCTAAGGACTTTGAGCATTTCTTTAAGTGTTTTTCTGCCATTCTATAATCCTCTACAGTCAGTTAACTTTTTAGCTCCATACACCATTATTTAATTGGATTACTTGATTTCTTGCTTTTTAACTTCTTGAGTTCTTTATATATACACAATGGAATACTACTCAGCAATTAAAAAGGAGGAAATCATGAAATTTACAGGCAAATGGTGGGACCTGGAAAACAATCACCCTAAGTGAGGTATCCCAAAGCAGAAAGAAACAGATTGTATATACTCACTTATGTAGACCCATAGGATAGGAAGGCCATGCTGAAATCTATACATCTAGGGAAGATATACAAGAATGAGGACCCAGGTTGGTATGATCAATGTTCATTTAGATGAACAAATGGGATGGACATTGAATGGAGGAGAAAACAAGCAACAGGACAGGAGCATACCAAAGAGGGCCTCTGAAA
>CM053742.1:50574644-50590847 GCA_028658305.1 Pachyuromys duprasi
ATACATATATATGTATATATACAGAGAGAGTGTTTTAAAAAACTATAAAAAGGTATAAAACTATAAAAAATGTAATACTTTTGCCTAGGGGGAGATGATTATGGGTTCTAGGAATTAGAAGGCATAATAATTCTGTGAGTAGGAAAGTAGCATCATACAATTCTATTGAGGAAAATGAGTGTTAAAGTTACATTGCCTGTAGCATCTTTCAGTGATAAAAACTTTCTGCACTAAGTAGGGTAGTGGTTACCTGTAATATGGACACTGGGAAAGTTGAAGCAGGAAGATTACAAGGTCAAGGCCAGTTGTGATACATATCAAGACCTTCTTTCAAATAAATTAACTTCCAGAAGAGGATAATAGAGTGTTGTATGTTTATTGCGTGAGGCAAGGAGAAGAAAGGCATCTATTATGCAGACTTCTTAAACCGGGTCTGCTGGTATATTCCCAGTGTATCTTCTCCTAAAGAGAAGTATATTAATAAAAAAGTCAAGATATATTCTTACAACTATACCAACTGCAAATGCCCACATAAATACCTGGAGGCATTACAGATGGCTCTGATGATGAAATGATACAGACTATTGCTCCCTTCTAGATCCATACTGAGGAAGGTGTTGTCTCAGGAGTGGCAGGAGCAAGCACCTTAGCCAATGGTCAGTTTACCCTTTTGTCTTTAAACTACCTGTCTACTTAAGATAGTCAAGTCCGTGTTAGATTACAGCAAGGAAATAGAATTTTTTACATTAATTACAATTTATTCACTTGTTATCCCAGCTGTAGCCCCCTCCCTCATTTCCTCCCAATACCACCCTTCCCCCCTCATCTCCTCCGATGACCCTTTCCAAGAACACTGATAGGGGATGACTTCCTCCTCTTCTATCTGACCCTAACCTATCATGTTTCATCACGACTGGCTGCATTGTCTTTATTTGTGCCCTGGTAAGGCTGCTTGCCTCATAGGAGGAGGTAATCAAAGAGCCAGCCACTGAGTTCATGTCAAAGATAGTCCCTGTTCCCCTTACTAGGGTACCCACTTGGACACTGAACTGCCATGGGCTATATTTGTGCAGGGGTTCTAGGTTATTTTCCTGCATGGTCTTTGGTTGGAGAATCAGTCTCAGAAAAGAACCCTGGGCTCAGATTTCTTGGTTCTGTTGCTCTCCTTGTGGAGCTCCTGTCCCCTCCAAGTCTTTCTATCTCCCCCTTCATTCATTAGATTCCCTGCACTCTTCCCAAAGTTTAGCTATAAACCTCATCATCTGCTTTAATACCCTGTGGGATATTCTTTCAGAGGCCCTCTGTTGTAGGCTCGTGTCCTGTTCCCTATTTTCTCCCTCTACTGATGTCCATCCCATTTGCCTTTCCTAGTGGGGATTGCTCATCTTACTCATGGTCCTCCTTCTTGCTTAGCTTCTTTAGGTGTACAGATTTTAGTAAAATTATCCTATAATAAATGTCTAATCTCCACTTATAAGTGAGTATATACCATGTGTGTCTTTCTGCTTTTGGGATACCTCAGGATTATCTTTTCTAGTCCCCACCATTTGCATGCAAATACATTATTTCTTGATTTGTAATTGCTGAGTAGTACTCCATTGTGTGAATGTACCATAATTTCTCTATTAATTCCTCAGTTAAGGGACATCTGGGTTGTTTCCAGGTTATGGCCATTATTAATAAAGCTGTTGAGCAAATGTCCTTTTTATGTACTTGAGCATATTTTGTATATATTCCTAGGAGTGGTATAGCTGGATCTTTAGGTAGCACTATTCCTAATTTTCTCAGAAAATGCCATATAGTTTTCCAAAGTGGTTGTACTAGTTTATACTCCCACCAGCAATGGAGGAGGGTTCTCCTTTCTGTACAACCTCTCCAGCATGGACTGTCCCTTGAGTTTTTGATCTTAGAAATTCTGATGGGTGTAAGTTGAAATCTTGAAATTCTTTTAAGTAGATAATTTTTTAAAAAACACATGTAAGGAATCTCAATGATAATTGCATTATCTCTGGCACACTCTCTGGGAATTATCTGCATTGTATTAGGTAGTGGAAGGATGCCAAAAAAAGCTTTTGAAAATATAAACCCAGTTGTGTCACTCAGATTTTGGTACAAATGAATGAAAACACTGGAAGAACTCATATTCATAATTCCAGTCACCTCCCTCCACCCACCCCCCTTTACCAGCAACAGCAAGAACTGAATACAATTAACAAGTGCTTGAACAGGCAGGGAAATTCCTTTGATGATAATCTCATATCCTAACACTTGTTCTTCATTTTCAGTTCATACTATTTGCAAAGTGTTTCCCCAAAGAGCCACGTTAAGTACCTGTGCATGCTTCAACTACTTCTGAGAATTATCAATAATTATGTCTTCATGATATATTAACATTTGTATCTTAATATACTCTATCTGTACTAATAGAGGGTGCAAATATTAGTAATGATTTATTTTCCTCCTTCTGGACTCCTTTCACTGGCAACTCTCGAGAAAGCCTAAGAAAACTGTCAGCATTACATACTCTAGGGTTAAGGGGTTTCTTTAACTATGTGACCTCAGCCCCATCCAACAGTTCTTTGACTTCTTCTAAATGGAAGAAATATCTTCAGTGTTTCAAATAATACAAAGCTTATGTTTTTTTCTGGTTTGGGCTACCAGAGCTAAGCCCCTTTCCAATTCAGTAGTTCAGTTTGATGTCCCATAATGTAAAATTAATTTTCTTCTCATGATTGTGTAAAGATCCACATATATAGTGAAAAGTGTAGAAAAAAGATGTCTGGAAAAACTTAGTTGTAATATTCTATATTCATTACATATAGAGTAGCATGTTCTAGCACCCTGTTTTGTAATCATTATTAGATCTCATGGATATAGAAACTATTTTTTTATTAAAGCAAAATTTAAGTTCTAAAATTTTTAGGATGGTACCCAACTCTTTGTTGATTTCTCAGAACTCCCAATCTATATTTATTGTGAAACGGTGAAGAAGCAAGGGTCACAGAACGCACGTGAGATAAGCTCTAGATATTTTACCTTTTAATATTCCTTATTTTAGTTGTGTATGACAAATAGCAAAGCCCTCTTTATAACAAACACTCAAGGATAACAGAATCATGCAGCCAATGCAATTTATCAGTCCCCATGGACCCAAGTTAACTCAATCTGTTTCATAATAAAGAAGCTTAGGGTTTGCTTTCAGAACTAATTTCATTTCTCTCTTCTATTTACAACAGACGAAACTGCCTTTTGAAAGCAACACTCACTATTCTGGTTTTACGTGGGTTAACACAACATCCCTCTGACCCCATAGAAAACCATAACCTGGACCCAGTCAATATGGGTAGAGAACATCCAGCTATCATGTGAAATGATAAAATAAAGGCATAGAGATGTTGGTTACCACATTTTCTAGCAGTTGGGAAGAGCTTTGTTGAGAACACGACCAACATAAAGAAAGACAGAAGAAAACAAACAAACAAAAACAGATATTTTCAGTCACCTGGCTATAACTTCTTGACCATCACAGAAAATGAGTCCCCAAACTGGTTAGTAGTTAGGTTACTTTTTACCTGTAAAACCATATTGAGTTTTTTGTTGTTGTTGTTAGTCACAGATGAAGTTACAGGTCACAAATAATCAACCTATGATGTCTGTTATATGGAGAGTATTTCAGAGTTCTTTTTTTTCTTTTTCAAAAATTGAGTTAATTGAATGTTTATTTCCTTTACTATTAATAGTCTTGTCCTTGTTTTGATTTAGGTAGGATTAAACTTTACTAGAGACCTTTGAAAAATATTACAATGTGGGTCTACAAAAGCAAATATTTTTCAAATTAGCAAATACAACTAGACTAACAAAAATAACTTGACCTGAATCTTAAAGAGGTCATTATTTCATGAAATTATTAAAAAACCAATTACATGCTAGAAAAAAAGTGATAGAACTCCTTTGATGAGATGTGTTTGTATAAAGAGCCAAACTATAAAATTCTTCTGAAAAAAATTTTAGTGAATAAATCAAAGACCATAAATTCATAGCTGAAAGGAATACAGAAGTGGTTTGGGTCTAAAGAACTAAAGAAACAGAGAATGGAAGTAGTTGTAGCAAAGAGCAGAGTGTGAAAAGGTACGGGGAACGAAGCAATCTATGCATGGAAACACCTTCAGTTAAGTCTTCGAATGTCTGGGCAAAGCCACACCAAGAACAATGTACAAAGACTCTACACTTTTAGCTGCAAATTATTTTATTATGCCTCTACTTCAGAAACATTTTGGATAACATATTCTAATACATGTAAAGTCACTCATCTACTAATGATATTCAAATATCATTGTAATTCTTTAATATTTCAAGGAAAATGTTATTTTTAGGATAAGATTTGATCATTAAGAATAGTAGACAAAAATATAAGGATTATTTTCAAAGAGTATAGTTAATCATATTTTCCTTGACTGGCTTTCCTAAATTCATCAGATCACTGCAGTTTTCACCTTATAAATGACTGACTGATGAAACTCTTGTACTAGAAAATAGCTGCCAGTTCTGCTGTTTATCACTTCTCATTTCTATGATGTTGTTAATATGGTCTTTAGACCAATGTCAGCATAAAGAAATATTTATTTAAACTACATGCCTATTTTGTGAATTTTTATTTAATTTCTAACATAAGTATATTCTATAGCATATGTCCATCACACTGTGTTGAACACTAATAAAGGAATCTATGGTTCTAGATTCATAATTGTGGTTTGAAGGGAAATGTTTCATGTAGGCTCCCATGTCTTAATACTTTAATGAATGTTTATTATAAAATGCTATTTTCCTATTATTATTTACTACAATTTATTCATTATGTATCCTTGCTGCAGCACCCCCATTCATCTCCTCCACACTCACTCCCTCTGCCCCACCTATGTCCCTTCCCTAGTCCACTGTTAGGGGAGATCCTCCTCCCTCCTATCTAAACCTAGCCTATCAGGACTCATGAGGACTCTCTGGAACTTCTTTCTCTGTGGTCTAGTTAGGCCAGCTGTCTGCGGAGGGGGGTGAGTGTCAAAAAGCTGGCCAATGAGTCCTGCATGTTAATTGGTTGGAACATCAGTCTGTGCAGGATGCCTTGGGCCCAGGTTTTTTGTTGTTGTTGTTCTGTTGATCTCCTTGTGGTGCTCCTGTCCTCTCCAAGTCTTTCTATCTCCCTTTTCGTCCATAAGATTCCCTGCACTTCGCACAACATTTGGCTGTGCATCTTAGCATCTGCTTCCACACCCTGCTGTGTAGAGTGTTTCAAAAGCCGCCTGTGGAAGACGCCTGTCCTATTCCCTCTTTTCTGCTATTTCCAATGTCTGTCCTGTTTGCCCTTCTGAATGAGGATTGAGCATCTTCCCTAGGGTCCCCTTTATTGTTTAGTTTCTTTAGGATTATAGACTTTCATATGATTTTCCTATATTATATGGATAATATCCACAGAAAGTGAGTACATACCATATGCTTCAAGGTTACCTCATTCAAGATGATCTATTCTAGGTCCATCCATTTGCCTGCAAATTTCATGATTTCCCTGTTTTTAATTGCTGAGTAGTATTCCATTGTGTAAATGTACCACAATTTCTGTATCCATTCCTCCATGAGGGACATCTGGGTTATTTCCAGATTCTGGCTATTAAAATAAAGCTGCTATGAACATAGCCGAGCAAATATACTTATTGTATAGTTGAAGAACTTTTGGATATATGCCTAGGAGTAGTATAGCTGTATCCTGACATAGCACTATTCCTGATTTTCTCAGAAAAGAGCAGATTGATTTGCAAAGTAGTTACACAAGTTTACACACCCAAGAGGAATGGAGGAGGGTTCCCCTTTCTCTACAACCTCTCCAGTATGTATTGTCACTTGAGTTTTTGATCTTAGCTGTTCTGATGGGTGTAAGGTGGAATCACAGAGTCATTTTGATTTGCATTTTCCTGATGACTAAGGTCTTTAAGAATTTCTTTAAGTGTTTCTCTGCCGTTCATATTCCTTCATTGAATATTCTCTGTTTAGCTCTGTACCACATTTTTTAATTGGATTACTTGGTTTTTAACTTCTTGATTTCTTTATACATTTAAGATATTAGCCCTTTGTCAGATAAATGTTGGTGAAGATCTTCTTTTCAGTCCGTAGGCTATCATTTTCTTCTGTTGACAGTGTCCTTCATTTTTCAGAAGATTTTCAGTTTTTTTGATAGATTCCATTTACCAAAGCTGAATCAAGAACAGGTAAACAAATTTAATAGTCCTATATCTCCTAAGAAAATAGAAGCTCTCATCAAAAGTCTCCCATCCTTCAAGGTCTGTTAAGAATTGTGTTGGTAATTTGATGGGCATTGCATTGAACCTGTAGATTTCTTTTGGTAAGATGGTCATTTTATTCCTATGTTAATCCTGCCAAGCCATGAGCATGGGAGATCTTTCCATCTTCTGATGTCTTCTATTTCTTTCTTCAGAGACTGGAAGTTTTTTTCATACAAGTCTTTGACTTGCTTGGTTAGAGTCACACCAAGGTACTTTACATCCTTTGTGGCTATTGTGAAGGGTGTTGTTTCCCTAATTTCTTTCTCAGCCCATTTTTCTTCTGCATGATATCTACCCAGGCCCTTCTGGCTCTCATAGTTTCTATTGAGAAATCTGGTGTGATTCTGATAGATCTACATTTATGTGTTACTTGGCCTTTTTCCATTGCTGCTTTAATATTTTTTTCTTTTTTTCTGTAGATTTAGTGTTTTGATTATTATGAGGAAGGAGGAGTTTCTTTTCTGGTCTAGTCTGTTTGGTGCTCTGTAGGCCTCCTGTGTGTTTAAGGGCATTTCTTTCTTAAGGTTGGGGAAGTTTTCTTCTCTCATTCCCTGAAAATATTTTTCTGGGCTTTGGAGCCTGGGATCTTCTTTTTTTGCATATTCTTATTATTCTTAGGTTTCATCGTTTCATGGATGGTTGGGTGTGGTATCCCGGCTATAGAACCAGGAGCCGCTAGTAGCCAGAACATATGGGACTGAGAATGGGTGCCTCGGTTTAGAGCCTCACCCTCAGAGCAGAAAAGAATTCTCTCCTCAGGTAGTGAGAGTGAGTGCCAAAGGTCTGAGCAACCACCCACTGCTCCACAGAAGGTATCCACAGAAAGTGGGCTTGGATATGTGGCCTGGGACTGAGGGGTCAGAGCTATGTGCTGTGGTCCCAGGAAGGTGTCCACAGAAAGGGGGCTTGGATGGGTGGCCTAAGGCTTGGGGGTTGGAGCTGCACACCCCACCAGAAAGGTGTCCACAGATGGTGGGCATGGATGGGTTCCCTAAGGCTCAGTGGTAGAAGCCCTGTGCTGCTGTTGCTGGTCTCAAGAAGGTTTCTACTGATGGTGGGTTCAGGCATGTGGCCTAGGGCTGTGGCTGTGTTGGAAAGGAGCCTGGGACTTTTTCTAGGTATTACCCGAATGAACTGATTATGGGCCTTAGAGTATCCCCGTGTGTTCTCCTCATACCTGAGAAACACAGATGTCAGGGTTTTGGGTACACAGTACAGCCTGCCGGTCACCCTGCCCTCACTGCTGAGCCGCTGTTCAGATACCCTGCAATGTCGGCACTGCCATCTTGGTGAAATCATACTTTAGAAAACCAATATTAGAATTTCTAATGGTTTTCTTTTGGCATCCCATTTTGGAAACCGTTTATATGGAACTCTCTGCAGACAACACACCCACTAGATAGCTATAATGTAGTATTGTACACTACACTGAGGATTTTTTCTTTTTCTTAATTACCCGCTAAGTCCAGTTAATGTATATATGCATGGGTATGAGGCCATCCTCTAAAGCCTGAGAATCTGTCAGCGACTACATGATCCAAAAACAATGGTTCATCCTTTGCCAACAACTATCAGCTGCTATAGCTAATGCTTAAAACCCAAAACACCTTACAGCCTTTGTGAATCCTAAAGACATTTTTAAAAGGCAAATTGCCCTTTTGTTGATAAAAGTTATAAAATACCAGTTATGTTAGAAATAGAAATAAACTTTTAATAATTCATATTTTATAGCCTTTATCAACAAAAAGGGCCAAGGTGTTTGGGGGCTTTAAAGCAGTGCTATTGACAATAAAGCAGGTATTATTTAGGTTGCACATGAAATGCCAACAAAGAAACCAGTAATTCCATGTACTGTTAAGAAACTAAATACAGAAACATAATTTGAAAACACAAACCAGAAATACTAGTCATACTACTTTTAGAGTTGTGTCAAGGTATGGTGGGGTGCATCAGTTAATTGAAGAGGTTTAATGAGAAAGTAAATGGCTTAATCTACTTGGTTTTCATGGATGCCAATCATCAACTGATGTAGATAAATAAAACCTGGGGAATAAATAAAGTGCAATGGTATTCCCAAAGAGGAAGAGTACTGAGAGAACTCAGCTTGGTTACTCAGGAACTAGCCCATGACTTTGGCACCAGCTAGCAACAATGGGTCTGATTTAGTAACAGATTGGCAGATGGCCTAACAGGAACTGGAACTAGAGATAAGGAAGCCAAGACACAGAGAACTTAGTTCATGTTAACCGAGGTAGAGATGGCCCAAGGCTAGAGCTTGTGTCCCTTGCTTATGTATGTTTTGTCTTACATGCTAATCCCTACAAACATTATTTCATTTACTAAGCATCCTGAACTTATGATGTCAAAAACAGTGTCATTGGCTGAACTTCTTAATGCCTCTCAGCTTCCTTTAAACTACCATTGCTCTTTTCTGGATCCCTAATTCTACACTGACTTAGGTGCTGTTTCCAAAAGGCAAATTCTACCTGGATATCAACTAAGTTTGAATAAATTTAATTGATGAGTTGTCAGTTATAGGATTATAGTGTTCCATTACTCAGAGAATTATTTTCTTTTTATGTTTCATATTTGCAAAACACTACTACAGACTAAAACGTCTCTCATAAACAAGAGTATAAAGTCTTAGCAAAAGTTCAGACAGTATAAAGACAGGCAAAGTTACATTCAGAGATGTAAGCTATTTGATCCATACTACCCAGTTTCCTCTCAACTCAAATCTGTGTTAGGTAGAGAAGTCTGCCATTTACTGTTCATACACTACTGATAGAAAAAAATACATATTCTTTTCTCTTTTGAAAACATTTGATGGTTATTACATGCATCATCATATTGAACTCAACAAAATCATATGGTTTAGTGTTATGATTCACTCCACTAGCAAATGAGTAAAATAAAACCCAAACAGGTTAAAGAATTAGGTGGGAATATACAGACAAGAAATGTCATAACTGACACTGGAAAACAGGTGATTTCTATAATCTATCCATTTTGCTAATAATGATTTCTAATGTCTATTGAGTCTAAGGCTCAAAACATTCTAGAAGATTACTGTTGTCAGGAATGGATCAATGAATCTTCACACAGCTAGTTATAAATTATTGGATTAAATTTGTCATTAAGTATGCAGAGTCCAAAAGTTTTAAATATAAGCAACATAGTGACCTCATTTTGGGGTAGAGCTGTCCCACTCCTTTTGGAATAAATGAGTCAATTCTTTAACCTATAAATGTTGGAAAAAATTTCGTGCCACTCTTAACTAAAATAAATGAGCTTGAGGAGACTATTTTATCCCAGGGCCCTCTAAGCCAATAATATATTTTAATTTGAAAATCTATTAAAAAGAAGGAGGGGTTATCCATTGCTGTAAGATACATTTTCAAGGAGCTACAAATTAAGGTGAGGAAGGAAAGAACATAGAACCCAAATATAACCTAGAATTTACAGGTTGCTTTCACATAAGTTTCTGCAACTAGAACTCATAGTCAAGTAGCTAAGAGATAAAATATTTCCCCAGTACCCAGTTATGAATCCTAAAACAAAGTCTTCATTTAGAAAAGAATTGATTACTGGGGGCTTCATGCTATGGTTATTATTAATATACAAGCATTCTATGTTTAGAGGTATAGTTATTATCAACTCATGATATTCTAAATTATTTTACAAAATTGCTCATGCTATTTAGTTATTGTGTTCATTCTTTTTTATTATAATTATGTTTATATTAATTACAGTTTATTTAGTTTGTATTCCAGCTGTAGCCCCCTCCCTCATTCCCTCCCAATCCCACCCTCGCTCATCTCCTTCCTGCCCTTCTCTAAGTCCACTGATATGGGAGGTTCTCCTCCCTTTCCATCTGATCCTAGCTTATCAGATCTCTTCAGGGCTGGCTAGAATGTCCTCTTCTGTGGCCTAGCAAGGCTTCTCCTCCCTCCAGGAGGCGGAGGTCAAAGAGCCAACTATTGAGTTCATGTCTGAGACAGTCCCTGTTCCCCTAACTAGGGAACCCACTTGGATACTGAGCTGTGATGAGCTATATCTGGGCAGAGGTTCTAGTTTATATCCAGTAATGGTCCTTGGTTAGAGAAAAAGTCTCAGAAATGACCGCTTGGCTAAGAAATATTTGGTCCCTGTGGAGCTCCTATCCATGCCAGGTCATTCTAACTACCCCTTCTTTCATATGATTCCCTGCACTCTGCCCAAGGTTTGGTAATGAGTCTCAGTATCTGTTTTGATACGCTGCTAGGAAGAGTCTCTCAGAGGCCCTTTGTGGTAGGCTCCTGTGCTCTTACTTGCTACATATACAGCACAACCCCTATACCTAAGTCTCAAGGACCATCACTGAAATGGTAGGGGGAGATTGATTGTAAGAGCTAGTGGACTGGGATGCTATTGTGAAATAATGTCTCCAAGAAACAAAAGAGAGACATACAATCTTATACTGTGTACTTGAAATCTCAAAAACATTGTTGTCTAAACAAAACCTACATAATGATAGCACCAATTGACATACCAATATGTACTTGAGAAATTTTGCAAGATCCAATTCCTAGATAAAAAACTACTGATCAATGGGTGCTAGGAGAGAGAGCTACTTTTTATATTGCCCAGTGTACATATATATGGACATATGTGGAACACTAAATGGAATCAGCAGATTGTACATACATGTGTTTATATATATATATGTATATATATGTATGTATGTATGTATATATATACATATACAGGTGTGTATATCTATACATGTATATATATTTTTTCTGTGTATGTATGTACGTGTGTGTATTCAGTAGTTATACAATAGGTCATAAATGTGAAAGGGTTACTGGGAGGTAGAAAGTGTTGGAATGAAAGAAGGAGAATGGAGAATATGTAAATGTAACATATATATATATATATATATATATATATGAAACTTAAAAAAAGAAAAAAGTTACAATATGATAAAAAAATACCACTTCTTAGAGCAAACTCAAACCAATTTAGTACAGAGATCTGAATGAATGTGTGTGCTTCCACATTCATAGCATCATTTTACACAATAGCAACCAGGAAGAAAGAAACTGTGCATCTAAGAACAGACAAGTAGGTCATCAAAGGATATGTACACATTATAGCATTTTCAGCTTTAAAAGGCCGTAAGCTACATGGATGAACCTTGAAAAGACTAAAGTGAACCAAATAAATATACAGAACATACAAATATTTTATGATTTTTACTTCTCTGAGGCACATACACAATAGTTAAGTTTACACTAACAAATTAATATATAAAACATATAAGAAGTTGCTTCAATTCAATAACAAAAACCCCACCAATAATCCTATAGAAAAATAGGCAAAGAAAAGGAATCAATATTTCTCAAAAGAAAAAACAAAAACAAAAAGGAATAAAATAGTTTTGATCCTCAAATCTGGCATAGTATTTCACCCCTGCATGCCTAGCACTCAGGAAATTAAGGCAGATGGCCTGAATTATTATGAAGTCAAGTTAGAATACAAAGTCATTTCAATGCTAGCTTGGGGGTACAGAATAAGTCATCTTTAGAAAAAAATCACTAACTTTCACGAAAATTCAAATTAAATGCACAGTCATATTATTTCATATCCACCTGAATGGCTATTACCACAAACGTAAGAAAGTGGGCTGGAAATATGTCTCAGTAGTTCAGAGCAATTACTGCCCTTCCAGAGGACCTAGGTTCAGATTCCAGGACCCATATAGTGGCTCACAATTCCTTGCAACTCCAGTTCCAGGGATTCCATGGCCTCTTCTGACATCTACAGGTCTCTGAAAGTATACAGTACAGATTCTCAGGTGCATGTACGCACCTGCTACACACACACACACACACACACACAAACACACATACCAAAGAAACACATAAAATAATTTAAACACAAGATAACCGATAGAAAAGAACATGGATAAAATGATAGCCATGCATCTGTTCAAAAGAATATAAGCTGGCGTAATGTGTAGTGAAAAACATTATAGACTTTTTCCCAAAAAACATAAAATTTCAAAAAATAAAAAAATAATTTAAAAAAAAAAGATAAAAAGAACAAATAAATAAATAACAAAGAAATAAACTACCTTGTAATGGTAATCTCACTGTGTCTATAATTGAAGCCAGGGTCTGGATGTGCTGGCTCTATGCTGACATGCCATTGCAGCATTATTCACAATAGTCAAGGCATAAAATTATCCCAAGTGTCTATCAATGAATGAACAGATAAAGAAAATGGATTATGCATTTATAATGGGATGTTATTTAACCTTTAAAAATAATGAAGTCCCACCAAATTTGAAAACAGGTATCAATGTGGAGAATGTTATGCTCAGTAAAATAACCTAGATACAGATGACAAGTCATTTATGATATCAGTTTAATGCGTGACATAAAATAGCAAACTCATAGAAGCAGATAATAAAAGGGCAAGTGTGAAAATCAGGATGAAAGGAAGAACAGGAATTATAACCTGAAGGGAACAAAGTTGCATTAATTTAAAATGAATAAATCTGAAGGTTCTAAATACAACATAATTTCTATAATAAATAATTCTGCATTTTGTTCTTAGTATTTAGCTATGAGAATAAATCATGTTAATCGTTGTTACTTCAAAATAATAAATTGAATAAATAAATAAAACATATTTAAAGACAATGTATATGTTTATGGTGTAGATTGTGATGATGGTTTCATGACCATGTATTTATTAAGTCATATAAATAAATATTTGTAGCATTTTTTGTGTGAGTAATATCTTGAGAAGTGCTTTTTGTCCAACTTAAAACAATGGTCTCTAGTGGATTTGGAAGGGGATCATGAGAGATTATTGTTTATTGTGCTCAGAGTTTCAGTTGAGGAATAAGAAGATTTTTTAGATATGTAAGGAGCTTATGTTAGTATAACGGAGAGGGAGGAACCAATGCCATTCAAGTGGTAACTTGAAAATGGCTAAACTGTAAAGTTTTATGTTAAAGATGTTTTAACATAACTAAAAAACATTAACAGAAAAACAGTAGTGGTACAAAAATACCCATGTCTATCTATGCATCATTCAAAACTGTTGTCAATTTGCCTTCCAAATATTTGTTTTCACCTGTAGACAAGAGATGCCCTCAGCCTTGATCAAAGAGTCTTGTTTGCAGTGGGCATCAGTCAGTGCAGAGACTCATGTCTGGACAACGGCCTAAGAAGCAAAGATTGAATGGTCAGCTCTAAACAAGTCATCCTTATCAATCCTCCATCCCTCACTAAAGCCAGTGAGTACCTAGGAGAGTGGAAAGAATTGGAAAGGGGTGGGGAGGAGATGCGGAGGGATGGGGGGATAGGGAGGGAATGCTGGAGGGAGCTACAGCTGGGATACAAAGTACATAACCTGTGATTAATATAAAATAAAAATGTTAATAAAAGAATATAAGAGTTGGAGGATAAAGAGGATTGCTGTGAAATACTATCGTCTGGACATGACATTGCCATTGTACACACAAACTCACATCATCTGTGGTTATTTGCACAAGACATATAGAAGGTCAAGCCAACCAAAATTTCCACATCAATGAGGGACATGATTTCCAGGCCCCACTTCTTACTGGGACACTATTGTCAGTTGATGACTGTTGAGAGAGTGAGAATTGTTCCTTTTTTCTTGTTTTATTAAATTACCACTGTTAGATTACTCATTCTCTGGTGGCTAGCCCTATACTCATGCATATATGGGTAGTATTAACTGGACTTTGTTAGTTACCAGAAAATGGAAGAGGATGAAAAAGGAAGAGGAAATTATGAAGTAGGAGGAAGATATTTAAGAGTCACAGGGCTGCTGAAGGACAGAAATGGGGAATGAGGGGTATATATGGTCATATTTTATTGTTTATATGTATAAAATTCTCAAGAAATAAAAATATTTTAAGAAAGAAAATAGGAATAGAAATAACACATTCAGTTCTGTAATTGTGCTGGACAGCAGCAACTACCATTGACACTGTTACAATTTTGATCTAGATGAAAAATCATTGCAAGCTCTGGTTCAATCTTGTGCTGAGACAAGGGTACTTCCTGGATGCCTAGAATATGCAAAGCACTTCTCTAAGACCCTTTTACTTATTCATTTGTTTAATCCTCTCTATAATCTTGTAGAGTGAATAATAGTATTAGCCTTATATCACAGAAGATAATAGAGTGAGAAAAACCAACAGTTTTATGTGACTTTTAAAAAGTGAATGCACAGTAAATTCACAGTCTACTGTAAATACCAGATGTTAATTCTTTCTTACAAGCAGTTGCCCACTTAGTTGTCCTACATTGCTATGACTGTTTTGTTATTCATTTTACTGACTAGACACCTCAACTTAGAATAAAAAGAAAATAGTTTGTAAGGTCTTCTTTTAGTCAACAGTTGAGAATAAATATTGCTGCTCATATGACTATACAAATATATCTTCTCCACTGTTGTTTGGTACTTAAAGCCAGTAGTGGGTAGTTGGAAAGACTGGATAGCTACACCAGCATCCTTATTCATACATCACTGTAATTAAATACAGTGGCTCTTGTGAGAATACCTTTTAATAAGGAGAGATAGTGTTAATTGAACTTGGGCAAGAAAATATGCTGTGATAAATTGAGAGACACTGAAAGGCAAGAGAGGAAATATTGAGCTAAGATTGCCATCCTAGAAATTTTGCATCAGTATCACCTGCCAATATATTTGCACTTCATTTTGCTAATAGTAATCCTCTGTTAGGCCCTCAGGCATATGTTCTTCTAGTTCTATTTTATGAGACTGTGATGACAGTAATTCAAAACTTCAGCTTTTCTGACAAGAAGATACCAAAAGTATCAAGCAATCAGCACATGATTTTAGGAGAAGTGTGGTTAAAGGAAAACAAGATATTTTGGTCAGTGCCATAATATCAGTAGTAATGGTCACAGTAGGTGCTAAGAATCAACCCAAATCCTGCATAAGCATTACTTACTTAAATAAAAAAATAATCAAAAAACTTGTTATCATTTGCAGGGGTAGACAGTAAATGTTACCCTATAATATTAGATTATACACTATTAACACTCTTCCAAAGCCTTGATTTATTTCTTCCATAACAATCATCACGAATGATTTCTTTAATAATAAATTTACTTTTATGTGCATTGGTGTTTTGTCTGCATGTCTATCTATATGGAGATGCTGGATTCCCTGGAGCTGGAGTTGCAGTTACTTGTGAGCTGTCATGTAAGTACTGGGAATTGAACATGGGTTCTCTTGAAGAGCAGCCAGTGCTCTTTAACTTTGAGCCATTTCTCCAGCCACAGCATCCTCCCAATTTATATTTACCATATTTTTTTTCATTTTAAAAGCTGGATTCCAGACTTCAAAGAGGGGCAGGATATATCCTTATTTTGTTTTGCATTAAAAGTCTAATGCTTCATGAGGTCCCACATATTGATTGTTGATCTTAGAGCTTGTACTGTTGGTGTTCTATTCAGGAAGTAGTCTCCTGTGCCAATGAGTTCTAGGGTCTTCCCCACTTTTTCTTCTAAATGGTTTAGTGTGTCTGGTTTTATGTTGAGGTCTTTGATCCACTTGGACTTTAACTTTGTGCAAGGTGATAAATATGGATCTATTTCCATTTTTCTGCATACAGATATCCAGTTGGACCAGCACCATTTGTTGAAGATGCTGTCTTTTTTCCATTGAATGGTTTTGGCTTCTTTATCAAAAATCAAGTTTCCATAGGTGTGTGGGTTCATTTCTGGGTCTTCTATTTGGTTCCATTGATCCACTGTTCTGTTTCTATGCCTATACCATGCAGTTTTTATTACTATTGCTCTGTAGTACAGCTTGA
>CM053742.1:50591347-50608212 GCA_028658305.1 Pachyuromys duprasi
CTGGGGTGGCTCTGGCGATCCGTTCATGCCCCCCGCACACCCGTGGGTTGAAGCAGAACTCGGGTGCAGTGTGTGCTTGTAGGGTGCAGTTCGGTGAACACGGCATCAGGTTCCTTCTCAGACTGCCCGCGAGACTGTGTGATCCATTCTATAATGGCGGCTGCGGGCACCCAGCGCAGCGGCTGCTCGTTCTGATCAGAGCTGTGCGCCTCTGGTCACCCGGCGGTTTTTGCGAGGAATAACTGGGTGTCCCTAGGATTTTCCCACTTGATTTTCTCACCGTGGGAGTTCTGCTCACCTGGCAATCACGGGTGCTGGCGTTTTGGGTCCCAGAGTTCAGTCTCCTGGTTGCTGCGTTATTTCTGTTGTCCTACTCCTCAGACACAGTGTCCTCTAGTGGCAGCCATCTTGGATCTCCCCATATTTTCTACTTCCATACATTTGGTTTTAATAGCTGAATAGTAGTCCATTGTGTAGGGACATCTGTGTTGTTTCCAGATTCTGGCTGTTACAAATAAAGCTGCTATGGGCATGGTTGAGCAAATGTCCTTACTGAACTGTGGGGAATCTTTTGGGTATATGCCCAAGAGTGGTGTAGCTGGATCCTGGGGTAGTGCTAGTCCCAATTTTCTGAAAAAAAAAAAAACACCAGATTGATTTCCAAAGTGATTGTGGAAGTTTACAATCCCAAGAGTAATGGAGGAGGGTTCCCCTTTGTACACATACTCTACAGCATGTTTTGTCACTTGAGGTTTTAATCTTAGCCATTCTGTTAGGTGTAAGGTGAAATGTCAGGGTTGTTTTGATTTACATTTCGCTGATGACTAAGGATGTTGAGCATTTCTTTAAGTATTTCTCTGCCTTTCGATATTCCTCTGTTGAGAATTCTCTGTTTAGCTCTGTATATCATTTTTGATTGGATTATTTGGTTTTTTGGTGTATAATTTCTTGAGTTCTTTATATATGTTGGATATTAGCCCTCTGTCTGATGTACGGTTGGTGAAGATCTTATCCCAGTCTCTAGACTGCCATTTTGTTCTGATGACAGTGTCCTTTGCTTTGCAGAAGATTTTCAGTTTCATGAGATCCCATTTATTAATTTTAGATTTTAGAGCCTGTGCTATTGGTATTCTGTTCAGGAAATTGTCTCCTGTGCCAGTGAGGTCAAAGCTCTTCCCCAATTTTCTTCCAATAGATTTAATGTGTCTGGTTTTATGTTAAGATCTTTGATGCACTTTGATCCACAAAATTAGACTTTAATTTTGTGCAGGGTGATAGATATGGATCTATTTGTATTTTTCTACATGTGGACTTCCGGTTAGACCGACACCATTTGTTGAAGATGCTATTTTTTCCATTGTATGCTTATTTGCTTCTTTGTCAAAAATTAGGTATCCGTAGATGTGTGGGATTATTTCTGGGTCTTCCATTCAATTCCATTGATCCACCATTCTGTTTATATGCCAGTACCATGCAGTTTTTATTACTCTTGATATCCAGGATGGAGATACCTCCATAACATATTTTATTGTAGAGTATTAGCAATTCTGAGTTTCTTGTTATTCCATATGAAGTTGAGAATTTTTTCTTTCAAGGTCTGTAAAAAATTGTGTTGGTAATTTGATAGGAATTGCATTGAATCTGTAGATTGCTTTTGATAAGATGGCCATTTTTACTATGTTAATCCTACCGATCCATGAGCATGGGAGATCTTTCTATCTTCTGATATCTTATAGACAACAGAAGTTGTGGAAGAGAGGAAACAGGATGACAAGGGATCCAAGCAGATGTTGAGACTTACAGCCAAACTTTGTGCAGATTACAAGGAGTCTTAAAGAAGAAGAGGGGTATGGGGATAAAGGGACATTGAGGGGACATGAACCCCAAAAGGAAACCAGCAAAGCTAAAGGATCTATGTCCTTTGGTTCCTGCAGAGACTGATGCACCAATAGACGACCATGCATGGAGAGAACCCTGATAAGATGTGGCCAATTGGCAGTGCAGTCTTCATGTGGATTCCCAAGTAAGGAGAGTAGGAGATGCCTCTATCATGAACTAGATGGCTTGCTCTTTGATCACTCACCCCTGATTATATTGCCTTGCCAGTCCACAGAAGAAGAGGATCCAGGCAGTCCCGCTGAAACTTAACAAGCTATGGGCAGAAGGCATTGGTAGAGAACTCACCCTTTCTGTGGACTAGGGGAAGGGGGTGAGGAGCAGAGGGAGGGGGGTGGTCCTGGAAGGATATGAGGGAGGGGGTTTAAATGGGGATATAAAATGAATAAACTATGAAGAAAAAATTTAAAAAACAAACCAAAAATAAAATAGAAGCAGTTTCTGCTGCCCACAATCCACCCCATCCATTTACCCTCTACTCTGTAGCCTCCAGAGACCACTACTCTCTTCTTCAGAAAAATTAATTGGGGTATTTGTGTTTTGTTACAAAAGACCTATCTTCAAATTGTATGACTATATTACCAACATATTGATCACTGTAATAGAAATTATTTTAATTGCCAAAATAGAGGTAGGGACAGGAAGATTGCTGAGTTTGAGAGGAGCCTAGGGTATATTGTGTGATCCTGTTTCAGACAAGACGGTTGAGAAAAGGGGAAGGGGGAAAGAATAGAATAGGTAAAGGAAGGGAAGAGAAGAGAAGAGAAGAGAAGAGAAGAGAAGAGAAGAGAAGAGAAGAGAAGAGAAGAGAAGAGAAGAGAAGAGAAAAGAAGAGAAAAAAGAAAGGAAAATGCAAAAGAAAATGTTTTATGGCTTAGTATAATAAAACAAAGTCTGTGTTTATGTGTTAGAATCAGAATAGTAAAAATAATAATTTGCATGTAGGTTTAATTTCTATTAAACTTCCGTAAAAGTACCAACCAGTTTATTTTAGATAAGAGCTTGACCATCCTACTTTTCTTTGAAGTTATAATTGAATTAAGACATGCCTTATGACTGGCTCATTGAGCTTCCCTTCCCCCACCCCCAAGGGAGGAGCAGCCTTGCTGGCCACAGAGGAAGACAATGCAGCCAGTCCTGAAGAAACCTGATAAGCTAAGATCAGATGGAAGGGGAGGAGGTCCTCCCTTATCAGTGGACTTGAAAAGGGGAGGAAAAGAGAGAGGGGGCTACAGCTGGGATACAACTGAATGACCTGTGAGTAAAATAAAAAATTATAAAAAAGGCATGCCTCCCCTTTCCTTCTTTCAAACCCTCCCACATACCCTTTCCCCTGCCTTCAAATTCATTGCCTCTTTTAATACTAATTATTATTGCATTCACATACACACACACACACACATACAAATAAAACTTGTTCAGTCCCAAAATGTTAGATATATGTATTATGTCAGGGCTGACCATTTGACACTGGACAACCAGTCAGTGTTCTCATTCCTGGGAGGACTTTTTCTCATGCTCCTAGCTCTCCTTGGATGCCTATAGTTCTTTGTGTATGGCTGGAGGTTCATGGGCTTTTCCCCATGCAGTTTGTCATGTTCATTGGTGTTATTCCCAGACTTAGCTCACATTTGGGCAGCCATGTTGGCAAGACTGTATGGGTTTAGCTTCCAACATTCCTAGGAGACATAATCTCACAGCAATCCCCTGGTCCTTACAATCTTTCTGCCCCCTCTTCTATAATGTTCTTTAACCTTTGGTACATGAGTGTTTTGGAGATCTATCCACTGGATTTAGGCTCCACAACTGCATTCTGATCTGTTGTGTTATTCTGTGATGGTCTCTGTCTGTTGCCAAGAGAATTTACTTGATGACAGATAAAGACTGATTTTAATCAACAATAGATAAAGCAATTTTGATGGATAAAGCTAGGAATAATCAGTGTGGTTGGTTTCAAAAATAATTTTAAAGTATAATATTTATACTTTATAAAGTATAAGTATACTTTATAAATAATTTAAAAGTATAATTCAGGACAATATACTGTTGACAAATACATAGATACATCAATAGAGAAAATGGAATTTATAGCAACTGCCAATGTAAATATGTAAACTTATTTGAAAAAATGATAAAAATGTTTCACAAAAATGTTAATTGGCCTCTTCGTTTTATCAAATTTTAGGTTCTGTCACCTTTTCGTTACAAGCATTTGTTTCTTTTTCTACCACTTTCATCTTAAATAGTACTCAGGGATAAACACAGCACTTGACAAAAGAAAAGATACTTTCCACAGATGTAACATATTTCAAAATAATAAAATCTGTGTAGAGCAAACCTATATCCGGGGTTTTATTAAATGGAGTCAAACTCAGAATGTTTCCCCTAAAGTCAGGAACAAGGAAAGGATACCATTCTCCCTTGTTTTGTTTGATATTGTGCTTGAAGTATTAGATATATAGTAGTTTGTCAGGAAAAAGACAAAAAAAGATTTTAAAAATTAAAAAAAAACTAATTCAGACTATCATTATTTACAGATGACAAGATTTTTTATTTAAAAACCCTGCAGAGCCTATGAGAAGACTCCTGGACCTAGTAAACATTTACAGTAAGGTTTCAAGATACAAAATAAATAATTTACAAATAGTCTTCATCATATAGCAACCATGTATTTTCAGAGAACGAAATTAGGAAAGATATCCCAGTAAAGAGACTCCAAAAAATCAAGTATTTAGGAATACATTTGACCAAGGTAGTGAAAGAACTCTATATTGAAAAGTTCAAGACATGAAAGACAAATTCACAGAAGATACTAAATGATGGAAACCTTGTCTATGCTCCTGAACCAGGAAAACTTATTTTGTAAAAATGGAAATATTAACAGAATTCACATATTTAGCACAATATATCAAAACAAACAAGAATTCGTATGGAACAATAGAAGACCACACATAGCCCAAGGAACCATAAGGAGTAGGAAACACTGCCAGAGTTTTAATATAACCTGACCTCAAATAATACTACAGAGCTCTAATGATGAAGACAGTCTGGTACTAATGTAAAAACAGACATAAAAATGAAAAAAAAAAAGTAGATAGGCAGACCAATGGAATAGAATAGAGGATAAAAGAATAAAATGACAAAGCTCTACCTACTTAAGATTTGATAAAGGAGACAAAAATACATTGCAAAAATTAAGCTTATTCAACAAATGGTGCTGGAAGAATTGGATAGCTATCTGAAGAAGAATGAAATCAGATTTGTAGTTTCATCTTGTACAAAAATCATTTCATAATGGATCAAAATCTTAGTTTAAAACACAAAACACTGAAATTTCTCAAAGAAAACATAGTGAATGTTTTTCAGAGGATGGGCATAGAAAAGAAATTTCTAAGTAGAAGACCAATAGCACAGAAATTAGCCAAAAGCAACAATGAAAATAAATACTTCTGTAAAGCAAAGGAAACTATGAGAAGAGTACACAGGCCACAGAATGGAAGACCATTTTTTTAAATCAGCTAGACTTCAGACAGAGGGCTAGCATCCATTATTTACAAAGAGCTGCAGAAATTAAATATCCTGATAAAAAAATCACCAATCAACCAATGGGCTAATGAATTGAATAGACTGTTTTCAAAAAGAAACACAAAAACTCAACAACTAATTTTTAAAATAGTCTGAGTATGGATAAGAGTAGATCCGTTTTTTGTACCCTCTCTTGGGTTCTTTTCTTTGTTTTTGTTTTGTCAAATTCTAATATATTAGATTTTGCTTTATCTCATTGTGTTTTATTTTATTTTTATTATTATGTGTTAAAGGCCTATTTGTTTTCTAATGTGAGACAGAAAGGGAGTATATTCAGGTGGGGAGAGGTAAGAAGGAAGATTAGAGGGAGGAGAGACCATAGTCAGGATACAGTATAGGAAGAAAATATATATCTTCAATAAAATAAAAAAGAAAAGTGACTTCTTAAGTTTCTTCTTCATAAATACATATGTAGCTTTAAACAATTGATATGACAATGTAGTATGGCTTTATTATTCATTAATTAATGGATACACTGGAGCTGTTTCAGATATGAAGCTTAAAACACAGAGGAAGGCACTATTTCCCATGGGCCAAATCTCTCTCCTTGCTTGTTTTTCAAATAATGGTTTATTGAATAAAAAAACATATAGCATATGTATAGACAGACTTAAAAATATTACTATAATACTAGGCCAATGGATAATACAATTCTATAAACATTTATGTGCAGGTGCCTTTATTGTATAATAGCATTGATTCCTTTGAATACATTCTCAGGAGTTGTAAAGCTGGCTCATATGGTAGACGTATTTTTCATTTTCACAGACAATACACAGCATGCCAAGCATACAAAAGAAATATAGGACAATTCTTGTTTTCAGGCATTCATAAACTAGCTATAAAACACATGCATTTGTGGGATCCAAGATGGTGGTGACCAGCGCACACCATATGTGAGGGGCAGAGGATCTGAAACCCCAAAATTGGTGAGTAGAGGGGAAGCTGAACCCAAAACAAAGACAGTGTGGATTCCAGTGAGAAAAGGGACTAACCATGAACTGAGGCCATTTAGATTCGGGTCACTTGCAGACTTGCAGACTTCTCCAGGGACTTCACCAGGGACTTCTCTGAGGACTTCTCCTGGGGACTCAATCCCTAGACATTTCCCCTTATACTGCCCTCTATTCCCTCCTTGGTGGAGGCAGCTGATGTGGCCCTCAGTGCCCACCACAGAGCACAGAGTCTGGCCTCCAGTGCCGGCTGCTCCTAACAAAGAACTCCCAGCTCAGGATCTGGGACAGAGAATACTCAATCCCCACGCAGCACTCCCCCATTACTGGCTGCCACACTTCTTCTGGGGCCAAGGTGGAAGCTACGGAGGCAGCACCCACCACAGAGCACAGTACCTAGTCCCCAATACCAGCAGCTCCTAGCACAGCACAAAGTGCCAGCAGGCACCAAGTTCAGCCACTACAGTACCACTGAGCTGACTCATCACTACAACCACACTTGCCCCAGCAGGATCAAATCAGAGTGTAAAGAACCAGGGGAACCCATGTGCTTTTTGATTGGTCCTGCTAGAGAGTAAGTGTCTTCAAGTGAGTGCTTGCAGAGCCCCAGATCCAGGGTCCCTCTATGCAAGCAACCAGACATCAGTTCCCAACCACCCACACACCTATTGTGGGCAACATAGGGATTCTTAGGACAGAGTTCTCAGCATTGAAGCCCCTGCTCTGCAGCTCTTCCAGTGAATTCCAGGCAAATAATTCCTGGAGTTCGGACAGATCTGCATACAAGTTGCCTGAAGGCCACTGAGGTACTCAGGGAATCTGCTTCTGCAAAAAGTGCCCACAAAAAGAACTTGTGAACAGTGTCAGCTTAACATTACACCCTTAGGTACAGCTGAAACAACAAGCACACTCTCAAACCAGTGGACCTCTCTTATCTTCCTGAAAAATACTCCAGACACCAGAGAAAGGTGTACCCAGTCTAAAGTACAGACTCCAGGAACAAACAGTGAGGATTATAGATAAGCAGATGGTCAGAGTGTGGCTTAAGAATACACGCAACAAAAATCAGGACATCATGGCTTCACCAGTAACTCCCAAAATCAATGGACATTTCAATTAATCAGGAACACAAGAAAATGACGTTAAAACTATGCTTATCCAGTTATTAGAGACATATAAAGAGGAAATGAACAAATCTCTCAGAGAAATAGCCACACAAATAGAGGAACATAAAGAGGAAATGAACAAAGCTCTCAAAGAAATACAGGAAAATACAGTCAAATAAGTGAAAGAACATTAGTGACATATAGATAGGAAATAAACAAAAAAATAGAAGCCATGATAGAAAAACAGGAATCCACATTTAAATAGATGAAGAAAATGGTGTAAGGCATGAAAACAGAATTAGAATCAATAAAGAAAACACAGACAGAGAAAACCCTGGAACTGGAGAACTTAGAGAAAAGATCAGGAACCGCAAAGGCAAGTATCACCAGAGAATACAAGAGATATAAGAGAGAATCTCAGGTTCTGAAGATACACTTGCAGAAATTGGTATGTCTCTCAAAGCAAAAGTAAAATCAGAAAAATTCCAAACACAAAACATCCAAGAAATCAAAGAGAGCATGAAAAGATGAAATATAAGAACAATAGGAGTAGATGGGAAAGAAGATTCCAGGCTCCAAGGCCCAGAAAATATTTTCAAGAAAATCATAAAAGAAAATGTTCCCAACTTAAAGAAAGAGATGTCCATAAACATGCAAGAAGCCTACAGAACACCAAATAGACTGGACCATAAAAGAAACTCTTCTTAATTACAACATAGTCAAAACACTAAACCTATAGAACAAAGAAAAAGATAATAAAAGTAGCAAGGGAAAAAGGCAAAGGAACATAAAAAGGTAGACCTATCAGAATCACACCAAATTTTTCAACAGAAATAATGAAAGCCAGAAGGGCCTGGGCAGATGTCATGCAGACTTTGAGGGACCACAGATACCAACCCAGACTACTATACCCAGCAAAGCTTTCAATCCACATAGATGGAGAAATAAAATTTTTCCATGGCAAAAATAAACTTAAACAATATCTACCTAGCAACCCAGCCCTACAGAAGATAATAGAAGGAAAACTCCAGTTCAACGAAAACAACTACACCCCCCCAAAAAAAAACAACAGAGACTATAAATAACTTTACAAAAAAAATCAAAAGAATGAAAGCATAACACCACCAACCACACAACAAAAGAAATTACATTCATCTGTCACTATTATCTATCAAAATCAATGGAAACAACTCTCCAGTAAAAAGACACAGACTAACAGATTGGTTGCAGAAACAGAATACAACATACTACTGCATTCAAGAAACACAGCTCTGCAACAAAGATAAACACTTCCTCAGAGTAAAGGCCTGGAAAAAATGTTTTTCAAGCAAATGGACCCAGAAAACAAGCTGGAGTAGCTATCCTAGTATCTTATAAAATGGAATTTCAACCAAAATTAATGAAAAAAGATGAGGAGGGACTCTACATTCTCATCAAAGGAAAAATTTACCAGGAGGACATCACAGTTTTGAACATCTATGTCCCAAATAAAAGAGAACCTACATTTGTAAATGATACATTATTAAAGCTGAAATTACACATCGATTCCAACATCTTAACAGTGGGAGACTTCAACACTCCACTCTCACCAAGGGACAGATCATCTAGACAGAAGTCAAATAGTGAAATAAAGGCACTTACAGAGGTCCTAAATGAAATGGACCTAATACATGTCTACAGAACATTTGACCCAAATTCAAAAGAGTATACCTTCTTTTCAGCACCTCATGAAACCTTCTCCAAAATAGACTATATAGTTGGTCACAAAGCAATCCTCAACAGGTGTAAGAAGATTAAAATAATGCCTTGTATTCTCTCTGACCACCATGAACTAAATCTGGACTTCAACAACAACAGAAATCTCAAAAAGCCTACATACACACATGGAAACTGAACAACTTGCTGCTCAATGACAGCTGGGTTAAGGAAGAAATAAAGAAAGAAATTAAAGACTTCCTAGAATTCAACAAAAATGAAGGCACAACATACCCAAACTTACAGGACACAATGAAAGCAGAGCTAAGAGGAAATTTCATATCACTAAGTACCTTAATGAAGAAATTTGATACATCTCATACAAGGAACTTAATGACCCAACTGAAAGCCTTAGGGGGAAAAAAGAAGCAGATACACTCATGAGGAGCAGACAGCTGGAAATAATAAAACTCAGGGCTGAATTCAATAAATTATAATCAAATAAAACTATTCAAAGAATCAATGAAATCAAGAGCTGGTTCTTTAAGAAAATCAACAAGATAAACAAACCCTTAGCCAAACTAACTAAAAGGCAGAGAGAAACAATCCAAATCAGCAAAATCAGAAATGAAAAGTGGAACATAACTACAGACACTGAGGAAATCCAAACAATCATTAGGTCATACTACAAAAGCCTATATGCCACAAAATTTGAAAATATAAAGGAAATGGACAATTTTCTTGATAGATTTCATTCACCAAAATTAAGTCAAGATCACGTAGAAAGATAGAATAGTCCTATATCCTCCAAGAAATTAGAAGCAGTTATCAACAGTCTTCCTTCCAAAAAGAGCCCAGGGCCAGATGATTTCATCGCAGAATTCCACCAGACCCTCAAAGAAGTGCTAACTTGAATTCTCTCCAAACTATTCCACAAAATATGAACAGAAGGTTCATTACCAAACTCATTTTGTTATGCCAGAGTCACCTTGATACCTAAACCACACATATGCCTTGGAGTGGTATAGCTGGATATTGAGGAAGCACTATTCTTGATTGCCTAGAAAGCACCAGAATTTCCAAAGTGGTTGCACAAGTTTACATTCTCAACAGCAATGGAGGAGGGTTCCTCTTTCTCCACAACCTCTGTAGCATGTGTTGTCACTTCAGTTTTTGATCTTAGCTATTCTGATGGATGTAAGGTGAAATCTCAGGGTCATTTGCATCTCCTTGATGGCTAAGGATGTTGAGCATTTATTTAACTGTTTCCCCACCATTCTATATTTCCCTACAGAGAATTCTCTGTTTAGCTCTGTACCCCATTTTTTAATTGGATTACTTGATTTGTTGCTTTTTAACTTCTCTAGTTCTTTATATATTCTGGATATCAGCCCTCTGTCAGATGTAGGGTTGGTGAAGATCCTTTCCCAGTCTGTAGATCTGTTGTTTTGTTCTGACTACAGTCTGAAGATGTCTTTTCCACTTGATGAGCCTGACTTTTTGTCATTTGAAGCTATGAAAATGTACTACATCCTTAAAAGCCTTCCGAACTTAGACATTTACTTAAGAATAAGAATGCATAAAAAATAGTCATAGTTTAATGTAGTGTGATAAAGAAAGTTGAGGTGTTTATTTTTTTACTTTCTAAGTTGATGTTGCTGATGTTTTTCTTTTTGTTTAAAGATACTTTTTATGCCAAGAGCAGAGGTATCTTCTCAACTCATTTGGGTCACTGGAAGTGGGAAGCTGTAAAAGTTCAATGTCAAGACCAAGGAACATTTTTTTTTCTAAGGATCACTAAGTGCAGTTAGAAAATTCAATGACTCATTCTAAGACCTCCTCAGGGAATATACAGAGGGCAAATTCAAAGTCAGATTTACAGTTTTCAAGCTCTCTTTTTTCATCATCTGCTGTCTAAATGCAGGAGGACTGGAAGATGATTCCTATCAGGGCCATTATTTTGGCAAAGAGCTCAACATCTCCCTAGGAATGAATGCTGTGGTTTGTTGCTCATGAATAAAACTGGTAAATCGTTTGTAATGCTGCTGAGGGGACAATGTCAACTTCAAGACAAAAGGCCATAAATAGTCTGGAGCTGAGGAGAATACAACAGATTTGGTAATAGATTTGGTCACTAATAATAAACACAAAGTTTAGTCATTCAGTGCTGTTCAACTACAACCACAGCACCTTTGACACTTTTCAAACCTTTGTTCCACATCAGTTACTTCATAAACGAAGTAATAAATGATAAGGATAATAATAATAACAAAGATCACTAAAGAAGTAAGATGTGTACAAATGGTAACTTATGTACTTGGAACCTAGTAGACATTTGCTAAACAGTTTGTTAGTATCATGTTTACCAACATCACAAGAATCAACTTAATCCCCATATTAATGGAAAGGAAACTTTATTATTTAAAATGACTTACTAGAAGTTAAGTGCTTTGAAAGTGTCAACAGCGTGTTCATTCAGACTCTTTCATAATGTTTGTTATTGAAGTAATCCACTTATACGAGCAAGACTGTCCAATTATCCTACAATGTCTAACCATCATTGGGGTATGATGTCAGATTTCTAGTCTCCAGAGAGTGCATGTACATTAGCTGATCTTCCTTGTGCATGGTACTCAGGGAGCACAAATTAACAGCTGGTTTCACATCCCAGTGGCATGGCTATGCATTAACTCATGCTGATACAGTCCAGTTGACAGAGATTCACCTCGACTTCCTAGTAAGCATAAGGGTTTTTCTTCTCTGTCTGCTTAAATCTAATTAGTCATTCCTTATTCAGAGAGTTGGGCTCTGTCTCAAATCACCTCCCACCATGGATGGGACTCTTATTACATAACTCAGGACCAAAATACTATCTCACAAGAAACCTTGAGTGTTATCTTTCAGTTAGAGTCTATAAATGACATGACCTTGAAACTCCATGACATTGTTAGGGATACTGCATTATACTGATGGTGTATCTATCAGGTTTACAGCCGGAAATAGAAGCCCCACTCAAGGATAATAAGTGAGAAGAGTTTAGTTAACAAGATCTTTAAATTATCTGGAAAGGATTGAGATAAAACAACAAAGAGCATCCAAGATGGCAACGACAAGACAGCACTGTGTCTGAAGAACAGGAAAACATTGACTGCAAGGTGACCAACAGACTGCACTCTGGGTCCTAAAACACCAGTAACTGTATTTCCAAGGTGAGAGGAACCCCCACGGTCTGGGAAGCAATCCAGTTCAGGTCACTCAGCTAAACCCCAGAAGCATTTCCAGGTCCCAGCAGACATTCTGTCACCAGCCCAGAGCCACACACCTGGGTGCTTTGATCACTATCCTAGGCTAAAATGTGGGCCTCATAGCACCAGACACTCGTATTTCCAGATGAGAGAAAAGTACACTCAGTGTGAAAGATAAAACCAGGACCAACCTCAGGTCACCTAGACAATCCCTGGAAAAGGTCTCAGGGTCTGGCTGATGCTCAGCCTCCAGCACAGATACCATCGTGCACACACAACTCACTGTCTCAGAAAGAACTGTGGGCCCCAGGACACCAGAGACTGGGTTTCTCTGTAGGAAGGAAATCCAACAGTGAGGGAAATAGCAGGTCTGACTGAAGGGCACTCAGCCAATCCCCCCAACCCCCCATGAAAAGGTCTAGGAAAAAGTTCCTGGGTCCCTACAGGTGCCCAATCACCAGTACAGAGTGACTCTCCTGTGCATGTGTGCTCTACTCACCATACCAGAGTGAACTGTGGACCACCAAACACCACAGACTAGGGAGGGAAGGGAGGAAGCTCCATGTTGGGGGAAATACCAGGTCTGACATCAGGACACCCAGCTCCAGAAAAGTGGCTAGGCTCCTGCAGACTCCAGTCTCTATCCTCCTGCTGTATGCAGAAGTGCTGCACTTACCTCCCACTGATTACCACTTGGGAACTGGAGCACAGAGATCCAACCTGAGACCTATAGAAGCCTGGGATTCACAGGTTCAGGCCCAGACACTCCTCCAAGGAACAACCTGTCTCCCTAGCTAAACTAACCAAATTGCTGGGGCTTTCTACCTCTTCAAGATGGCTCTGCTCAGCAGTCACAGTATAATAGCAACAGTAGCAGCCCACTGAATTCAGAGCAAGTAACCCAGCAGCAGGGCAGCTGTCTCCAAGACTTTTCCTGGTGAGAGGAGAGTCCCCTGACTAACAACGGTCACAGTTACCAAAAAAGGTCCATACCCCTGAGGTAAGCTGTGACAATTCCTGAGAAGCATTGGCTCTTTGGTGACCATACACAAAAAGGTGAGGAGGGCTCCTTCAGGAAAAACCATCTTCCTGCTAAGGGGATTCTCCCCACCCAAGGAATCTAGGAGGTACCAGAAACTAACAGCCAACACCTGAGATAGCCAGATGGGTAGATGCCAGCATAAAAGCACAACCAACAAACCCAAAGCAATATAGCATCTCCAGAACCCAGTTATCCAGGGGCAAGCAGCCCTGGACACCCTATCATGATTGATATCCAATAAAGGTGACCTTACGTCTACGCTTATGAAGAAGTTAATGGAGGAAACAAACAAAATGTGTAAAGAATTAGAGGAAGATAAAATCAAACAGATTATGGCCATCCATAAAGAAATAGAAGAAGATAAAGTCAAAGAGAGTATGGCCATTGGAAAAGAAATAGAAGATAAAGTCAAACAGAATATGGCCATCTATAAAGAAATATAGGAAGATGCAGCCAACCAGTTTGTGGCCTTCAGAGAGGAAATAATTAAGTCACTGAGAAATAAAAGAAACAGCAGAATGTTCAAACAAACAGCTGAATGAGTTGAAGGAAATACAGGAAAATACAGTGAGACAGGTGAAGGAAATGAACAAAATGTTTTAAGATCAAAAGACAGAATTGGAAAAATTAAAGAAAACAAAAACAGAGGAAATCATAGACAAGAAGAACTTAGGGAAGCAAACAGGAACTATAGAGGTAATCATAACCAACAGACTACAAGAGATGGAAGAAAGAATCTCAGGTGTGTACGATACAATGGAAGAAATCAATGTATTTGTTGAAGAAAATGTTAAATCTAAAAAATTCCTAACAAAACAATCTAAGATAGCCAAGACAACATGAAATGACAAAACCTAAGAATAACAGGAATAGAGGAAAAAGAAGATTCCCATCCCAAAGACCCAGAAAATATTTTCAACAAAATTATAGAAGAAAAATTCCCCAATTAAAAGGAGAGGCCAATAAGCATACAAAAGCCCTAGAGAACACCTGATAAATTAAAACAGAAAAGAAAGTCCTCCTGCCATACAATAATTAAAACAGTAAGTATACAGAACAACAACAACAAAAATTGCTAAAAGCTACAAGGGAAAAAGGCTAAGTAACATATAATGGCAAATGCATCAGACTCACACCTGACTTCTCAACAGAGACTATGAAAACCAGAAGAGCCTGGACAAATATCTTGCAGACCTTAAGAGAACACAAATGTCAGCCCAGGCTACTATAACCAGCAAAATTCTCAGTCATAAAAATGGAGAAAACAACATATTCAACCACAAAAACCAAATCCAACAATACCTGCACACAAATCCAGCATTACAGAAGATACTAGAAGGAAAAATAAAACCCAAGAAAACAAACTACAGTTAGGTAAAACAAGAAATAAATAACCTCACTACAGCAAAATTAAAGTAGCCAAGCACACAAACACACCAACACAACCAACATCAAAACCAAAAGATTGAATAACCACTGCTCATTAATCTCTCTCAACATCAATAGACTGCACTCTCCAATAAAAAGACACAGACTAACAGAATGGATGTATAGACAACACACAACAATTTGTTACATAAAAGAAACATACCTAAGTCACAAAGATAGACATTACCTAAGAGTAAAGATCTGGAAGACAGTTTCCCAAGCAAATGGACCCAAGTAGCAAGCAGGGGTAGCCATCATAATATCTAATAAAACAGTTTTTCAACCAAAATTAATCAAAAGAGATGGGAAAGTCATGTCATACCCATCAAAGGAAACTTCCACCAAGAAGACATTACAATTCTAAACATCTATGCCCCAAACACAAGGGCACAGACATTTCTAAGAGAAACATCAATACAACACATAGATCTCCACATATTAATAGTGGGAGACTTCAACACACCACTCTCAACAAAAGACAGGTCAACAAAACAGAAATTAAACAAAGAAACAGATGGAATCCAAGATGGCTGCCACGAGAGAACACTGTGTCTGAGGAGTAGGAGAGCAGAAACAACGCAGCTACCAGGAGACTGAACTCTGGGACCTAAAACGCCAGCATTTGTGATTGCCAGGTGAGCGGAACTCCTACGGTGAGAAAATCAAGTGGGAAAACCCTAGGGACACCCAGTTATTACCTGGCAAAATCTCATGGTGACCAGCGGCACACAGCTCTGATCTGAACTAGCAGCCGCACTGGGCGCCCGCACCCGCCATTATAAACTGAATCACACAGTCTTGCAGGCAGTCTGAGGAGGAACCAGGCACCATTTTCACTGAACTGCACACTGCGAGCGCACACTGCACCTGGGTTCTGCTTCAACCCACGTGTGTGCTGCAGGCTCAGACTGATCAACGGAACCACTCCAGACTGAGAGGGTTGGGGGACCATTTTGACCAGTCTGCACACTGCTGGCACACGCCTAACGCTTCCTCCAGCAAAAACTCAGTCAGTGTGTGAGTCCCCCAGCAGGTCTGAGAGGAACCCGAGTTCTGCCTCAACCCACTGGTGTGCAGCAGGTGCGCACCAGTCACCGGAACCACCACAGACTGAGAGGATCTGGGGACCATTTGACCAGACTGCACACTGAGGGCGAAAGCTGCATGTATGCGCCAGCAAAAACCTCAGTTCAGCGGATGCACACCAACCCAAACCGACTGTGTGTGCCCCAAATATCATCTCAGACCATGGTGCACAGCCCCTGGCCCAGGAGTAGGCACCAAATCTCCATTCCAGGGAAGAGCCCTTAGCAGCAAGCCCAGGCAGGAGTGCACAGCCTCCATCTGACATCTCAAACCTGGACACTCAGACTCCAGCACAGAGTGAGGAATAAAGACTCCAGACCAGAGGGGTGACCAGCCTGCAGTGCTCACAGCTTCTAGCACAGAGCACGAAGGCTGGCACAAGATCCCACAACAGAGTTCAACTGAGACACAACATACACCAACAAACCACCGGAAATCCCTGATCTTCTTGAAGAATACTCCTGTCACAAGAGATTGAGGATTCAGACTGAAGTACAGCCTTAAAGCACAAACAGCTACCTGATTATATATAAACAAATGCCCAGAAATCGGCAAAAGAACTCACCCAACAAAAATCAGGACACCATGGCCCCACCAGAAACACCCAAAAGCAGTGGAGCTTTTAATTCAGCGGAGACACAGGAAAATTATATTAAAGCTTTGATTATGCAGATATTAGAGGAACAAGAGGAGAGACAAAAAGAGGAAATGAACAAGGCCCTCAAAGAAATAGAGAAGAAATTAACTGCTCACATACAGGAACAATCAAAGATAAACAGAGAGGAAACATCCAAAATAGGATACACAGTCAATCAGTTGAAGGAAACGG
>CM053742.1:50608712-50623937 GCA_028658305.1 Pachyuromys duprasi
ATCCATCCCCGACCTCAAGCTGTACTACAGAGCAATAGTTATAAAAACAGCATGGTATTGGCATAGAAACAGAATAGTGGATCAATGGAACCAAATAGAAGACCCAGAAATGAACCCACACACCTATGGAAACTTGATTTTTGCCAAAGAAGCCAAAACCATTCAATGGAAAAAAGACAGCATCTTCAACAAATGGTGCTGGTCCAACTGGATAGCTGTATGCAGAAAAATGAAAATAGATCCATATTTATCACCTTACACAAAGCTAAAGTCCAAGTGGATCAAAGACCTTAACAAAAAGCTTTCTTTTAAATGTAATGTGTAATCTTGGATAAGATCTAAAAATAGTGAAAACAAAATTAGTATAAAAATTAGACAGATCTCATAGTTTGGGTCATAGTAACGCACCAGTGTTAGTTTCTTAGTTTTGACAATTCATCATAGTAATAAATAATTGTCAACACTAGGGGAAAGTGAGTGAGAAGCATAGAGACACTCTCTAAGCAGTCTTTGAAAGTATTATGTAAATCTAAACTTATTACAAAATATTTAGTTTTATTAGGTAAATAAAAGTCTTTGTGGGACCTGAAGAGTTGACTCATTTGGCAAAGTGCTGGCTGAATAAGTTTAGGGACCTGAGTTTTAATTGTTAGTGTCCATCAAAATGCTGATGCTGGCAATGAACCCCTATAACTCCCATGCGGGGGTAAAGGGATATGTGAAGACAGGCAAATCTATAGACTTCACTGGATAGCCAGTCTAGGTGAACTTGTGATCGACCATACTAGTTCAGTGAAAGACCCTGTCACAAACTGAAGTGAGGAGGAACTAAGGAAGGTGAATGATATTGACCACTGCTGCACACACGAGCACAATTGTACATGAATACACATGTGTGCATATCTACAGAACCATATATACACACAGTACAAAGACACTCCTTGCACACACACACACACACACACACACACACACACACACACACACACACCTGTCCTGTTAGTCTCCTACACTTAAGCCCCTTGTTTGTCAGGGATCATAGAGAACTCTTCTCTAATCATCTCATCTCTGAGAGTTCATCAAACATGCAACTCCTTCCAATTAAGCTCCAGCTCCTGCATTGCTTTGCTTCCTTAAAATCAAATAACTTTTTGCTGAGTACACTTCTCAAGCAGACAGCAATTCAGTTCTCACTGAGTTTCTCTCATTTGACTGCACACCCTTTTAGATAATTGAACTGTAACACAGAGAATGAACAAAGATTGTGTGAAGAGTCTCTTGAATTGTCAATGGGAAAAAAAGAGTGTTCTTTGCTATATTTTTTTGCATAGAGGATGTGATTATGACAGTTGTCAAGGAAAAAGTGATAGCTTAGATTGAATACTCTTAGAAACAAAGTCCTAGCACTTAAATGTTTTCTAAACTCTTTTCACATATATTTTATCTACTCTAAATGTGAGATAGTAGGCCAGAGTGTCTTGTAAGGGAGTAACAAACTCCTCAGTTTTTAGTATTCCCTTAATTAATGTAGAACAGTGTTTTTTTTTTTCCCTCTGTGTTAGTCTTGAGCTTTGTGAAGCTCAAGAGAGCTTACTATTATGTAGAATAGAGAACAGTTATAGTAAGGCTACAAATCCTGGATGGAATTTGTAAAACTTGTGGTAAGTGGTGTACAGTGATATTTCTGCTTCCTATGATAAGATCAAAACCATCAGATATGACAGGGATTTTCCTGCAATATATGTTACATCTTTGATTGCTAGAGCTACCTTCCTCCCTTACCAGTCCATATGCCTACATCCTGGAGCTAAATGGTTAGTTCAAGAAAGTCTTCTAAGATAGTGGAGGGCCTTTTTAGTCACGGGTATATGCATACCTGCACTCCCCTGGTAGAACATCCCCTGCTAGTAAAGTAAAAAGAAAAATTCCAAAAGAAAAAAAAAGAAATATAAGTGATTTTGAGGGTGTGCTTCATTGTATAATAAAATATTTAGATGTGGCTGTTTATCTTTTTTTAAACTTGTCATATATCTTTTGTTTATTATTATTATTTTATATTAATTACAGTTTATTCATTTTGTATCCCAGCTGTGGCCCCCTCTCTCATCCCCTCCCAATCCCACCTTCTTATAATCTTCTCCTCCCATGCCCCTCCTCCAATCCACTGATAGGAGAGGTCCTCCACCCCTTCCCTCTGACCCTAGCTTATCAGATCTCATCAGGACTGGCTGCATTGGAACTCAGTGGCTACTTTTCTTATTAGGTAATATTTATGTTCAGTAGACTAATCAGAATCTAATTTTAGGTACTGACAAATGAGGCAGAGGAAAGGAAGTATTAGGTCAGGGCGATAGATCTTAAACACATGGAAGTTGAAGCCCACAGGATCAAGTATGGTATAAAAGAAAAAAAATGTTCATTTATTTATTCAACATATTTTTAAGAACTTAATTATGTGAAAAGTACTATTATAGGCATTAATATAGTTCAGGCTTTTTTGTGTGGAAACGACAGATAAAAGCAACCATGAACATGTGGCTTATGAAGATGGTAGACATATATGTAATATATTAAAATAAATAATTGCTGAAATAAAGCAATAATAAATAAGATAACTGATAAGAATATTGACTGGGTGTAGTTGTTATTTCAGAGCTAGTTAATCATAGTTTAGAGAATGAAAATTTTTCTTATAACAGCAAACTGAAAATAATGAAGCTTGGATGACAAAAGACAAATGCTACTGAAGGAGAGATGCATACACCCTTCATTCTGGTTTATTTTATTATTTTTTATATGGGGGACTTGAATCCCCAAGTATGGAGTAGAATCCTAAGTCTTGAAAACCAGAGTCATCTTTCGCCTGTAATTCAGAATGAATTGCAATAATTTATATGTCTTCATTTTGAAACTTTCTTCTATACACCAGATATGTTGTAGCCTTGTGATATTTTGTGCAACACAACTCCCTTATCAGATTCTTTTAGAGTATAATATAAATCTAAGAGATGGATTGGAATGAAGCCAAAACATGCAGAGACTTTCAAAGCAATCTGGAAAATATTAAAATTGGGGTTGAAGTTCTGAATATTAGCATCTACAAGGAATTCTTAAATGACACAAAATAAAGAGGTGATGGAAAGAAAAACAAAATCAAAATATAGCTCATGAATGAAAATCTATTTATTTATTTGATTTATTTTAAATAAAACTTAAAAAATAATATGATGATGTCTTCTTGCTTTCTTTTCATAGAAACAGACAGAAAACATATTCTTAATTGGTTTTATATAATTTTAAAATCAGAATTTATTCAAAGACTTAGACACACCTAAGTGAAAAAATGTGTTCAACAAATGCAGTAGTTAATACAGTATTTGTTACTGAACACATTGAGTCAATATTTAGTAAGTACATAGATAAAATCCTTAAAATATCTCACTCAAGTTTATTTTTTATGTAACAGTTATCGTCCTAGTGTCTAAATGCTTGTATAGATATTCACAGCATGCATAATACAGAAAGTGAATAGATTCTATGAAGTTGCACTTCATGACCATGTGAAATGACATAGGGAGTTTAGAGAATGCATAAAATTGTCATACAGAAAGTTCCTATTGAATGAAGGGGGATAAAGAAAGACCTGTATTGTATAGGAGCTCCAAAAGGAGACCAACAGAGCCAAAAACCTGGGCCATTGGGGCCATGAAGAGACTGATACCCCAACCACGCACCATGCATGGAGAGGACCTAAAGCCCTTGATCATATCTAACCCATAGACTCAGTCTCCAAGTGGGTTCCCTAGTAAGGGGATCAGGGGCTGTCTCTAGCATGAACTCAGTGGCAAGTTCTCTGATCACCTCCTTCTGGGCGGTATCACCTTGCCAGGCCACAGAAGAAGACAATGCAGCCATTCCTGATGAGACCTGATAGCCTAGAGTCAGGTAGAAGGGGAAGAGGTTCCCCCCTATCAGTGGACTAGAGGAGGGGCATAGAGGGAAAAGAGGGAGTGAGATGGAATTGGAAGGAGAAGAGGGAGCAGGCCACAGCCGGAGTACAAAGTGAATATAACAAATAATAATTAATAAAAATGAAAAAAATAATATTTTATATTTCTTATGAACCAATGCATTTATTAATACATATTTGACTTCCATATGCATAACTGTGAAATTATTTTAACTTAAAAATTATGAAACACATACAAGGTTACTTTGGTGTTTACCTGAGGTTTACATATGAGTAGTCAACAAGAAAGAGTGAATTAATGATTACTAAGATGTATTGCATGATTGAACCCCCTGCTGTGTGTATACCAAAGGAAAAGTCAAAATGTCAACTTTCATGGCTGACTCATTTGATGTTAAGTGTGTAAATCCTTATGGTCCCAATTCCCCACTTATTGAGTTCTGAGAAATGTTGCCCAATGAAATGAACTAACTTGTTGTTGAATATTATCATGCCCTTGGATTTTATTTTTGTCCCAGAAATATGTTTCTAGAACAAGACATTCTATTTACTCTGGTATATGTTTTATAACACATTTTTTAAACATCAACATAGTTTTGCTATGTAATTGATATAGCATGTATTTAATTGTTTTTTCTGCTTCTCTTACAGTTTTTCCTCTTCTTGTACAATCGAGTAAAATCTTAAAAGATTAACTCAGATATTTAATATTAATTGATTATTTAAATTAAAATTTGTTTATACAGTAAAAAATAGTTTTGCTAAATAAATACGTCTTTTCTTACCATTGCATCAGAGCGGACACAATATGTTAACTTGCATTCTTAACTCAAAGGATAACAGCTATTAACATGATGATTTATAATGATACTGACAGTGAAATTACTTAAATGTTTATATAACCTGTTTGAACTGTACATAGTTACTACAATATTTACAAAAGTATATCCAGACACATTATGATCACTTTAAGTCATAGTAGCTTTGGTACCTTATTTTATTCTTAGACAATTGCTATGATCATTTCTATAATTTGTTATCATTTGTGATGTATGTTGAGTGTACAATAAAGTTTTAAATATATAAGCATCACACTCTACAGTCTCTTCTGATATTATCCATTGTCATTTTTTAATAAATGTAGAGTAAACAATTGGATTTGGGGTGATGATAATCATGTTGACAACATGTGGATACAAAATCAATCTTTAAGTAGATACTGTCCCTGCCCCCCAAAAGAGGAAGTTGAAGATAGACAACACCAAAATCTCAGGATACTAAGAAGCATTAATGACAGCTATACCACTCCTAGGCATATATCTGAAATATGCTCAAGCATACAACAAGGACATTTGCTCAATCATGTTCATAGCAACTCCATTCATTATAGCCAGAATCGGGAAAAAAAAAATCCAGATGTCCCTCAATTGAGGAATGGATACAGAGATTGTGGTACATTTACACAATGGAATACTACTAAGCTACTAAAAACAAGAAAATCATGAAATTTGCTGGCAAATGGTGGGAACTGCAAAAGATCGTCTTTAGTGAGGTAACTCAGAAGCAGAAAGACACACATGGTATATACTCACTCATAAGTCATTATTAGACATATAATACAGGTTAAACATACTGAAATCTATAGTCCCAAAGAAGCTAAAAAAACTAGGAAGACCCTAGGGAAGATGTTCAATCCTCATTCAGAAAGGCAAAATCATACACACTGAAAGCAGGAAAAGTCGTGGAACAGGACAGGAACCTACCACAGGCCTCTGACATACTCTGCTGATCGAGGTATCAAGGGAGAGGCTGAGACGCATAACCAAACTTTGGGCAGAATGCAGGGAATCTTATGAAAGGAGAGGGAAATAGACCTGGAGGGGACAAGATCACTTAAAGGAGACCAACCAAGCCCCAAAAATCTGGGCCCTTGGGCCCAGAACTGATACAGAGACTGATACCTGAACTAAGGACCATACATGGAGAGGACCTAGAATCCCTGCTCAGATGTTGAAGATGCTGTCTTTTTTCCATTGTATGGGTTTTGCTTCTTTGTCAAAAATAAAAATCAAGTATCCATAGGTGTGTGAGTTTATTTCTGGGTCTTCTGTTTGATTCCATTGATCCACTATTCTGTTTCTATGCCAGGACCATGATGCAGGTTTTTGTTTTTGTTTTTACCATTGCGCAGTAAATCAGGGATGGAGATATCTACAGAAAATCTCTTGTTGTACAGGATTGTTTTCAAAATTGTAGGTTTTTTTGTTTTTCCATATGAAATTGAGAATTGTTCTTTCAAGGTCTGTAAAGAATTGTGTTGGTATTTTGATGGGAATTGCATTGAATCTGTAGATTGATTTTTGGCAAGATGGCCATTTTCACTATGTTAATCCTACTAATCCATGACCAAAGAAGAACATTCCATCTTCTGGATATCTTCTTCAATTTCTTTCTTCATAGGCGTGATTTTTTTTTTCTGACAGGTCTTTCACTTGCTTAGTTAGAGTTGCACCAAGGTACTTTATGGCTATTTTTGAAAGGTGTTGTTTCCTAATATCTTTCTCAGCCTTCTTGTCTTTCCTATACAGAAGAGCTTCTGATTTTTTTTTTTTGAGTTGATTTTGTATCCAGCCACTTTGCTGAAGGTGTTTTCCAGCTGAAGGAGTTCTCTGGTTGAATTTTGGGGGTCACTCATGTATGCTGTCATTTCATCTACAAATGTGATACCTTGATTTCTTCCTTTCAGATTTGTATCCTTTTATCTCCTTTAGTTGTTTTATTGCTCTAGCTAGGACTTCTAGTACTCTGTTTCCTTATCCCTGATTTCATTAGGATTGATTTCAGTTTTTCTCTGTTTAGTTTGATGTTGACTATAGGTTTGCATGTATATTGCCTTCACTGTGTTTAGTTATGGTCTTTGTTTCCCTGATCTCTCCAAGGCTTTAAACATGAAAGGTTGTTGGATTCTGTCAAATGCTTTTTCTGCGTCTAAGTAGATGATCATGTGGTTTTTCTCCTTCAGTTTGTTTAGATGGTAGATTACATTGATGGATTTCCATATATTGAACCAACCTTTGCATGTCTGGGATGAAGCCAACTTGGTCATGGTGGATGATATCTTTTATGTGTTCTTGGGTTCGGTTTGCAAGTATTTTATTGAGTATTTTTGCATCAATGTTCATAAGAGAGATAGGTCTGAATTTCTAGTTCTCTTGGGTCTTTGTGTGGTTTAGGTATCAAGGTGACTGTGGCTCCATAGAAAGAGTTTGGTAATTTTCCTTCTGTTTCTATTTTGTGGAGTAGTTTGGAGTTAGCCCTTCTTTGAAACTGTCTGGAATAATTCTCTGCTGAAATCATCTGTCCCTGGGCTTTTTTTTTTCATGACTGCTTCTATTTCCTTTGGGTATATAGGAATATTTATTCTATTTACCTGATATTGATTTGATTTTGGTAAATGGAATCTATCAAGAAAATCATATGTTTTAATTGATTTTCAAATTTTGTGGCATATATGCTTTTGAAGTAACACCTAATGATTTTTTTGATTTCCTCAGGGTCTGTTGTTATGTCCCACTTTTCATTTCTGATTTTGCTGGTTTGTATAGTTCCTCTCTGCTTTTTAGTTAATTTGGCTAAGGGTTTGTCTATCTTGTTGATTTTCTCAAAGAACCAGGTCTTGGTTTCATTGATTCTTTGAATTGTTTTCTTTGTTTCTAATTCATTGATTTCACCTTTGAGTTTGATTATTTCCAATTGTCACTTCTCTTGGGTGTGTCTCATTCTTTATTTTCTAGCTCTTTTAGGAGTGCCATTAAGTTGCTCATATGAGATGTCTCAAACTTCTTTCAGGAGGCACTTAGTTTTATGAACTTTCCTCTTAGCACTTCTTTCATATGCCCATAAATTTGGATAATTTTGTTTTCATTTTCTTTGAATTTTAGAAAGGGTCTATTTTCTTTTTTCATTTATTTCCCTGATCAAGCTGTCATTGAGTAGAAAGTTGTTTAGTTTCCATGTGTATGTAGGCTTTTTGTTATTTCTGTTGTTTGGGGATGTGTGTCTAGTTTTAGGCCATGCTGGTCTGATACACTAGATTATTTTGATCTTTTTGTATGATTTTCTTAAAAATATTTTCCAGACCTTGGAGCCTGGAATCTTCTTTTTCATCTATTCCTATTATTCTTAAATTTCATCTTTTCATGGCATCCTTGATTTCATGGATGATTTGTGTTTGGAACTTTTCTGATTTTACTTTTTGTTTGAGAGATGTATCAGTTTGTGCAATTGTGTCTTCAGCACCTGAGATTCTTACATCTCTTGTATTCTGTTGGTGATGCTTACCTTTGTGTTTCCTGATGTTTTCTTTAAGTTCCCTAGTATAGTGTTTTCTCTGTTTGTGTTTTCTTTAATGATTCTAATTCTGTTTTCATGTCTTGCACCATTTTCTTCATAAGTTTGAATGTGGATTCCTGTTTTTCCATGATGGCCTTTATTTTATTTATTCATTTCCTCTTTATGTGCCTCTCTTTGTGTGGCTTTATTTGCCTATATTTCTTGGAGTGCTTTGTTTATTTTCTCCTATGTGCTGCTATTTTTGTGTGTGACTATTTCTTTGAAAATTTTGTTCCTTTCCTCTTTATGTGCCTCTAATATCTCAATAAGCATAGCTTTAAAATCATTTTCATGTGTTTCCAATGAATTAAAATATCCATTGATTTTGGGGGATTGCTAGTGAAGAGATGATGTCCCGATTTTTGTTGGATGTATTCTTATGCCTGCTTTTAGCCATCTGATAGTCAGTAACTTTTGCTGTTTGTTCTTGGAGTCTATACTTCTGACAGTGTCTCTCTGACTTGGGTTTCTGGAGTATTTTTCAGGAAGATGAGAGGGTTCCACAGGTTCTAGAATGGATGGTGGTGTTTGAGCTGTAGCTAAGGGAGGAAGGTCCCAGGCACATGTGGGCAAGCATGTGCGTGTGCATGGAAGTGTGCCTTGAAGGACAGGGTGTTATCATGTGTAGAAGCCTAGAAGGGTGGAGCTTCATCACAGGAGGGGTTGATGGCTCTGTTTGAGGGTGCAATGCTCATTTGCAGATGCCCTGAATTCCTCAGTGGCCTATAGGCCTCTATTCCTGGTATTCAGATTTGTCCAGCCTCTTGGAATTATTTGCCCAGACTCCAGTGGTAGACCCACTGAACAGGGGCTTCAATGTTGAGAACACTGACCCAAGCATCCCTATGTTGCCTGCAGTGTGGGTGTGGGTGGGAAGGATCTGATATCTGGCTACTAGCTTAGAAGGATCCTGGATCTGGGGCTCTACCAATACTCACTTAAAGGGCCCTTCACTTGCTCGTAAGGTGAATTAAATATCACAGGTGTTCCCCTTCTTCTCTACTCTCAGATTTGGTCCTGCAGGGGTATTTGTGTTTGTAGGAGATCTGTCAGCTCAGTTGTTTTCACTGATTGCCCACCAGGCAGGGAGTTCTGTTATTAGGGCAGATGACTGTTTTGTCTCCGTCACCAACTTGGAGGCTCCTGCTTAGGCTAGTGGTGGCCTGGCCGAAGCTGCAGACCTGTGAGGCTATAATGCCACAATCTCTGCAGTCTCAGTCACCAAGCATGGAAGCTCATGCTTTGGGGCAACCAAATGCCACCTCCACCAAGCAGGAAAGCCAGTGCTTGGGGTAAGGGGAAGTGCAGGAGGGTTGAATATTCACCACTCTCAAGTCCCCAGAGATGTCCATGGGTGAGCTGGATCTAAACTATCCCAACTAACCGGTTATCTGCTCTCACCCAGGAAGCCTCAATGCTGATGTTCTGGCTTCAGCTGCAATTCCACACAATATCAGAGTTTGGGATCCTGTGCCCCTCAGATATGATGTGTGCTGGTCACTGCCATCTTGGACCTATCTTGCTGATCCATCCAAATTGTAAGCATTTATTGTTTCTTTTTAAATTAATTACAATTTATTCACTTTTTATCCCAGCTGTAGCCTTCTCTCTTATCCCCTCCCAATGTACCTGATTTCTTAATTGGATTACTTGGTTTAACTTCTTGAGTCTTTTATATATTCTGGATATTAGCCACCTGGCAGATGTAGGTTTGGTGAACAACTTTTCCCATTATGTAGGCTCTTGCTTTCTTCTGTTGACAGTGTCCTTTACTTTACAGAAGTTTTCAGTTTCAGGAGGACTCATTTGTTTATTGTTGATCTAGAACCTATGCTGTTGGTGTTCTTTTCAGGAAGTTGTCTTCTGTGCCAATGAGGTGAAGGCTCTTACCTGCTTCTTCTTTAAACAGATTTATTGTGTCTGGTTTTCTGTTGAGGTCTTTGGTTCACTTGGCCATCATGTACCCACTCTTAAATTAAAATTCTTGGGTTCAAAACTTGGTTTCCTGTGCATATTGAATACTTGATTTTCAACAATTTACATGCTCTATATATTTGATATCTCATCTTTAAGATAGACATAGTAACAGTACTTATCCAGGCCTTGATTAAAATATCATCAGACAAGCAGAACCACCTCAGCCAACAGAGACTAAAAGGTTTCAACAAGATGTTTAGCCATTATGCAATTTTAGGACCTAGATAATTTCTATAAGTTTCTCTTTAGCATTTGATGGTTAGACCAAGGTCAACAATGACAGAGGGAGGGGACAAACACAAATCGAAAGTACAAAAAATTAAACTGGATCCCATGAGGACATCTGGAAATTGTATTTGAGTTTCATCACTTCTAGCCTTAATGATGTGGAAGACATACAGTTGAAGCCAGTTCCCTTCACTACAGAGCTTAACACTCACATTATCTTGGATTTAGAGACACTGAAAGAGCTAAAAATTTCAACTTTTGTAATGACACTGAGAAGGGTTGCTAGTTAAGTATTCATAATTATTATATGAAATGGCAGTTTGTCCCACAGTAACCTTTAGAGGATTAAAAATGGATTTTCTCAGTTTTTATCATTCAAATATTAAGTGAATTACTCTTGTGGACAGCTCTGACTTGACACGTTACATGGGAAGTGATTTCAGAAGCACGCTGTAGATTATAACCACTTTAGCTCAAAATAAGTAGAGTAGTATCAAATAGAAATATGTCCTTTTACTGAATAGTTTGCATTTTTCTCTCTAAACTTAGTCTTTCCCTTTCTGAATTCTGTTGGATATTCAAGAGTCTGACCTTTACTGATGTGTCAATTCAGCTATTTTTGGCTTTTGATATCTTGGTAAAGCCAATTTGAAGTGGTAACAGATGAGAGGAAAAAGAGTTCAGAGTATTTATCCTTTATAGATGATCCTTTGTTGTTAGTTGCTGAATTATTCTACCAAAGGCCACAATTTGTTGGGAGAGTGTGACCATTAATTTTGATTGTCAGCTGAATAGGACAGCTGGGTGTAGTGGTGCACACAATTAAACCCAGCACTTGGGAGGTAGAGGAAAACACATCAATGAGTTCTATGCCAGCCTGGCCTACACCGTGAGTTCCAATACAGCCATGGCTTTTACACAAAGAAACCCTGTCTCAAAATACAAACAAACAAAAACACAGAAAGAAACAGAAAATAAATACTTAGGATATTGTTGAAGTACACCTTTGGGTCTGTCTGTGAGGGCCTTTCTAGAATGGGTTAATCACATAGGTGTGGTGAGGACTTATTCTGAATATAGGTGGGACCATCCTATGGGCTGAGGTCTCTCAATGAAAAATAAAGGAAATAAGGAGACTTGATGAGCATAGCTATTACCCTTTCTCCGCTTTTTGGTTGATACCATTGACTTAGCTGCTCCATCACCAGCCATTTATCATCATATATTCCTCTAAACCATGAGGCAAAATAAAACCTTCCTCCTTTACATTGTTTATTTTCAAGCATTTTTTCAGAGAAATGACGATATTAACTCATACATGGAATGTCCAACTACTATAGACATCGTTATGGGTTCTTTATTTCTGGAATGCAATGATTTATCTATTTAGCCTGGGGTGGCAATAGTTACATTCCTATTTACAAATGCCTGGAAACTTCGCTATTTACTTTTTTAATATAATGTTTTTATTTATTGTGATTTATTCACTTTGTATCCCAGCTGTAGCCCCACTCTCGTCCCCTATCAACCCTGTGGTCCCTCCCTCCCTCCCTCCATCATCTCCTCCCATGCCCATTTCACAATCCACTGATAGTGGAGAACCTCTTCCTCTTACATCTGACCCTAGCCTATCAAATCTCATCAGGACTGTCTTTCATAGTCTTCCTCTGTGGCCTGGTAAGGCTGCCCCACCCCTCAGAGGGAAGTGATCAAAGAGCCAGCAACTGAGTTCATTTCACAGATAGCCCCTGTTCCACTTACTAGGGAGCCCATTTGGAGACTGAGCTGCTATGGGTCACATCTGTGCAGGGATTCTAGATTATCTACATTTGTGCAGTGTAATAAATAAGGGTCTATTTGCATTTTTCTACATGTAGATATACAGTTAGACCAGCACCATTTGTTGAAGATGTTATCTTTTTTCCATTGTATGGTTTTGGCATCTTTGTCAAAAATCAGGTGTTCTTAAGTATGTGGATTTATTTCTGGAATTCTATTCTATTCCATTGATCCACCTGTCTGTTTCTATGCCAATACCATGAAGTTTTTATTACTATTGCTCTATAGTACAGCTTGATATCCAAGATAGAGATACCTCCAGAAGATTTTTTATTGTAGAGGATTGTTTCAGCGATTCTAGGTTTCTTGTTATTCCACATGAAGTTGAAAATTTTTTTTCAAGATCTGTAAAGAATTGTGTTGGTGATCTGATGGGAATTGCATTGAATCGCTAGACTGTTTTTTATAAGATGGTCATTTTTCCTATGTTAATGTTACTATGCCATTGGCATGGAGATATTTCCATCTTCTGATATCCTCTTTAATTTCTTTCTTCAGAGACTGGAAAAATTTTTTTTCATACGAGTCTTTGACTTGCTTGGCTAGAGCTACACAAAGGTACTTATGTCCTTTGTGCTATTGTGAAGGGTATTATTTCCCTAAACTATTTCTCGGCCCATTTCTCTTCTATATACAGGAAGATTATTGATTTTTTGAGTTAATTTTTTATCCAGTCACTTAACCTAAGGTGTTTACCAGCTGTAGAAGTTCCCTGGTAGAATTTTTGGGGTCACTCATATAAACTATCTTATCTTCAGCAAATAGTGATACTTTGACTTCTTCCTTTCCAAACTGAAACCCCTTGATCTCTTTTATTTGTATAATGCTCTAGCAAGGACTTCAAGAACTATGTTGAAGAGATACAAAGAGAGTTGGGCAGCTTTGTCTCATCCCTGATTTCAGTAGGATTGATTTAAGTTTCTCTACATTTAGTTTAATGTTGATTATAGGCTTGCTGCATATTGATTTTACTATGTTTAAGTAAGTGCCTTATACCCCTGATCACTCCAGAACTTTAAACATGAATGGGTGTTGGGTTTTATTAAATGCATTTTCAGCATCTAAGCAGATAATCGTGTGGTTTTGTGCTTCAGTTTATTTATATGATGGATTACATTGTTGGATTTCTGAATATTGAATCAATCCTGAATAACTGGAAGGAAGCCTACTTGGTCATAGTAGATGATATTTTTGATGTGTTCTTGTATTCGGTTTGCAAGTATTTTGTGAAGTATTTTTGCATCAATTTTGTAAGAGAGATCGGCCTGAAATTCTCTTCCTTTCTTGAATCTTTGTGAGGTTTAGGTGCCAAGGTAACTGTGGCTTCATAGAATGAGCTTGGCAATATTCCTTCTGTTTCTATTTTGTGGAATAGTTTGAAGAGTATTGACTTCTTTGGAAGTCTGGTAGAATTCTGCACTGATATCATCTGTCCCTGTGCTTCTTTTTTTTTTTTTTTTTTTTTTTTTTTGGATGGGAGACTTTTCATGACACCTTCTATTTTCTTAGGGGATACAGAACTATTTAATTTATTTACCTGGACTCTCTTCAGCTTTGGCAAGTGGAATTCATCTAGAAAATTGACCATTTCATTTAGGTTTTCAAATTTTGTGGTGTATATGCTTTTGAAATAAGACCTAATGATTTGTTTAGATTTCCTCAGTGTCTGTTGTTGTGTCCCACTTTTCATTTCTGATTTCGTTTATTTTGATGGTGTCTCTCTGTCATTTAGTTAGTTTGGCTAAGGGTTTGTTTATCTTGTTGATTTTCTCAAAGAACCAGCTCTCACTTTCATTGATTCTTTGAATTGTTTTATTTGTTTCTAATTTATTGATTTAGCCATGATTTTGATTGTTTCCAGCCATCTATTCCTCTTGGGTTTGCCTGCTTCTTTTTTTCCCTAGGGTTTTCAGGTGAGTCATTAAATTATTTGTATGAGATATTTCTCATTTCTTCTTGAAGTCTCTTAGAGCTATGTACTTTCCTTTTATTACTGCTTTCATTGTGCCCCATAAGTTTGGGTATGTTGTGCCTTCATTTTCATTGAATTCAAGGAAGTCTTTAATTTCTCTCTTTGTTTCTTCCCTGACCCATGTGTCATTGAGTAGCGAGTTGTTCAGTTTCCATACGAGTGTAGGCTTTTTGCTATTTCTATTGTTGTTGAGGTCCAGCTTTAGTCCATGGTGGTTAGATAGGATACAAGGGACTATTTTAAAGTTCTTGCATCTATTCAGGCTTGTTTTGTGACAAACTAAATGGTCTATTTTTGAGAAGTTTCCATGTGGTGCTGAGAAGAAGGTACATTCTTTTGTCTTTGGCTGAACGCTTTTGTAGATGTCTGTTAGGTCTAGCTGATTCATTACCTCTGTTAGAGTCATTGTTTCTTGATTTTTTGTTGTTGTTTTTTTTAATCTAAAATCCCTCTGGCATAACATTCTTTTTTTTCATTTATTTATTTTTATATCAATCACAGGTTAGGTGCTTTGAATCCCAGGCGTAGCCCCCTCCCTCATTCCCTCCTAAGCTCCAACTCCCTCCTCCCCGCCCCCTCCAAGTCCACCAACAGGGGAGGACCTCCTCCCCCATCCAACCCCAGCTTATCCTGTCTCCTCAGGGCTGCCTGCAATGTCCTCCCCTGGGATCTAGCCAGTCTGTCACTCCCTGGCTTGTATGGGGGAGGGTCAAAGAGTCAGCCATCAAGATCATGACTGAAACAGTCCCTGTTTCCCTCACTAGGGTCTTCAGTCCTACACCGAGCTATCATGGGCCCCATCTGTGCGGGGGTTCCAGGCCACATCCACACATGGTCCTTGATTGTA
>CM053742.1:50629699-50642930 GCA_028658305.1 Pachyuromys duprasi
CCCTCCCTCCCTCCCTCCCTCCCTCCCTCCCTCCCTCCCTCCCTCCCTCATGTCCTCCCATGCCCCTTCTGCAGTCCACTGATAGTGGAAGACCTCCTCCCAGGGCTTTCTATCTCCTTCTTCTGTAAGGTTTCCAGCACCCTGCCCAAAGTTTGGCTATGAATCTCATTATCTCCTTCAACATCCTGATGGGTAGAGACTTCCAGAGGCCTTCTGGGCAAAGTTCCTCTTCTGTTCCTTTTTGTCATCTTCTTCCAATGTCTACCCTGTTTGCCCTTCTGAGTGAGGTTTCAGCCTCTTCCCTAAGGTCCTCCTTGTTGTTTAGCTTCTTTATAACTATAGATTTTAGTATGTTTATCCTATAATATATGACTAATATCCATATATAGCTGAGGATATATCAGACGTGTCTTTCTGTTTCTGGGTTACCTCACTCAGGATGACCTTTCCTAGTTCCTACCATTTGCCTGCAAATTTTGTGATTTCCTTGTTTTTAATTGCTGAGTAGTGTTCCATTGTGTAACTGTAACACAATTTCTGTTTCCATTCCTCAACTGAGGGACATCTAGGTATTAAAAATAAAGCTGCTATGAACATAGTTGAGGAAATGTCCTTACTGAAAGGTGGGGCATTTTGGGGTATACACCTAGAAGTGGTATAACTGGATCTTGAGGTAGCACTATTCCTAATTGTCTAAGAAAGCACCAGATTGATTTCCAAAGTGGTTCTACAAGTGTACATTCTCCCTAGCAGTAGAGTAGGGTTCTTCTTTTTCCACAACCACTCCAGCATGACTCATCCTTTGAATTTTTTATCTTAGCTATTCTGATGGGATGAGGTGGAAACTCAGGGTCATTTCGAATTTCATTTCCCAAATGACAAGGATGTTGAGCATTCCATTAAGTGTTTCTCTGCCATTCTATATTCCTCTGTTAAAAATTCTCTGCTTAGCTTTGTACATCAGCTTTTAATTATATTACTTGGCTTGTTGGTGTTTACCTACTTCTATTCTTTATATATTCTAGACATTAGCCCTCTGTCAGATGTAGGTTTGGTGAAGATCTTTCCTCAGTCTATAGGCTGTCATTTTGTTCTCATGACAGTGTCCTTTGCTTTATAGAACATTTTCAGTTTCATGAGGTCCCATTTATTTGTTGTAGATCTTAGAGCCTATGCTGTTGGTATTCCGTTCAGGAAATTTTCTGCTGTGCCAATGAGTTCCAATCTCTTCTTCATTTTTTCTTCTAAGAGATTTAGTGTGTCTGGTTTTATGCTGAGGTCCTTGATCCAGTCGGACTTTAGTTTTGTGTGGATTGATAAATATGGGTCTATTTGCATTTTTCTACATGTGGAATTCCAGTTAGACCAACACCATTTGTTGAAGATGCAGTCTGTTTTCCATTGTATGGTTTTGGTATCTTAGTCAAAAGTCAGGTGTCCATAGATGTGTGGGTCTATTTCTGGGTCTTCTATTCTATTCCATTGGTCCAACAGTCTGTTTGTATTCCAGTACCATGTAGTTCTTATAACTGTTGTTCTATAGTGCAGCTTCAGATATGGCATAGAGCTATCTACAGAAGATTCTGGGTTTCTTGTTGTTCCATAAGAAGTCGAGAGTTGCTCTTTCAAATTCTGTAAAGAATTGTGTTGGTAATTTGATGGGAATTGCATTGAATCTGTAGATTACTTTTGGTAAGATGGCCATTTTTACTATGTTAATCCTGCCTAGCCTCAGCTTTTATGATATAGTCACAGAATGGACAGTGCTTCTCAGGGAATTGCTACAACTCACCTCAGGTGTAAGGTAACTGTGGGGTAACTGTAATAGCTGGTAGGGGTTCTCCTATCACCAGGATAAGTCCTGGAGACACTGGGTTTCTTGCTCTGAATTTAGTGAGTTGCTGCTGCTGCTCTTACACTGTTTGCTGGTTGAAAACCTCTTGAATAACAAGGGATCCCTGCAGTTTGGTCAGTTTAGGTAGGGAGACAGGTTGTGCCTTGAAGCAGTGTCTGTGGCTGATCCTGTGGAACCCAGGCTTCTCCAGGTCTGAGGTTGGAACACTGTACCCCTGTAACCAAGAGGTAATCAGTGGTTGCTGAGCACAGCCATCAAGTGTGTGTGAAGGAAACCCAGTTTCTGGTGTTTTGGGGCCACACTTTTGTCCGGGATTGTGAGTTGGGCACACAGGCAGAACTCTGGATTGGTGGCTGAGTGCTTGCTGGAGACATTTTTTTTTCAATTCCCATTATGTTCCACCATGAAAATATGCTATTGGAATAAAGATTAACAACTAGGTTGATCTTTAACGGCATCCATGAAACTGTGACAAGGCAATGACTGACACATCTCAGACTCTTTTCATTCAATGTACTTTGCAGATATGTATAGGTTTTTACTCTTGGTACAAGAAATAAAAGAATTGAAATTTAAGATATTTATGGGGCATTTTACCCAGAAAAAATGATTTTGTAGGCTTAGATACTGCATCAGAATATTGCAAACGAATACATATTCACATTTTAAATTAGAAACATATCTAAGGCATAAATGTCATTTCTTACCATTTACTTCTTTACAGGGGACCTAAAATATCTGGACATCTATCTGTCTTGATTCCGTTGGTAAGAGGGCTTATGATGTATTTTAATTAAGACAGAAAACAAATCCTTGAATAAATATTGCTTGAATGTTTGATTTCTCATTTAAGTAAAAGCACAGAAGCTCTTGGGAAAACTTCAAGTCTCCATGGCATCCAGGGATTCATTTTCATCTCTTAGTACAACAGGAAACTTGTCATGGGTTTTGGCTAAGGTAGGGCCATTCAGAAGACAGAGTAAATTTAGAGTTAATTGAATATTTTTATATAAGATTCCGTGTGGGGGTGTTGCATTCCAATAATAAGATCTGCTATTCCTTAAGTTTGACTTAGCAAAGCCTTTTCTTTTTCCTTGACTATTCTTGCCTTAGACTCTTTCATGTTCTTTCATATTTCCTTCTTTCCTGACAGATGACTAGGAAGAGAGTGAGTGAAGAAAAACAGATGAGAAAGAGAGGAGTAGGGAGGTACTGGAAATGAACAGAGAAAGAAGGGTCCAGGCAGCACAACAGATAAGAGGGTAGACAGAAGAAAGGAACAAAAAGCCAGGGAAATAGTTTCACGGTAAGAACAGAGGATATAGCATTTTTTCCTAGAACATACCTTGTATTACTAGGCAATTTAGTTTGTAGTATTTTATCTGTACCACACCATGAACAGGCACATATCACTCCCACTTTGGAAACAAAGAAAAAGGCTCACCTACACCAGAAAAAAGAAACTGTGAAAATTGCTCCAGGATGATGGAATTTGTTTTGAAGGAACATTTGCTTATTGCAAGATGTCTATGGCCTTGTCCTCTATATTGGACTACCTGTAGAGGCAACAGAAACAATGCATCAAAAGACAAAACATTCAGTAAAACAAATTGTTTGGTGTCACAAAAGCAGAATGCACAACATGAAATAACCTGTCATTACTTCTAGCTTTTGTTTCCCTTCATTACCTCTCACATGCCCCACTACTTTGATAGATTCAATTTGGTTAATGAGCTTTGCAAGGCAGATAACCAGGCAGGCAGAAAATAAAGCCCCAGCATTAGTCTTCACTTCTAGAGTTTTCAGACCATGCAGGCGAATTACCACTGATCTCACAATGAGCTCAACAGCAAGGCTTAGTCATAGAAACAAGGACCATACTGAAATCTACACACCTAAAGAAGATAAACAAGAAAGAAGACCCGGGGTGGGAGGATCAATCCTCACCTAGCAAGACAAATGGGATGGACATTGGATGTAGGAGAAAACAAGTAACAGGACAGGAGCCTACCACAGGGGGCCTCTGAAAGACTCTACCTAGCAGTGTATCAAAGCAGATATTAAGACTCATAACCAAACCTTTGGCAAAGTGCAGGGAATCATGTGAAAGAAGGGGGAGTTAGTAAGACCTGGAGAGGACAAGAGTTCCACAAGGACCAATTATATCTGGGGTCTTTTATGAGACTGTTTCTCCAGCCAAGAACCATGTGTGGATATAATCTAGAATCTCTGCTCAGATGTAGCCCAAGGTAGCTCAGTATCCAAATGGGTAGCCTACTAAGGGGAACAGGGACTCTCTGACATGAACTCAATAGCGAGCTTTTTGACCTCTCCCCTCCCCCAGGGAGGAGCAACCCTGCCAGGCCACAGAGGACTTTGCAGCCAGTCCTGAAGATATCTGATAAACCAGGTCAGATGAAAGTGGAGGAGGTCCTCCCCTATCAGTGGTCTTGGAAAGAGGCAGGGAGGAGATGAGGGAGGGAGAGTGGGATTGGGAGGGAATGAGGGAGCAGGATACAGCTGGGATGTAAAGTTAAAAAACTGTAACTAATATTCAAAAATGTTTTAAAAAGTGAAAAAAAAAAGAAACAAGGTCCAAATCAGTATTTTCTGATCTTTTGGAGGTAATAACTTCTTTGAGATTCTAGACAGTGTTAAAGATTCTCTTTCCAGAATTATGCATACACAAGCAAATTTTACATAACAAGTCAGGATTGTCAGAGACTTTTTCGAATCCCAAGGCTTGAATATGAGATAGAAATCTAAAACTCTCAATCTGGAACTAAAGAGAGTGAGAGTGAAATCTCAGACAATGGATTTTCATACAGCAAACCATTTTGGCTCTTCTACGATTTGCAATCCTGAGTCTTTTTTCAATATGTAGTTAGACATGATTATCTTCTCTCCCATCTTAAGACATATTCCTAGAGGAAAAACTGCCCAAATATTCCACTTACATTCTTATCTAGATTCTCATGTGGTAATTGATTCACACTCAAAAACATGGTCAACACCAACTCACTATGAAATTCTTTGTAGGCATGAGTGCTTGGTGTTAAAGGGAATATACATTGACTATTTGAATAATGAAGCTTACTGAGTCTTGAAACAGGGCTTACTACCTAGTCACTGATTACATTCCATTTTTATTTCAAAAATAACTGGTACAGTCTTTCAGAGGCCCTCTGTGGTAGGCTCCTGTCCTATTTTCTGTTTTTTCCTTCTTCCAATGCCCATCCCGTTTGTCTTTCTGAGTGAGTATTGATCATCATACCCAGGGTCCTCCTTCTTGCTAAGCTTCCTTAGATGTACAGATTTTAGTATGATTATCCTATATTATATGTCCGGTATCCACTTATAAGTGAGTATATACCATGTGTGTCTTTCTGCTTCTGGGATACCTCACTCAGGATGATCTTTTCCAGTTCCCACTATTTGCCTGCAAATTTCATCATTTCCTTGTTTTAATTATTGAATAGTATTCCTTTGTGTAAATGTACCACAGTTTGTGTATCCATTCCTCAGATGAGGGACATCTGGGTTGTTTCCAGGTTCTGGCTATTAGGAATAAAGTTGCTATGAACATGGTTGTACAAATGTCCTTGAGACTCTATCCAACAGTGTATAAAAGCAGATGCTGAGACTCATAACCAAACCTTGGGCAGAGTGCAGTGGATCTTAATGAAAGAATGGGGAGATAGTAAGGCATGGAGAGAACAAGAGCTCTACAAGGAGATCAATAGAACCAAAATATCTGGGCACAGGAGTCTTTTCTGAGACTGATACTCCAACCAAGGACCATGCATGGATATAACCTAGAACCCCTGCTCAGATACAGTCTATGGCAGTTAACTCTCCAAGTGGGCTCCCTAGTGATGGGAACAGGGACTGTCTCTGACATGAATTCAGTGGCTGACTCTTTGATCACCTTCCCCTGAGGGGAGAGCAGCCTTGCCAGGTCACAGAGGAGGACAATCCAGCCAGTCCTAATGAGACCTGACAAAGTAGGATTACATGGATTGGGAGGAGGACCTCCCCTGTCAGTAGACTTGGAGAGTGTCGTGGGAGGAGATGAAGGAGGGAGGGTGGGATTGGGAAGGATTGAGGGAGGGGGCTACAGCTAGGAAACAAAGTGAATAAGCTGTAATTAATATAAAAATAAAAAAATAATTAAATAAAAATAACTGGTGTGTCATTTAGAAAACTGATTAACAAATTGGCAAACGAGTAAACCCCTAAACAACTTAGATTTTTTTATATTAATTTTTATTTTTTATATTAATCACAGGTTATTTACTTTGTATCCCAACCATAGCCTCCTCCCTCATTCCCTCCCAACCCAACCCTCCTTTCCTTTTCTCCTCCCTGCTCCTTTCCAAGTTCACTGCTAGGGGAGGTCCTCCTCCCTTTCCAACTGACCCTAGCTTATCAGGTATCTTCAGGACTGGCTGTCATGTCCTCTTCTGTGACCCAGCAAGGCTTTTCCTTCCTCGGGGGGTTGGGAGGGAGGTAAAGGAGCCAGTCATTGAGTTCATGTCCCCTTACTAGGGTACCGACTTGGATACTGAGCTACCATGGGCTACATATGAGCAGGGGTTCTAGGTTATATCCATACATGGTCCTTGGATGAAGAAACAGTATCATAGAGGACCCCTGTGCCCTGATATATTTTGTCCTTGTGGAGCTCCTGTCCTCTCCCAGTCATATAATCCCCCCACCGTTTTATCGTACAAGTCCCCGCACTCTGCTGAAGATTTGGTTATGAGTTTCTGCATCTGCTTTGATACATTGCTAGGTAGAGTCTTTCAAAGAATTTTTTTTAATTGATGCACTTCATTACAAATGTAACTAAGCCTTGTTCTGGTTTATATTTAATGGTGTGTGTTCTTAGTATTTCTACCTGCACTATGAAGGAATTGTTCTTCTAGCAATGCTTTTCAAAGCTCTTTAAACATATTTTCAGGAGTTCAATCATTTGTCTAAATAATTTTCTAATCCAAAATGCTCATGTATAAAGATAGAAGTAGAGATGTTATGATCCAAAGTTGTGAAATGATGCCAAGTAGTCAAGAGTCCTCCAGTAATATTTTATTATATGGATGTATCACAATGTTTCTTACTTATTTTCATCCAAGTGGAAAGTTCAATTGTTTCTAGTGATTATTCATGTTTAAGTCTTTAAAAGACTTTCTCCTGTTTCTCTTACATAAATACCCAGGGATAGAATAACTATTCATGTCATATTTGTGTTTAAATTTTAACATTTTCAAAAACTGTGAAATTATTTTCTAAAGTGAAAGTATTACTTTCCATTTCCAAGAAGACTGTATGAGAGTTCCAGTTGCTTTACATTCTTGACAACATTAATGTTAACCCATTGAATTTCAGTCATTCTAAAAGTTATGGCTTTGATTCACACTTAACTAAGGATAATGACACTGAATGTCTTTTTGCATGTTTTTTGGTGACCTGTATATTTTCTTTGTTGTAATTCAATTGTTTGTTTTTTTGTTTATTGTGTGTGTGGTGGTGGTGGTGGTGGAGAGTCACGTGCCATAGCGTGCATATAGAAGTCAGAGGATAACCTGTGGAATTCAGTTTCTTCCTTCTACCATATAGGTCTTAGAGCTTGAATCTAGGCTATCAGGCTTGGCAGCAAGTGTCCCCAACAAGCACCCTCCCCCCCTTATTGTGTGTGCCTGACTTGGGGAATGTATTTCATAATGCTTGGATGTGGATGTGAGAAGGAAGCATCAAGGAATGGCCTCTCTCCTTCCACTGTGGGGTCTAGGGATTGAACTCAATCTTGTGCAGCAAGTGCAGTTATGGCTCTCTTGCACAGGCTTAAGGTTTGACAGTCTTCAAGAGCCGGTAGGGGAAATGGGTGTCCTGACATAGCCTGAAATGAATCATGGTTCCCACCTAGGGCCTATGACACCCCTTCCATTTGTATTCCCGGCCTAACCTGTGATAGGCTCACAATCAAGGAGATGATGGGTCTTGAGCCACCTCTGTCAACAGGAGTAGTACCCACTTCATGGTGTTCTGTGCAGGGATATAAAGACTCTATGCTAACTCTGTACTGAGCTAGCTTTCCCATTCTCCCCTCCGCCTTATTTCAGTTACTGTGGTAGGCTCAAGGCCTTATCTCTGGACCAAAAGAGTTCACTGAAAAATCCAAGGCAGACGGTGAGGCTACCAAAGGCCACTGCAGTAGAATGATCAGGGGACATTAGCTCTGGTTTCTATGGGAGCAAAGCTCTGCCTACCACCTAAAAAAGGTGAAGACTGTAGATCTCTGATGGGATGCTGGGAGAGCATCTCTGGGGAAGGGAACTGAAAGAGCAGCAGATAGGAGACGGATAACTCAGGGTGTGTGTGCTAAAGGTTGGTAGAACACAGTGTAAGAAGCAGAGTAGGTTGAAGCTATGGAGATAAGTTTAAGTGGATACCTGAAAGAGTGCCCTGAGTAGTTGTATACCCCTAAAGTCAATGTCACTAGGTAGTGTGTTTGTGTTGCAAAGAAGTTAAGATCAAAATTCTGTTTTTGTTGTTGCTTTTTAAAATCAAGATAGAATAAATAGAAATGGGGTCTAGTATAGACAAGATAGCCCTGAACTTGATATGTAGGTGAGGATGACTTTGAACTAATGATGCTGCTGCTTGTAGCTCTAGTGCTGAGATTTACATATGTGTACTACCATGCCTGGTTTTATATGATACTGGGGATCAAACTTGGGCCTTTATGCATGCTGGTTAAGCATTTTACATACTGAACGAATTCCTAGCCCTCTAAAATTTTCTGCCCCTAGTCTTGGGTTTGTTTGTTTGAGTCTAAGTCAGAAGACAATTTGCAGGTGTTATTTCTCTCCTTCCACTGTGTGGAGCCCAGGGATCTAGCACAGGTCTTCACTTTTGGTGGCGAGCAATTTAGCAGCAAAGCCATCTTCCTGGCACCCTCAGCTCTCACTATGTAACCCTAGCATGCCTCGGCCCATTCTTTAGACCATGTTGGCAGCAAAGTCACAATGATCTGTGAGCTTCTGCCCGTCACTTGGGAGCTGGAGTTAAAGGCATGAACCACCAATTCCATGTGTGAAGAGCCCTTAAATTGCTAAACCAGACCCTTGGCCGTAAGTGTTATTTTGGGTTATACCCGGAGATTAATTCCCAACCCCATCTCTCCTATGACAAAAAGGCTTGCTTCTTAGCCCTCTAGACTAGTTAGAGATGAAGAAGATGAGGAAGTGGCCACCCCTTTCATCCAAGTGGTGACAATGACATCCTGGAGGATCAGAACAAGCCACAACCTAGGTAAGAAATGGAAGGTCTTAGAGACCTCTGTACACAGGGAGTTTGAGATCCCCAACAGGAACTGGCATGGGTGACACCAAAAGCTCCTATTCAATTGAATTCTTTTCCCAAAAGAGAGGAGTCAAATAGATGGAACTAGAAAATATCACCCTGGGTGAGGCAATGCAGACCTAGAAAGACACACATGATATGTATATACATGTATAAGTGCATTTTAGTCATATATTACAAGATAGATTTGCTACAATGCACAGACCCCAAGAAGATAAGTCTGATGGGCATCTTGGGCTTCATTTGGGCCCATTAGTTAGGAAGTGGGTGATATCTCTGACATGGAGTTTGTTACCTCATGTTTTAAATTAATTTTTTATTTTTATTAATTACAATTTTTTGACTTTGTATCCTACCTGCAGCTCCCTCCCTCCTCCCATACCAACCCTACCCACCCTGCCTCTTCTCTCCCACTGCTCCTCACCTAGTCCACTGATAGGAGAGGTCTTCTTCCCCTTGCTTCTGATCCTAGTCTATTAGGTCTCATCAGGAGTAGCTACAGTGTATTTCTCTGTGGCCTAGTAAGGCTGTTCTCCTCTCAGGGGGAGGTGATCAAAGAGCAAGCCAATCAGTTCATGTCACAGACAGTCTCTGTTCCCATTACAATGGAACCCACTTGAACACTGAACTGCCATGGGATATGTCTCTGAAGGGGTTCTAGGTTATCTCCACGCATGGTCTTTGGTTGGAGTATCAGCCTCAGAAAAGACCCCTGTGCCCAGATTTCTTTGTTCTGTTCCTCTCCTTTGCTCCTGTACTCTCCAGGTCTTGCTATTTCCCACTTCTTACATAAGATTCCCATCACTCTGTCCAGAGTTTAGCTATAAGTCTCAGCACCTATTTTGATAACCTGCAGGGTAGAATCTTTCAGAAGCCCTCTATGGTAGGCTCCTGTCCTGTTCCGTTTTCTCGCTCTTCTGATATCCATTCTCTTTGCCTTTCTGAATGAGGATTAAGCATCTTACTCAGAGCCCTCCTTCTTGAATAGTTTCCTTAGGTGTACAGATTTTAGTAATTTACCTACATTATATGTCTAAATCCACTTATGAGTGAGTATAGATCCTGTGTCTTTCTGCTTCTGGGCTACCTCACTCAGGATGATCTTTTCCAGTTCCTATCATTTGCCTGAAAATTTCATGATTTCCTTGTTTTCAGTTGCTCAGTACTATTCCATTATGTAAATATATCACATTTTCTCTATCCATTCCTCAACTGATGGGCATCTGGGTTGTTTACAGCTCCTGGGTATTACAAATAAAACCACTACAAACATAGTTGAGCAAATGTCCTTGTTGTGTACTTGAGCATATTTTGGATATATACCCAGGAGTGGTATAGCTGGATTTTGAAGAAGCACTATTCCTAATTTTCTGAGAAAGCACCAAATTGGTTTCCAAAGTGGTTGTACAAGTTTACATTCCCACCAGCAGGGGAGGAGGGTTCCCCTTTCTTCACATCCTCTCCAGCATGTGTTGTCACTTGAGTTTTTGATCTTAGCCATTCTGATGAGTATAAGGTGAAATCTCAGGGTCGGTCTGATTTGCACTTCCCTGATGACTAAGGACGTTGTGCATTTCTTTACGTGTTTCTCTGACATTCTATATTCCTCTATTTAGAATTCTCTGTTTAGTTCTGTACCCCAGTTTTTAACTGGATTACTTGATTTGTTGCTGTTTAACTTCTTAAGTTCTTTATATATTCTGGATATTAGCCCTCTGTCAGATATAGGGTTGGTGAAGATCCTTTCCCAATGTGTAGGCAGTCATTTTGTTCTGAAGACAGTGCCTTTTGCTTTACAGAAACTTTTCAGTTCCATGAGGTGCCATTTGTTGATTGTTGCTCTTAGAGCCTGGGTTGTTGGTGTTCTGTTCAGGATTCTCCTGTACCAATGAGTTCAAGGTTCTTCCTAAACTTTTCTACTAACAGGTTTAGTGTGTCTGCTTTTATATTGAGGTCTTTGATCCACTTGGAATTTAGTTTTGTGCAGGATGCCAAGTATGGATCTATTTGCATTTTTCTACATGTAGACGTCCAGTTAGACCAGCACCATTTGTTGAAGATGCTATCTTTTTTTCCTTTGTATGTTTTTGGCATCTTTCTCAAAAATCAGGTGTCCATAAGTATGTGGGTTTCTTTTGGCGTATTTTATTCAATTCCACTGGTCTGTTTCTATGCCAGTACCATGCAGTTTTTACTGTTGTTGCTCTTATAGTACAGCTTGAGATCAGGGATGGAGGTACCTCCAGATGATCTTTTATTGTAGAGGATTGTTTTAGCAATTCTGTGTTTCTTGTTATGCCATATGAAGTTGAGAATATTTCTTTCAAGGCCTGTAAAGAATGTTTTTGGTAATTTAATGGGGATTGCATTGAATCCAAAGATTGCTTTGGTAAGATGTCCATTTTTACTATGTTAATCCTACCAAGGCATGAGTATGGGAGATCTTTCCATCTTCTGATGTCTTCCTTTATTTCTTTCTTCAGAGACCAGAAGTTTTTTCATACAAGTCTTTGCCTTGTTTGGTTAGAGTCATACCAAGGTACTTTATGTCATTTGTTGCAATTGTGAAGAGTATTTTTTTCCTAATTTCTTTCTCAGCCTTTTTGTCTTTTGTATTCCAGAGGGCTACTATTTTTTTAAATTAATTTTTCATCCAGGCGCTATGCTGAAGGTGTTTATCAGCTGTAGGAGTTCCCTGGTAGAATTTTAGTGGTCACTCAGGTATACTATCATATCATCTACAAATAGTGATACTTTGACGTCTTCCTTTCAGAACTGAATCCCCTTGATTCCTTTAATTATCTTATTGTGCTGGCAAGGATTTCAAGAACTATGTTAAAGAGATATGGAGAGAGTGAAAATCTTACCCAGAGTCCTTGCCTTGTCCCTGATTTCAGTGGGGTTGATTTAAGTTTCTCTCCATTTCGTTTGATGTTGGCTATAGGTTCGCTGTATATTGCGTTTACTGTGTTGATGTATGTGCCCTGTATCCCTGATCTCTACAAGACTTTAAACATGAATGGGTGTTAGATATTATCAAACACTTTTTCAGCATCTAAGGAGATTATCATGTGGTTTTTCTCCTTCAGTTTGTTTATATGGTGGATCACATTGATGGATATTCATATATTGAATCACACCTGCTTATCTGAGATGAAGCCTACATGGTCATGATATCTTTTTTAAAAATTTATTTATTTTTATATCAATCACAGGTTAGATACTTTGCATTCCAGGCATAGCCCCCTTCTTTATTCCCTCCCACCCTCCCCAACCCTCCCTCATCTCCTCCCCGCCCCCTCCAAGTCCACCAACTGGGGAGAAATTCCTCCCTTTTCATCCAACCCCAGCTCATCCTATCTCCTTAGGGCTGGCTGCAGTGTCCTCCCCTAGGATCTACCCAGTCTGTCACTCCCCAGCATGTATGGGGGAGGGTGAAAGAGTCAGCCATCAAGTTCATGACTGAAACAGTCCCTGTTTCCCTCACTAGGGTCTTCAGGCCGACACCGAGCTAGCATGGGCCCTATCTGAGCAAGGGTTCCAGGCCACATCCACACATGGTCCTTGGTTGTAGAAACTGTCTCATACAAGACCCCTGCAACCTGCTAGGTTTGGTCTTTGTGGAGCTCTTGTTCTCCGCAAGTCTCACCAACCTCCCCCATGTCTATCATCACTTCTCGCCATTTGCCAAAGCCTTGCTCGCGAGTCTTAATATCTGCTCTGATACATCGCTACATTGACCCTCCCCCAGAGGTCCTTCTTGGCATACTCCTGTCCTGTTGCTTGTTTTCTCCTCCACTCAATGTCCATCCCATTTGTTCATCCAAACGAGAATTGATCATACCAACCTGGGTCCTCCTTCCTGTATATCCTCCCTAGGTGTGTAGATTTCAGCATGAACTTCTTATCCTATAGGTCTATATAAGTGAGTATATACCATATGTTTCTTTCTAATTTTAGGATACCTCACTTAGGATGATCATTTCCAGGTCCCACCATTTGCCTGCGAAT
>CM053742.1:50653495-50668052 GCA_028658305.1 Pachyuromys duprasi
AGGAGTCTCAATATCTCCTTTGATACCCTGGTGGGCAGGGTCTTTCAGAGATCCTCTGTGGAAGGCTCCTGTCCTGTTCTTTGTCTTCTACTTCCAATGTCTATCCTGTTTGCACTTCTCAATGAGGATTAAGCAACTTCCTTAGGGTCCTTCTTTTTCTTTTTCTTCTTTAGGACTATGGATTTTAGTATGTTTATCCTATACTATATGACTAATATCCACTTATAAATGAGCATATACCATATGTGTCTTTCTGCTTCTGGGTTACCTCACTCAGGATGATCTTTTCTAGATCCCACCTTTTGCCCGCATAGTTTCCTTGTTTTTAATTGCTAAGTAGTATTCCACTGTGTAAATATACCATACTTTCTCAACCCATTGCTCTGTTGAGGGAGATCCAGGTTGTGTCCAGTTTCTGGCTATTACAAATAAAGCTGCTATGATCCTAGATGAGTAAATGCCCTTACTGAATGGTGGGGAATTGTTTGGGTATACACCTAGTAGTGGCATAGCTGTATCTTGAGGTACCACTATACCTAACAGTCTGAGAAAGCACCATATTGATTTTCAAAGTGGTTGTAAAAGGTTACATTCCCACCAGCAATGGAAGAAGGTTTCCCTTTCTCCACACTCTCTCCAGCATGTGTTGTCACTTGAGTTTTTGATCTTAGCCATTCTGATAGATGTGAGGTGAAATCTCAGGGTCATTTTGATACATTTTCCAAATGACTAAAGATATTGAGCATTTGTTTAAGTGTTTCTTTGCTATTCAACATTCCTCTATTGATAAATCTCTGCTTAGCTCTATACCCCATTTTTAATTGTATTTCTTGGTTTGATGGGTGTTTAATGTCTTCTCTTCTTTTTTATTCTGGATATTCACCCTCGGTCAAATGTAGGGTTGGTGAAGACCTTTTCCCAGACTGTAGGTTGTTGATTTGTTCTGATGATAGTGTCCTTTGCTTTTCAGAAGCTTTTCAGATTCAGGAGGTCCCATTTATTAATTGTTGCTCTTAGAGCCTGTGCTGTTGGTGTTCTGTTCAAGAAGTTGTCTCCTATGCCAATGAGTTCTAGGCTCTTCCCCACTTTCTCTTCTAACAGATTTATTGTGTCTGGTTTTATGTTGAGGTCTTTGATCTACTTGGAGTTTAGTTTTGTTCAGGGTGATAAACATGGATCTATTTACATTTTACTACATGTAGACATCCAGTTAGACCAGCACCATTTGTTGAAGATGCTTTTTTTCATGGTATGATTTTGTGTCCTTTGTCAAAAATTAAGTTTCTATAGCTGTGTGGGTTTATTATGGGGTCTTCAATTCGATTCTATTGATCAACTAGTCTGTTTCTATGCCAGTACCATGATGTTTTTACAACTGTTGCTCTATAATAGAACTTGAGATCTCAGATGGGGATACCTCCAGAAGAACTTTTATTGTACAGAATTATTTTAGCTACTCTGGGTTTTTTTATTTTTCCATATGAAGTTGAGAATTGTTCTTACAATGTCTGTAAAAACAATTGTGTTGGTATTTCGTTGGGAATTGCACGGAATCTGTAGACTGCTTTTGGTAGGATAGCCATTTTCACCATGCTAATCCTGGCAAGCAATGAGCATGGGATATTTTTCCATCAATTTCTTTCTTAAGAGACATGAAGGTTTTACATGTAGGTCTTTCACTTGCTTGGTTAGAGTCACACCAAGGTGCTTTATGGTATCTATGGCAATTGTGAAGGGTGTTGTTTTCCTAATTTCTTTCTCAACACATCCTTTTTTCATATACAGGAGGGCTTCACATATTTTATTGTTAATTTTGTATCCAACCACTTTGCTGATGGTGTTTATAAGCTGAAGGCATTCTCTACTTGAATTTTTTGGGTCACTCATGTATACTATCATATCATCTATGAATAGTGATACTTTGGCTTCTTCCTTTCTGATTTTTATCCCTTTGATCTCCTTTAGTTGTCTTATGTTCTAGCTAGGACTTCAAGAACTATGTTGAAGAGATATGGAGAGAGTGGGCAGCCTTGCCTTGTCCCTGGTTTCAGGGGGGTAGATTTAAGTTTCTCTCCATTTAGTTTGATGTTGGCTATAGGGTTGCTGTATATTGTTTTAACCACGTTTAGGTATGTGCCTAGTATCCCTGATGTCTCCAAAACTTTAAACTTGAATGGGTGTTGAATTTTTTCACAAGTTTTTTCAGCATCCAAGGAGATGGTTATAAGGTTTTTGCCTTTCAGTTTGTTTTCACGGTGGACTACACTGTTGGATTTTCATATGTTGAACCATCACTGCATACCTGAGATGAAGGCTAAGTTGTCTTGATGAATGATTTTTTTTATTAATTAATTTATTTTTATCTCAATCACAGGTTAGGTACTTTGCATCCCAGGCGTAGCCTCCTCCCTCATTCCCTCCCACCCTCCCACTCCCTCCCTCATCTCCCTCCTCCCCGCCCCATCCAAGTCCACCAACAGGGGAGGACCTCCTCCCCTTCCATCCAAACCCAGCTCATCCTGTCTCCTCAGGGCTGGCTGCAATGTCCTTTAATGTATTCTTGTATTCAGTTTGTGAGTATTTTATTATTGAGTATTTTTTTTCAATGTTCATATGTGAGATTGATCTGAAGTTGTCTTTCTTTGTTGGGTCTTTGTGCAGTGCAGGTATCTATAATAACTCTGGTCTTATAAAATGAGTTTGGTAATGTTCCTTCTGTTTGCATTTTGTGGAATACTTTAAAGAGTATTGGTGTTAGCTTTTCTTTGAAGTTCTGGTAGAATTTTGCACTGAAACCATGGGGCCCTGGGCGTTTTTTGAATAGGAGAATTTTGATGACAACTTCTATTTCCTTAGCAGATTAGGACTATTTTATTTAGCTACCTAATCTTGATTCAGCTTTGTAAATGTACTCTATAAAGAAAAACGTCCATTTCATCTACAGTTTCAAATTTTGATGCATAAAGGCTTTTGAAGTAGGACCTAATAATTCCTTGGATTTCTTCAGTGTCTGTTTTTATGTCCCCCTTTTCATTTCTGATTTTGTTGATTTGGAAAGTATCCCTCTGCCTTTTAAATTGGCTAAGGGTTTGTCTATCTTGTTGATTTTCACAAAGAATCAGCTCTTGGTTTCATTGATTCTTTGAAATGTTCTCTTTATTTCTAATATATTGAAATTTTATTATTTCTAATGGGCTACTCTTCCTGGGTATGTCTGCTTCTGTTTTTTTCTAGTGCTTTCAAGTGTCATTAGGTTGCTTGTATAAGATGCCTTAAATTTCTTTATGAGTTTACTTAGGGTTGTGAACTTTCCTCTTAGCACTGATTTCATTGCATCCCATAAGTTATTGGAAATTGTACCTTCATTCCCTTTAAGTTCTAGGAAGTCTTTGATTTCTTTCTTTATTTCCTCCCTGACGTAGTTGTCATTGTGTAGATATTCATTTAGTTTCCATGTGTGTGTAGGCTTTTTGCTGTTTCTGTTGTTGAGGCACAGCTTTAGTCCATGGTGTTCTGATATGATACAAGGAATTATTTCAATCTTCTTGTATCTGTTGAGGCTTGCTCTGTGTCTGACTATATGGTCAATTTTGGAGAAGGTTCCATGAGGTGCTGTGAAAAAGGTATACTCTTTTTTTGTCTGGGTGAAAGATTCTGTAGACATTTATTAGGTCAGTTTGATTTAATGACACTCTGTAAGTGTCATTGTTTCTCTGTTTAGCTTCTGTCTCAAGTCAAGAGTGGGGTGTTGCAGTCTCCCACTATTAAGGTTTTGGGATCAATGTATGCTTTAGGCTTTAATAACATTTCTTTGACAAATGCAAGACCCGTTGTATTTGGTGCATAGATGTTCAGGATTGTGATGATCTCCTGGTGCGTTTTGCCTTTGATGAGTATGAAGTGTCCTTTTCCATCTTTTTTGATGAATTTTGGTCAAAAGTGTATTTTATTAGATATTAAGATGGCTACTCTAGCTTGCTTCTTGTGTCCATTTGTTTGGAAAACCTTTTTCTAGCCCTTTACTCTGAGATGGTGTCTTTCTTTGTTGTAGAGGCATGTTCCTTGAATACAGTGGAATTGTGAATCCTGTTTCCGGCAACTAATCTGTTAGTCTGTATCTTTTTATTGGAGAGTTGAGACCGTTGAGGTTAATGCATACTGTTAGGTCCTTTTATTGTGGAGTTGGTGGTGATTGTGTGTTTGTTTTCTTTTGCTTTTTTGAAGTGATGGTGTCTTTAGCCTTCATTTTCTTGTGAGTCATTGATATCGTTGGGTTGAAATATTCCTTCTAGTATCTTCTGTATGGCTGGACTGCTGGATATATATTGTTTAAATTTACTTATGACATGGAATAGTTTGTTTTCTCCATCTATATTGATTGAAATCTTTGCTGGATATAGTAGTCTGGGTTGGCATCTGTGATCTCTAAGCTTTTGTATGATATCCACTCAGGCTTTTCTGGCTTTACATAGTCTCTATTGAGAAGTCTGGTGTGAATCTGAATGGGTTTACCTTTATATATTACTTCAGCTTTTACCCTTGCCACTTTTACTATTTTTTCTTTGTTCTGTAGATTTAGTGTTTTGATTATTATGTGACGGGAGAAGTTTTTTTTTTTTCCTTTTTCTTTTTTTTTTTTCTTGTCTAGTCTATTTGGTGTTCTGTAGGTCTCTTGCATATTTATGAGCATCTCTTTCTTAAGGTTTGGGAAACTTTCTTCTATGATTTTCTTGAAAATACTTTCTGGGCCTTGGAGCCTGGCATCTTGTTTCTGTCTCTTCGTATAATTCATAGGTTTCATCTTTTCACGGTGTCCTTGATTTCCTGGATGTTTTTTGTTTGTAACTTTTCTGATTTTTTTCTTTGAGAAATGTACTGATTTCTGCAATTGTGTCTTCAGGGTATGAGATTCTGTTTTCCATCTCTTGTGTTCTGTTGGTGATACTTACCTTTGTGGTTCCTGATCGCTAAGCTCTCCAACTATAGGGTTTTCTGTTTGTGGTTCCTTTATTGATTCTAATTGCGTTTTTCCTGTCTTGAATGATTGTTTTCATTTTCTTCATCTGTTTGAATGTGGATTCCTGTCTTTCCATGATAGCCTCTATTTGATTTACTGTGCCTCAAATATCACCATAATTATAGCTTTAAGATCATTTTCATGTGTTTCAGCTGCAATATAATGTCTGTTGAGTTTTGGAGATTATGGTGAAGCCATGATGTACAGTTAATTGTTCCCTATATTCTTGCACAGGTTTCTAACCACTTCGTTGTCTGTATCCTTGCCTTATTATTCTTGAAACCTATACTGAAGGCTGCATCCATCTGTCTCTGGAGTCTCATGTAGTTTTCCCTGGATTCACTGTCTCTCCTGGCTTACTCTTTGTGACCCAGGTAGTTGGGGCACAGACCTGAAAGATCTTTTAGTCTAGAACTTCTTCAGTGTCCACAAGATGGTTTTCTCAAGATGGTGGAGGAGAGGATTTGGGTCCTAAGCCTGGCTCAACTCTGCTAGGTTCACTGGCTCTACTTGGTGCATTGTTTCTCACCCAGGTGTACTAGGCTGCTGGGGAGCAGAGAGAAAGATCTCTGCTCCAGTATTCCACAGGCCTCCTGAAAAACACAGATGTCAGGGTTTGGGGGTCCACAGTACAGCCTGCTGGTCACCCTGCTCTCATTGCTGAGCCACTGTTCAGATACTGGGCTTGGTCATCACAGCCATCTTGGATCCTATTACCTAATTTAGAAAAATATTTAAATATTATTTCAATATTATTATGAATAGAAGATAGTCTTACCAGTCCAAAGTGGAAGACAATACAGCCAGTCCTGATGAGACCTGGTAGGGTAGGGTCAGAATGAAGGGGAGGAAGACCTCCCCTGTCAGTGGCCTTGGGGAGGGGAGTAGGAGAAGAAGGAGGAAGGGTAGAGTTGGGAGGGGACAATGGAGTTCGCTACAGCTGGGATAATAATTGAATATACTGTAGTAAATAAAAAAGAAAAATATTATTTAATAATAATTTTAGTGTAGTCTATAAGAATTTTTAATATATATCTTATGTGATCTACTTCGTACTACTATTAATTATAGTATAGAATTATTTTGTTTGATAGCTATTTTTTGTTCATCATAATTTTTTTATTTTTTAACATTTTTATTTTATATTAATCACAGGTTATATACTTTGTATCCCAGCCCTAGCCCCCTCTCGCATTCCCTCCCTATTGCTTTGTCTTAGGTATACCAAATAGCATCTTTCTTGCTTCACAAAGCACTTTGAATGTGATTCTACTATATTTCTTTTGGATGAAGATAAAGACTTTGACACATAACTAGAAACTTGACTTGGTGGTAATATTTGTAATCAAATGTATACACATGAACATGTGTTCATGTGAGTGTGTGTGTGTGTGTGTGTGTATGTGTGTGAGACCTTTGGGGTAAAGCTTATTCAAGTACTAGCTTTTCATGATCTTGGCATAATTACAGAATGTTTCTGTGCTTCAATTTCTTGTACTGTCAAATGAAGACTAGTACCCTCGTGGGATTGTGAGGCGGTTTGGATGAGATGATATGTGTAAGGTTCCTAGCAAAGCATAGGCTTTCACTAAACAGAGGTTTCTTTAAAGCAGAATGAGTCTCTCCAAGACACTCCCACTCTTTTACTATAATAGGTTTTCTCAAAGCCAGCAGGGATTTCATGAGTCTCTGGGAATGGGGCAACCAGTTTTCTCTCTCCCCAGTCAGCCATGAACAGTTTGTTGAAGGATAAAGGGAAGAACATACATATTATTTTCAAACATCAACTAGCTAGTTCAATAAAATGGAGCTAATTTTATAGTTATGAAATACCTCCTGTAGATGACATGGGTGATTTGTCTGTGATAAGCCAAATATTGAGTTATGGTTCTGGGATTAAACTCTGGTAGTCTGACTTCAAATCTCATGTCATTTTCCCAGACCCAAAACAGATTCCCTTAACTGGAGTTCCATGCAGTTTATTTGTGAATTGATGAGGTGTATACAAGTGGCTCTCCCAATGATATTGTAGTCTTCATCGTCTCAGGTCTGGCCTTTCTTGTGGATGATTTCTAGAAATGCTATGCTTATTTTAGCAGCCCATTCATTTTGTCCATAGCCACAATAATAAAAAAAACATTTTTAAGTAATTTCTAGATAGAAGAAAATATTAGTTAAGTCAATCCCTCTTAGTCAAGAGGTAAAACAAAGACATTTCAGGGACAGAATAAATAAATCCTATTCTTCTCTGAGTTCTGCTCATACACACTTGGCATACTTTGATCACAGATAGCCCAATAGGTCATGGGAATATGTGTACTGTGGTAGTGCTGCTTACTTATTCCATTGCCTACCAAGGATTATGGGTCTCTTTCCTTCTCATTGCCATATTCTGTTTGTTCAGATCGAAGAATCCGTTTCTATAACAATTTTAGATTCCTCATTTCTATTGATTTAGAACCTACAAATTCAGACCCTGGCCCACTTCTTTGGTTTTCATTTACTTCCTCATAGATGCATAGTATTTCAAAGCCTTGCCTTTTGTTTTTTATTTATTTTTTATTTTTTTGGCTTCCCCTCAGTGTATTTGATTCAATTACTCATCATGACTATTTAGTTATAGTACACTTAACAGTAGCTCCACAAGGAGACCAACAGAGCCAAAATACCTGGGCTCAGAGAGTCCTGCAGAGACAGATGAATGAATGGAAGACCAAGTATGGAGAGGACCTAGACTCCCTGTTTAGATGTAGCCCATGGTCAGCTCAGTGTTCATGTGGGTTTCCTAGTTTCTGACATGGACTTAGTGGCCGGCTCCTTAATCACCTCCCCCTGTCGAGGTGGCCTAATTAAGCCACAGAAAAAGAGGAACCAGACGGGCCTGATGAGACCTGATAGGAAAGAGTCAGATAGTAGGGGAGGAAGACTTCCCTATCAGTGGACTAGGGGAAGAAGAAAAAGAGAGGGTTGTATGGGGAAGATATGAGGGAGGGGGGGTGCAACCTGGATGCAAAGTGAATACATTGTAATCAATAATAATAATAATAATAATAAAGAAAATATTTAAAAAGAGATTCTGGAAAGATCAATGTATACCTGTTTTTCCTGCTCAATCTGCTACTTGCATTGCCAGCAATATCAGCTTGAAGCAGGTACCTCTACCTATTTTTAGACTCCAATAATTCCTGTATCTGGCATTGTTCACTCTATTGCTGTATTCCTTTCCATGATCTATATAAGGAGTGCCCTGCTCCAACGATTTCATCATATTGCATTCATTTTACCAAGTTCCTGATCAGCTACTGCTTCCTAGGTATTATTACGTATTGAAATGGGAATCAGAACTAATATAGAATATGTTCCCCATAATTTGCTCCACTGTTTTTTTAAAATACCTTCTCAGAAAAAAAAGTAAAATGCACAAGCACTACATGAAATGAACACAGCAACTGCAAGATTGTCATTCTCAGAGCTATGAAAATACTAATATAGATCTTGGTTTTGAGACTAGAATGTTCAAAATTAAAAGCCAATAGTAGATTAAGATGCAATGTCCATGTCAATGTGTCTTCTCTTTAGCACTGTGGAACATTTTTCAAAAAAATATGAACTTTTCCTCTCTGCTCCCATGTTTTAGTCCTCCCTCTAGATCCCATCTGGTCTCTTCATTCTTACTATAGTGACACATATAAAAGAAATCTTGGTACACTGGATTGATTAAAATGAATCCCCTTGAATCTTCAGACTCCTGCAAGCAGCATGACCAGTACAAAATCTTATTCTCTGAAATTCTCTTGTTCCCTTGCTCCTCTCTGAGATATCGTTTTCTCTCTTTTATTCGTTGTACTTTTCATTACTTTAAATTTGTATTCACATCACTTCTCCTGCACAGACAGGTAAAAACCAAAATGGGTCTTACTTACAATAGTGAGAGTGAGCTGTGTTTGTAGCCTTTCTTTTCCTTACTCTGTCAGCTCAGGGATGATGAGGTCTTGTAAATGTATTTTTAGGGTCTCCTATGGCTTTTTTGTAAAGTTTTTTTTTTCTGACTTAGAGTGACTACATCTTAACATTTTGTCTCTCATTTAAATGCCATTAATCATAAGCACATTCATTGAAAATGAAATATGTGTTCAGAATAAAGCAATTCAAATTGACAATTTCAACAATCTTTAGCAATATGGTGATTAAGAATGCCAATTTAAGGAATAATTGACTTATTGAAACTTCCTCCATCCACAGGATCAGCCCTGTCTTTAGAACTCAGATCAGTAATTCATATGATTTTCCTGACAAAGATTAGTGAAGGCCCAACCCAATGATTTATATTATTCAGTAATGTCTTTCAGAGTGCTTGTCAAATGCTAACATGCCAAGTGTTGCTGTATCCTCTGTGTCTGCTAATAGGGAGTAAAAACACAGGATGTAGTGCGGTCTTCCCATACTCTTTAGTTCCTTTCGTTTTATTTTTCATTTCTAATGGAGACCATGTTCTTGACTTACCTGAGTGGGCAGGCAGAAGGGAGCATAAGTGTTCTGCACACAGAAGCCTTTCCTATTAAGAACCCATGAACTCAAAACATCAAAAAAGCATAGAAAATGTAAAAGACTCAAGTTTAAGGACTTGCTGTAGACACTGCTTTTTCAAAGTTCCTAGTGTGAGTGAATGTAAGGCTAGCAAGTAGGGTTAAAAAAATAAAGTTAGGAGAGAATAAAATACCTGGAGAAACTGAGATGGGATGCTTACAGAAATACTCCATTATGCAGAGTCACTGCGGCCTGTGAATGTCATGATTCTGTTTCCTAGAGAAGAAATGCAATGAAGAGGTTTAGACAAAAGCCCCAGAATCAGCTGCTCAGTTATGTTACTTGCTGAATTACTTACGTGAATCTGGACCTCATTTTCTCCTTCTCCCTTTCTACCTTCTTTTCTCCCTCTGCCTGTCCTTCTCCCTCCCCCTCTCTCCTTTTTGGTTATTAAATTACACATCCTTGAAAGGATTCAATCTGTGGTGGCTCACCAATGTCTGCCTTCTGAGTACTTTCACCTGCAAACCCTGTATTTCAGTTTGTTTAGCTGTAAAGTGGGATAGTGAAAGTACCTCCTAAGGCTGTGTAGTGAAGAAATAATTTGTTGTGTGTGAAATTTTAAGAAAATGGCTTAACACAAAGAAATAATTTCTTGAGAAATTTGGATTAAATATTAGAGCTTCTCCAGTTATCTGTCTTATGCTTTTGACTTTGAAAGTTTTTCATTCTCTGCTCCCTTTTTGGATGGCTTCTATTTAAATGTAAACATGTTGTACACTTTGATCTGTGTGTATCTGACAGGACATAATGAGATATGACAAACAATTTGTCAGAATAAAAACTGCGCCATGCTTCTGCAGGTGAAAAGGGCCATATTAACTATGGCCAAACTCTACAATCCAGTTAAGAGTCTCAAACTGTTAGAGTCAGTGGGGAAAAACAAAACAAAACAAAACAGTAATGCTCCATCTGCATGACAGATTTACATTTCACAAGGTGAAATTTTCAGTGTCCTATTTTCTTAGGGGCTACTGTCTTAGGTTCATTAATTCTTTTGTATTACTAAGAAAAGAAAAAAAAAATACAACAAAAGCAAGAATCAGTGATTCAGCAAATTCTATTATTGTTGTTGTTATTATTATTATTACAATTTATTTGTTTAATCACTTCACAGCCTGATCCCAGCCCCTTCTGTCCTCTCCTCCCAGTACAGCCTTACTCTCCTTTCCCCTTATTCTTCTCAGAGTAGGGGAGGTTTGCATCTCCAGTCACAGCAGGACTAAGCACATCTCCTCCCACTGGGGCCTGAGAGGGCAGCCCAGCCAGGGGGAAAGGAATCCAGTGGCAGGCAACAGAGTCAGAGACAGAGGCCCTACTCCCGTTGTTAGGTGATCCACATGATGAGCAACCTGCACATCTGCTACATATGTATAGGAGGTCTAGATGTAGCCCATGCATGCTCTTTGGTTGTGAAAGGACCAGGCCTGACCCCCTTCCCCAAAAAGTCATCATTCCCAGTAACTAGGCCATAGTTCACATTCCAGGAATAAGAAAACCATGAAATTTCCTACCCAAGGAACATCCTGGAGGTAAACCACAAGAATGGGAAGGTATTTTATCTCACGGTGGAGCATCTGTGCTGGGCAGCCCACCGACCTAACATTCCTGAGGTCTATAGATGGCTCACTCAATGTTAGTTATGTTAGTTAGCCAATCACTTTTAACAAGCTTGTCCTTGCTGAATATTATCCAGTGGTGTAACTGCTAAGCTGGGAATTCTAGGTTCTTGCTCAAACTCCAACTAAAAACCCTACCATGTAGCTGCTCTGGGCTCTCCTTTCTGATCCACTTCGTTGGTGATGATGGAGAGATCAACCTTTAGCCCGAATACAGCTCATTGCTCTTGCATACGTGGCCCAGCTCCTGGAAGTCTTTGGGGACCTTAAGATTTGGGCCTAACAGTTGTTCATTCAGTCTCTATGAGGTTTCATGTGCCCAGGTTAGTTTACTTCATAGGTCTTCTTGTCGTATCTTTGACCTCTCAGGTCTTCTCAATCCTTCTTTTCCACAAGAATCCCCATGATCTGCTTATTGTTTGGTTGAGGGTCTCTGCATCTGCTTATATCAGCTGCTGGATGAAACTTCCTCTTAGAAGGCTCCCATCTGCATGCATAGCAGAGTATCATTAATCATGTCAGGAGTTGGCTTTCTCCCATGGGCCACCACCTCAAATTTTTAGTGACATTTGGATAAAATTCCCCCTTAGGCAAATGCATCCATTTTCTAATTAACTTCCTTCCTCTGTTGCCTTTTCCTGAGGAAGCTAAGCAATATGACCTGAAATTCAAGGGGTTCTACTAATTTTACTTTTCATTTTTCTTATCTAGAAAATCTCATGTCTATTAGACTGAAACTCTCCAGTCAGATGGCTTGTACATTTTGCTTATTCACTTTTTGCTTTTGCCGTTTATGACAACATTCAACATGCTATACCCTTGTCTTATGAATCCCATGCTTTGAATATGTTCCATGTATTAGGAATTAACTAGGATTAGTAATGTGTGTCAGTGAGTATTCTCCAGGATGACCTGATGACATTGAAGGGGGAAAATCTGGAACTAACATAATTCCTTGCACTCACCATGTTCTTCTTCCTGCCCTGTTATGATAGAGCCTGAAGATCCACACCAGTTGCTGGCATCATAATCTCAGACCTCTGTACCTCCAGAACTGTGACCCAAATAAATCCTGGTTCTTTCTAGGTTACTTCTTATGTTGTTCACTCTCATGTTATGAAATAAAATAGTAAGAAACTTAAAGCTTCCACAAGATTATTTCATTTATTTCTTTTTATATTGATATTTGTTATATTATTCAATCATATTTTCTTTGGAGACATTTGCTTGAACATACCATTATATTTGAAGATTTTACTCTATATACAATATTTTATGACCATATTCACCTCATTACCCTATCTTATACCCCTTTTACTCTTGCTGAGCCATCTTTTTCACTCAACTCGTTTCTCTCCTTTCTCAATAATTACTCATTTATTTTACCTCATGCTTGTAAAAACATGGCCTGGACCTATTTACTACACAATGGAAAACTTACCAGGGACTAAACCACTGAAAAAAACAGTGACAGCCCACTTCCCCAACAAACAATGACTGGCAATAATTCCTCAAGGACAGTAGATCTTAATGAATCCATTATCAAACCATGAAGGAATGTTGAAGGGCCTAATCTTGTACAAGAATTATTCAGGTAACCATAGTAGCTTATTCAGCTACTATGTATTTATGATTACAGAGATCATGTCAGTCCTCTCCATCCTATTATTCTTAATTCTTTCTGTCCCCTCTTCTGAAATGTTCCATGAGCCTTGGATGGAGTGATGTAGTTGTTCTTTTTAGGACAAAACACTCAGTTATCTCTTATTCTCAGCACCTTGACCAGTTGTGAGTTTCTACATTAACTTCTAACTGCTGCAAAGAAAAGTTTCTCTGAACTAGGTTGAAAGCTGGACCACTGTGTGGATATACACATAAATATTTAGAAGGTAGTGATCTTAATTAGGGTTTTATTACTGAGAAGAGACACCATGATCAGGGAAAATTTTATAAAGGAAAACATTTATTTGGGGTTGGCTTATAATTCAGAATTTTAGTCCATTGTCATCATGACTGGAAGCATGGTGGCATGAATTCAAACATGGTGCTGGAGAAAGAACTGAGAGTTCAGTATCTGGATCTACAGTCAGCAGGAAGAGACAGTGAGCCACTAGGCAAAGCTTGAGATTCTGAAACCTCAAATCCTGCCCCTAGTTACACACTTCCTTCAAAAATGCCACACCTACTCCAACAACAGCACACCTAATAGTGCTAGTTCCTTTGAACCTATGATACCATTTTCTTTCATTTAATTAATTGATGGTTAATTTATTATTTTTTTAAATTGTTTAACTTTACATCCTGATCATGACACCCTCCCTCATCAATTCCAGGTCAGTCCGCCCCTCCCTTCCTCTTCCCCCTTATCCCCTTCCTTTAGTCCTCAGAAAATGAGAGCCTTCCTCCCCTACCAACTGACCCCAGCTTATCAAGTCTCATCAAGACTGCCTGCATCATCTCCTCTGTGGTCCATTTTTATTCAAACTATCACAGGAGTTTAACAGCTCATCCATTTAGCAAAACAAGAGTAGTAGGATATCCTCTAGGGATTATGTCACCTTTAGCCATGGGACTTTGAGCAGGATCATAATAACAGACATTATCTCCTGAGCAGGCCTCAAATCCAATCAGGAAGTAGTTGGTGTATCCTAAAAGAATCATGCCATTATTTTACTAAAGGTTGCACCTTCCCTTTATGATCATTATTATGGCTCTAAGGATTCACAGCTAGATAATACTACGGATTAATTTTTGTCTCTCAGCAGCATCCATAGCACCTTCTGGTACTATGTATATTATCTGGTTGGGAAGATATTTAGAGCTCAGTTCCAGGTTGAATTATCCATGTCCTGTAACCGAAGTGTGCAGTGCCTTCAGCAATAAGGCTTACCATCAAGTTCTTGTAGGCAAAAAGGAACAATGGCAAGAAACTGTATTATGCGGGAGACCTCTGGGTACTGGTGGGAAAAAAAAACTCATAAAGAGGTATCCTACACTTGGTACTAAGAATATCATTTAATAGCCCAGGCCTTCTGGGAAAGCACTGCGTACCCATCTAGGGTGCTTCCTTTTAAAAATTATATATATTTTACAGGCACTTATATTTCTTCTTTGGGGAATTCTCTGTTTACTTCCATAGCCCATTTTTGATTGGTTTGGGTTTTTTTACATTTAGTTCTCTGGGTTATTTGTATATTATTAATAGTAATCCTCTAAGAGAAGTACACCTGGCAAATATTTTCTTTCTCTTTTCATGTAAGGGTGACTTTTCAATATGCTGACAGTTTCTTATTACTGTACAGAAGCTTTTTAATTTCATGAAGTCTTTTTTTTT
>CM053742.1:50668552-50687529 GCA_028658305.1 Pachyuromys duprasi
ATTGACTCCAAATTATTAAGCATTATATGTTTTCTATATTTCACAGGTTTTTGCTTTGTTATTTACCTGTAGTTTATAACATATGAGCTCATTGATTGATGATCATATAATATGAGATTGTGTTCTAAGTTCCTAGTTTATGATGAATTTTTACCTGTGTTCTCAGGGATACAGTACTTTTAAATGTTTTGCGAAAATTTTGTTAATCCATTAATCTTGCAGTGCACAAATGTGAAGATATAGGTATTTTAATAGAATTAAATATATTAATGACATTAGTAAATTAATGTTTCTTTCCACCTTTGTTTTTTGAGTATTTATACTACAGAAACTGCTACTTGTAAACCCAACAAGCTGTCTTATTTTTTTCTTAGTAACAAAGACCTGCCTGATTATTAAATTGGTTTGTTGACACTCATCATAAAATAATATATTCCCACCCTCTCTTGTGTCTATCATTTAAGTAGATTCTGGCTGCTGTAATATATATATATATGGATCTGGAACTGGCAGCTCATTTTTCTTTTCCTCCTACCAGAGTATAGATTCAATTGGTTGGCATTGTAAAAAGCTGTTGAAACTATAAAATTATAAAATGCTATGATCCTCAATTTATATTGGAGCTATGGCCAGATAAAACCGTCATAAATTGAAGATTTTTTAAGTTAAAAAATGTATTTAATACAATCTATATACCATTATAACTTAATATCATGGTCCATTATAAAGTGGAGGTCATTTCTTCTCAAGTTCACATAGCTGATAGGGAGTTGTGGTTTTCTATTGCTGCCTAATCTCACTGGAGATCCAAAATCAAACCTCGAGATACATGGCAATCTTTTTCAGTTCACACCACTGCACGGAAATTGTACATGTTAATGTCCCTTTGTTGCTAAATTCCAAGGTACAGTTTTCAATCATTATTTAGCTTAGTCTTTCTAGAACATTTTACATTCTTGTTTTACAAGACACAATTTTATTCTGGCATTCTTCCAGAAGCTCAGAACCATATTTCTGACTTCTAAGCTGAATGATCCACAGCTACATCAAAACTGAATGGATCTTGTGCCTCTTAAACCTGCTTTCTTTAATTAATGTTTATACAGCCTAGCTTGAAAACATGCTTCCCTTTTCTTCCTGCTTAACTATTAGCTATCAAAGCCTACATCACAAATATCTCCTAAATTTTGTTCTAGATAATATATTAGTTCAAATACCCCACTGATAGTTTTTCAATGCTGTCGTTGAAACACAGTACATGCTAGGCTGGAACGTAACCACTGTGTTACAGTCATCCATCACACTGACCTTGCTTACACTATTCCAACAACTTATACTTTGCCTCTATACTCTCCCTTATCTTTCACAAAGCTGCCCGTTGGAAACATGCTTGATCACATATCAACTTTTACTTTACTTCAAATTCTCCATTGATTCTTTATTGTTGAACCTCTTTGTACCTTCCTCGTAGAAATTCTTTATGAATCTCAAACCCACCACACCTTTGCCACATAATGCCTATGCTCTAACCATAGTAGATTTCTCATATCATTAGAAAACGTACCAGAAGCATATATATTTTCACAGCTTCATTGGTTAATACCTGTTTTCTCTGAATAGAGTATCTGCCTTATAGTTTTTATGGCATACTTATATTCATCATTCAAATTTCAGCTAAAATGTCATCTCTTCCATGAAGGCACCCCTAATTCTCACAGTTAAGAATCAACCTGACTTAGCTTGAGACACGTGCCATGATTGAGAGCCCACCACTGACTTTTTAATAATATTATGCTATACTTGTAGATAGGACCCTAGCATAAGTCATCTGAAAGGATTCCCCAAGGAACTGATAGCAACAGATTCAGGAACCCACAGCCAAACATTACTGAGAGTTTGGGGAATCCTGTGGAAGAGGGAGATGAAGGAATTGAAGGAGGCAGAGAGGTGAAGGACACTACAAGAAAACCTACAAAAACAGCTAACCTGGGTCTATAGTTGTTCATACAAACTGAACCACCAACCACAGAGCATACATGGGAAGGACCTAGGACCTCTGCACACATGTAAAGTTATGTTATACAGCTAGGTCTTCATGTGGGACTCAACAGCAGGAACAGTGGCTGTCTCTGATTCTGTTTTTTTGCATTTGTATCCCTTTCCCCTAACTGGGCTGCCTTGTCTACTTTCAGTAGGAGATATACCTTGTCCTACTCAAACTTGATATGCCAAGGCAGGTTGACATCCATGTGAGGCCTTCCCTTTCCTAGGGAGAGAGGATAAGGGGAAGCAAAAGAGAGGACAGGATAGGAGGACAGGAAGAAGAGGAGAGAGTGAAGGAGAGAGTGAAGGACTAGAAGGAAAGGAGGGAGGGGAAGCTATTATCAGATGTAAAATTAATTAATTAGAAAAGATCCAGCTATACCACTCCTAGGCATATATCCAAAAGATGCTCAAGTATACAATGAGGACATTTGTCAGCTATGTTTGTAGGAGCTTTATTCGTAGTAGCCAGAATCTGGAAATAACTCAGATGTTCCTCGGTTGAGGAATGGATGCAGAAATTGTGGTACATTTACACAATAGAATACTACTCAGCAATTAAAAACAAGGAAATCATGAAATTTGGAGGCAAATGGTGGGAACTGGAAAAGATCATCCTGAGTGAGGTATTCTAGAAGCAGAAAGACACACATGGTATATACTCACTTGTAAGTGGATATTAGACATATAATATAGAATAACCATACTAAAATCTGTACACTAAAGAAGCTAATCAAGAAAGGGGACCCTGGGTAAGTTGTGCAATCTTCATTCAGAAAGGCAAATGGACAGACATTGGAAGAGGGAGAAAACAGGGAACAGGACAGGAGCCTACCACAAAAGGCCTCTGAAAGACTCTACCCTGCAGGGTATCAAAGCAGATGCTGAGAATCAAAGCCAAACTTTGAGCAAAGTGCAAGGAATCTTATGAAAGAAGGTGGAGGTAGAAAGAACTGGAGCGAACAGGGGCTCCAATAGGAGAGCAACAGAACCAAAAAATCTGTGCCCAGGGGTCTTTTCTGAGACTGATACTCCAACCAAGGACACTTCATAGAGATAACCTAGAACCCCTTCATAGATCTAGACCATGGCAGCTCTGTGTCAAAGAGGGATCCATAGTAATGGGATCAGGGAGTTTCTCTGACATGATCTCAGTAGATGGCTCTTTGATCACCTCCCCATGAGGGGAAGCAGTCTTATCAGGCCACAGAGGAAGACAATGCAGCCAGTTCTCTTGAGACCCAATAGTGTAAGGTCAGATGGAAGGGGAAGAAGGCCTCCCCTATCAGTAGACTGGGGAAGGGCATGGGAGGAGAAGAGGATGTGATTGGAGGGGAAGAAGGAGGTGGCTACAGCTGGGATACAAAAATGAATAAACTGTAATTAATAAAAAAAATAACTTTTTTAAAAAATTAAAACGATCTGAAGAAACTAGACATAAACAAACCAAATACTCCAATTAAAAATAGGTACAGATCTAAGCAGAGAATTCTCAACAAAGGAAGCACAAATGGTCAAGAAATACTTTAAAAAACTGTTCAACATCCTTAGGCAGCAGAGAAATGCAAATCAAATCCTATCAGATTGGTTAAGATCAAACACACACACACACACACACACACACACACACATATGTGACAGCTCCTGCTGGTAAATATGTGGAGCAAGGGGAACACTCCTTTATTTCTGGTAAGAGTGCAAACTTGTAAAGCCACTTTGGAAATCAATATGGTGATTTTTCTGAAAATTGGGAATCAATCTACCTCAAGACCGTGCAGTGCCACTCCTGGGCTTATACGCAAAGGATGCTTCATTCTACCACAAGGACACTTGCTCAATATGTTCATAGCAGCTTTGTCCATAATAACCAGAAACTGGAAACAACCCAGATGTTCCTCATCCATAGAATGGATAGAAAAAAAAGGGGGTACAGTTACACAACTGCATACTATTCAGATATTAAACAAAAGACATCAGGCAATTTGCGGGCAAATGCATTAAACTGAAAAAGAACATGCTTTACGAAATAACCCAGACCCAGAAAGACACACATGGTATGGACTCACCTATAAGTAGATATTATCTGTAAAGTAAAGGATAACCATGTTACAATTTGTAGTCCTAGAGAGGTTAAGCAACAAGGAAAGCTCAAGAGGAGATTCAAAGGTCTCCCTGGAAGGGGGAAATAGAATATATTCTCAGCTGGTCTGGGAGTAGGTGCCAATGGGAATGGGAGGGATCAGAGAAGGACAAGAATAGAGAAAGAGAGTACTAAGATAGGTGACTGGAACTGAGGGGTGCACTTTGAGGGTGAATTAGAAAGCTAGTGCAATGGGAACTTTCTGGAATCTATGAGGGTGCATATAGCTAAGATTCCTAGTTTTGGGCAAATCAAAGCCTGAACTGGCCATATCCTATAACCAAGCAGGGCTTCTAGAGGAGGTACTAGGACACCAACCAGCTACAAAACCTTCCACGTACAATTCGTCCTGAGTGCAAAATGTGCTGGGATAAAGGTGGCACTGAACTTGTAAGAATGGCCAGTCAATGACTGGTCCAACTTGAGAACTCTGCCTCCAGAGGGAGCTCAGGCCTGACACTCTGTAGAAGGCCAGGAACCAGAGGCTGGATAGTACAGACACCTGGGATAGAACCAAACATGCCTGGAAAAAGAAAAAGATAAGAAAATGATTCCTAATGATAGCCTTCTGTACTCAGAGCCTGGAGCCTAACATAATCGTTATCAGGGGGGCTTTACCCAGCAACTGGTAGGATTAGTTTCAGAGACCCACTGCCAAATATTAGGGAACCTTGTGGAAGACAGGGAAGGATTGTAGGAGCCAGAGGGGTCAAGAACACAGCTTCCAGAATAAACTAAGCAAGACTCATAGAGGCTCACAGAGACTAAAGAAACCAGGGTGTCTGCATGGATCTGACCTAGACCCTCTTGCATATACATTATGGTTGTTTAGCTTGGTGTTCATGTAGGACTCCTTACAGTAAGAGTGGGGCTGTCTCTGACTCTTTTGCCTGTGCTTGGGACCCCTTTTGTCCTACTGGTTTACCTTGTCCAGCCTTGATATGAGGTTTTGTACTTAGTCTTATTATAACTTGCTATGATTTTTTTTTTTGGTATCCTTGGGAGGTGTGCTCTTTTCTGAAGGTAAAAATCTACTCCTCCAAGGATCTAGGAAAGAGAGAAGGTTGGAAGGGGTACTAGGAAGAAAGAAAGGAGGGGAAACTGTAGTAAGGGTATAATATACAAGAGAAGAATAGATAGGTAGGTAGGGGGAGAGAAAGAAGAGAGAGAGGGAATCAGGCAGTGTTACTCCACCAATATTTTTTCAAAAGGTTGTTACTCTCTTGTTCAGTGCCCATTTCCCTCCAATATGGAATAAGCCCTATGTGAACCAGGTACTATGTAATTTATTGTTAAATCTAGCTCAGTAAAAGACAAATAGCCAGAATCAGATTTAATAAAGGTTCTTGGCTCTCTATATACGTATCCCCACCCAAATCACTAAGGTCTAATATTTTCCATTTCCACACTTGTCTTAAGGTACTCACATATATTAAGGTTTCTCCCTAAAATGGGCCAAAAGTATTCATGGTCATTTTACCATACCTTATGTGAAATGGTATAAAATAATGAATTTTCAGTAATGGGGTGAGATGTATATCATATTTTATTGATAAATTTTGTTTCTCTTTCAATAAAGACTTGTGTCATCTTAGCAGTTAGAAATGAATATCCCATTGTTTTAAATTAATAACATGCTTTTTGGTTGAAAATATTGACATATATTTCCTTCTCCTTTACCCACTGACTACACTGCGTATTCCATGTCTGATATTTTGGATTGCTCCCTAATAAACACCCCAAAATACCTATTTATTTTTAAATGAATGAGTGCTGAAGAGTGTGTGTGTGTGTGTGTGTGTGTGAGTTTGAGTGTGTGTGTGTGTAAACAGGGACTCTAAAAGAGTTGACTCGGTGGCTGACATAGCATAACGAAACGCTCTTACACAGGATCCAAGTTCAATTTAGGCACCCACACAAGGCAGCTCACAATCACCTACCATTCCATCTGCAGGGAATATGACGTCATTTTCTCACTTCTGTACCCACACACATGTATGCACAACCATACACACATACACATACAAATAAAGACAAAATGAATCTTTATTTTTAATAAGTAAGTATAGGGATAGCTAAATTCTTTTGGCTTAAGAACTACTTCCTCTCCCCAGTTATTAATCAAGGACAATGCAAAACCCTGAGTCAGGTACAAAACCTTTCCCATCAAGGCATACCTCCACATCCAATACTTCTTCTAGCTCACAGTCTGTTGTTCTATTATTGGAATCATTTGACTGGGGCATCTGTCAGGAGCAATAGAGAACAAATGCTTACTTTGAAGTATGCCCTAAATATCAAATCACATTGGCATACTCCAGTCATACCCTCTAAGATTACTATTATTCTTCATAGAGAACTTTCTTGTTGGGGGGACTATATTACTTTACCAAATATCTGCCAGGAAGAAATTTAAGTGGGAGGAAGGACTTATTTTGGTTCATGTCTTTTAAATAATGAATTTATTTATTCATTTTACATATGGCTTCTCTTCCTGGTCCCACTCTACCTCTCTCTTTCCCATCCTTCCTCCCCTATTCCTCAGAAAAGGAGACCCTTCCCCTACCCATCCATCCCACTTCATCTAGTCACATCAGCACTGAGCTTGTCCTCTTCCCCTGAGGCCAAGCTCCACCCTCCTAACTTCCTAGCCAACATCTTTTATTTTTCTACACAACACAAGATTCTCATAGTGTATGAATGGCCTGTGAATTCCCAATAGGAACATCTATACATCATTTAATGTGCCTGTTGGGTTGTTGGGGAATCTCTGCTGGGATATTCTGCTAGTAAATCAAATACTACTTCTAATACACATCTGAGGATATGCTGATATATTCCCACCAGTTACTTGCTCAATACGAAGAAAGCCTCAGAAAGCATGGTTTTTATTCTGGCAGCCTGGCTGGCTCTGAGCATGTCAAAACTGATGTAATTAGCAAATCTTTGATCAAAATAGGTTGCACTGCATGTGGCAGAAAACAAACTCATCAAACTGATAAATGAGATGTCCATAGTTGTTTGAGACCTACTTGAACATAATTAAAACGGAATTTGTGGATTTCTTTATAGCAAATTAACATATTAAAGTTGATACTTTAATAGCATTTGCTATGGGCTGTGGTCTCATACTATTGTAAATATTCTTCAGTTATTAGCTAATTTAATCTTCTTAACAATATTAAAGGTACACATGGCTTGCACATCCATTTTACAGGCATAAAAATGAGGCACAGTGATCATTTGTGCAAGAGTGAATATTCGAGCTCAACCATTTTGAATCGAGATTCTATACAACTTCCAACAATTTAAGTCATGGCACTCCTTGTTGTTGCTCTTATTCTGCATTCTCCCAGTCACTTTATCACTACCATTCTGCTATCTTTGTCTTCTGTCTTTTATAACAAACAAAGTATTTATCTTCAGCTCTACACTAACTCCTGCTATCATTTTGGTAACTTCTATTGTAATATGGATTTGTTTTCAACTGATGCACTGAACCTGCAATTATATTTTCAAATATCTCTTCCTCAGTGACTGTACTTCAGCCACTTATTCTCAAAATTACACTCTTATAAAAATATTTTTCTTTTCTAAGATTATTGTATAATTGCATCATTTCCCTTTCCCTTTTCCTTTCCTCCCACCAAGCCCTCCCATGATGTAATCCCACTCTTATTATTTTTTAAATTTAGGGCCTCTTTTGTCATTGTTATTGCATACATATGTAAATATATATGTATATACATATAAATTCCTAAACATAACCTGCTTATTATATATAGTGTTACTTGTATGTCTGTACTTTCAGGGCTCACAAATTAGTATTGGATAAGCAACTGATGTTCTCTGTCCTGGGAAAGAGTATTTCACCCACCCTATCAAACACATTCTTGAGTTTTGTACAAGCTTCTATTCCTTCTCTAACATTACTATTTCTAGTCCCTTTCCTGTTTTTCACCAAATGTTTCCTCTAATTTCTGAGATAATGAAGTTTCTCAATCTCATTTAGACCACCTCTCCATTGACTCTTCTATGTTTACTCTACCCACAGCCTCCCCCTGCCTTTACATTTCTCTATATGGAGCTCTTATTAAACAATTCACAACATTCCTAATTCACTCAGCTTCCATCACACTAACCTAGAAAATCTCAAAATAAATTAGACACTCTCATATGTACTTAGTATACTGTGCAGTACTGAAAAATATCATCAACATTACTTAATAATTCCAGTTTCCTTACTTGGATGGGTCTCTTACTCTCATTTTTTTCCCATCTCCTCAAAATCTCTAAATATGTGGTCTGTAGAGATGCTTCAGCAGTTAAGATCACTTGCTGCTCTTGCAGAGGAGCCTGGATTGTTTCCCAGAATTCACAGGACAGCCTACAACTATCTGTAACTTCACTTTCCAAGCTTATATTTCTCCCTTCTGGCCTCCACAAGTACTGTACACATGCAATACACATACACCCATGTAAGCAAAACAGTCTTACAATACAATAAGAATTTAAATTTTGAGCCATATACCCAACTCAAAAAATTCTCCAAATCCTCATACCCAGAATCTACCTCCTCAGAAATAATCTCATCTCTTCTAGGTCTCCACAGAAAATATTAAAAGGTCATAAACATATTGTTGGAACTATAAACAATGAAATCTGCAACTTTCCTGAATCCACACTAATAAATACATCCTTTCATGCCTCATGCCCTCCTCTCATATCTAAAGATAATATTTTCATATTTGTAGGGACTCAGTATATAGATAATTACCTCTCTTCTCCTCACATTTCCTACTCATTATGGCATTTGCATTTAAACAGATGAAAGTACTCTCAACAGAAACAAATATGCCAGCCCCCCTGACTTCACATGCTGCACCTGCTGGATTCACCACTTCATTTTTCCTGCACTTTGAACAAGCTTATCCATACACTGACTCTTTCCATCTCCCCAATCTACAATTCATTTCTCAATCCAGGATGTTGTCACTAAAACCAAAGGATCAATGACCATCACATCATTAACAGAAGTGGCTACATTTTGCTCTTATTTCTCTAGACTTTTTAGCAAGAGCAAATGCTTTTAATTCTTCCTTCTGAGAGACATTTTTCTTTGGTCACCACACTCAGTTCTTGTTGGGATTTGATTCTCTTCTCATTGTCCTCACTCCTGTATTCTAAGGTGCCTTTGAGGGTCTTTACTTAAGGACTTGCTCTTTAACCATTAGATCACATCCTTCACAATTCATCTCTTTTCTCTCTTCTATTTATATTCTCTCCCTAGGTGATATCATTCTAATGTATGGATTTAAATAACATTTGTATGCTAACAACTTCCAAATCTTGCTACTGCCCTTGACCTCACTTTTGAGCTTGAGACATATGCCCAACTCTCTTTCTTTTCCCTTTGGATATCCCAAAGCCATCTTTTAACTTTCCATCTCCTGAACAGAACTCATGTCCTATCTCTGAAATATGTATATCCATCAATTTATCTACATAATTGAGACTGTATTCACCTCCTGGTTCAAGCCAAAAACTGGGAAGTCACCTTTGGCACATCACTTCAGAATTAATCATTAAGTTTGGCTGATTCTGTTTTTATAAGTGTTTCATGATTCAGTCATCTTCTTTAAATCTCAACTATCATTACCTTCTTAGAAATCACCATTGCTTTTTTTCTTATATTATTTTAGAGCCTTCCTAGCTGATCTCTCTGCCTCTATTCTGCTTTTTCAGTTAATTTTCTATAACTGGACTCACCTAACATCATTTTCTTGCTGTGTACCTCTTCTTTTTCAATGAGATCTTACTGTTTTTATTGTGAAGTTAAAAGTTTGTAGCATGGCAATAAGTCTCACACATAGTTGCATGATATAGTCCTTGAATCTTCTTGCTGCTACTCTTCCTCCTTGGAATTTAGAAAGTCATTGCCTTTTCTCTTCAACTTAACAAGTAAATGTGCAGTGTAAGTAATGCGTAGATATTAACCAAGTAAAGAAGTTTTTGGACAATATTCCATAAAAAGATAGAAGTATCTAGAACATCAAGGAAAATCTATTCAGAAATTTCTTGTAATTATCTAGGTATGGAAAATGAAGGTAATAGTAGAAATAGAGAGAATTAAATCTAAGTGATTCAGAATTATCAACAGACCTTAGCAATTTTATGGGATACACAACTAAGGAATAGGGAAAATGCCACAATAAATTCAAGCCTAAAGGTCAGGGGTTTAAAAAGTTCTAATTATACTTGTCATGCTTATATTAAAACTAGAGTGTTAAAATATAAAAAAATTAAAACCATTGAGTTTTTACTGGTGATTTAATATTTAAGACACTAGGTATGAGATGGGATTAAAGGGGCTTATTTGAATGTCTGTAAGAGAAAATTAGGAAGTGGGCATATAGAGTAATAGTTTTCTATTACATAGTTATGTAAACATATAAAGAGTAACTTTATAATTTTCCCATATGGTTATTTACGAAGTAGAATTATATATAGAATAATAAACCAATAACACACAAATTATGAAAATGAAGAAGCTAAAGAAATTTTTAAAGACATATAGAAAATAATAGCAACCTGGCAGCAATAGTCTATTCTATATGAATAACTGACTTAAATACAAATTGATAATGTTTTCTAACTAAAAAGTAAGGATTAACAGAAAATCTTTTTAAAACATAATTCAAGTGCATACTATTTTGACCCAACTTTTAGAAAAAATATTTTATATAAATAGACAATAAAACTTAGCCTAGATAGTAGTACTAATACCAGACAAAATGGATTTCAAGTGATAAAATGTCACAGGAGACAAATATTTATTTATTTATTTATTTATTTTTATAGGAGAATCTAACCATCAATAAAACAAAAATTATAGACGGTGGAGACCTAATATATACAAAACAAGTACTGAAGGTGAAATATGTATCTAGATAATAATAGTTGGAGACTTCAGTTTTCCACTTTCAGTATGTATAAAACAAGATAAAAAGTCAATAATGAAATAAAGGACTTGAATAAACACTCTAAGTCAAATATAAAAGATATAGTGGCAGATTCCTGAGATATTGCAAATATGGTTCAGGTTACAGCAGCAAAATAAAATTCACAATAAAGGAAGTCACATGATTTTTTTTTGGATTTACACTGCACATAAAAGTGGTCTGTACAGAATACTGTAATATGATAAGTAAATGAGCATTTTGTCTTTAAAAATTATGTATTTTAATTTAAAATGTTTTTACTACTTAGAAGTGCTAATGATTGCCTAATCCTTTAACATACTGTTATGTTCTTGCTGTTAGCAGACAATGATGTTTAAAGCTTATGGCTGATGAATGACCAAAGCTGTCATTGCTGAGGTAGTATTTTAACATAAGACAACAAAGTATTCCTTATCAATTAATTATTCCCTTTATGAAAATTTCTCTGCATCCTGTGATGCTCTTTGGTTTTATGCAAAGTAGAAATTTCGAAACTTGGGGTCAATCCTCACAACCTGTGTGGCAGCTTTGTAACTCAGTTCACACACTACTCCAAATTCTGCATCATTATGAAAACAGTATACACAGCATCCTTACCTAGAGTAGATTCTATTTCAATTGGTTATGTTCTTTTTATCTACAAGAAACAGTTACTCATCTGCATCAAAATTTTATCATGGTATTTAAGCAATTCACTTACATGTTTAGCTTTGTTGATATTTCTACCATGTTTGCAACTAGCTCCTCAACAGAAATCTTGACCTCTGGAAAGTTGCCTACAGGGGTTGTGGTCGGAATCCATCTCTATCAGATTCTCATTACTGTTGACATGCTGGTCCTCTCATAAATGATGCTACAGAAAACTCTTAGAATTAGCTACTGCATAATGTAATGAGATGTATATGATAAATATCGTAATGTTCAATTAAGGGCAAATACTTTGTCTCCTCCTCCTTAAAATCATTGTTCTAGTTTTCAAAGAAAATACTACATTATTCATTATCTGTAGCCGCTTTACATTGCAATAAAAACTACAATAAAGCTATTACACTTTTTTGTTTCATTTTTTTTTTAATTTTCCAGAAAGGGTTTCTCTGTGTAGCCCTGGCTCTCCTAGAACTCATACAGTAGATCAGGCTGGGTTTGAACTCATGGATCAACCTACCTCTCCCTCCTGAAATTAAAGGTGTGTGCCACCACCTCCTAGATGCTATTTGACTTTTATATAAAGCATGACTTTACTAGATTTGTACTTTTCATTTTCTTTTTGAACATTTCCTTTATATTCACAATGTGACTACCTATTTGGCACAAGAATTCTAGATTTTAGCTCATGTCAGCTCATAAATCTAGTAACAAGAATGTCTTTTGTTTTGTTTATGATTTTTTCTGATATAGAGTCTCCTGGAGTACTCCAGGCTGAACTTGAATTCACTACGTAGCCTATGAGGGTTGGTCTTAAATAACCCAGCATCCTGTCTCATTTGGCCAAGTCTTAGGTTATACATACATACTATATACAGACTGTATGTATACATGTGTGTATGTAACACCATACCTGAGTAATCCAACCACATAGTGCACACAGCACACTATTTGTTAAGGATATAATTCATAGCCTCCAAGAACAATGCCATAGTAACAGTAGGGATCTTTGATAACAATGAAAAAGTTGAAATAACCACAAAAATATACTGCAAAGACATGAAGTGAGCACATGCTTTGGAGAAAGTGGTGCTGATGTATTCTCAATGCATGGATGTCACAAACTTCAACTTGAAAAAAGCCCACTATCTGTAAAATGTTAACTGTAACAATGAATGTAAAGTGTAATAGTGAAGTTCATTAAAATGAAGAAGGCTGCTTTTTGTTTTGTTTTCTTGAGATAAGGTCTCACTATTTATTTCTGGCTTTCCTGGAACTCACTATATTGACCAGAATGTCCTCAAGATCACAAAGATCCATTTTCTTTTTTCTCCCAAGTTCAAGGATTAAAGACATGCACCACCCACTAAAGCAGCACAAATAGCTTTCTTACATGCATATGGTACATTTTCCAATAATATATATGTTAGAAGTCTCAATTAAGTTAAAAAGACAGAAATCAGACACAGCAACAGAACAAGCCTATGAGGAACAGCAGGGAGTGCATAACCCCAGGTACAGGGTGGGGTATATCCTTACTCTAACTGCCAAAAGGGCGACCCCAATCAGAAAGTAGAAAACTGTGGGCTCTCTGAGCTTACTGTGGATAAGCTGAGCCTGCAAGTGAGTGATTGTGGGTTCTCAGATATTTCCACACACTCCTGCAAGTGAGTGTGTGCTTCTGCGAGAGAGTGTATACAGAGCCCCAGATCAGGCCCCCCTTAAACTAGCAGCCACACATCGGATCCCTCCCACCCACACTGCCCCTGAGGGTAACAGAGGGATCTCTGGGACAGCATTATCAACATTGAAAGCCCCTGTTCTGTGGGTTTCCTAGTGGAGTCCAGGCAAACAATTCCCGGAACCAAGACGGTGCAGCTCAGTCAGATCTGAGCAATTGGAGCACAATACCGAGACAGGCCTGTGGGCCGCTGAAGCATTCTTGGCACCTGCACATGAGCACTGCACCAGCAAAATACACCGGGCACCCCCACCTACACTTAAGGACCTCCCTTAACTTCACCCTTCCAGGTAGACACACCTCCATGCACGCTCCTGCGCTTGCACACATGTTTCCGTGACCTTCCTCCCTTAGATGCATCTGAAACAACAACATCCACCATCAAACCAGTGGACCTCTCTCATCTTCCTGAAGAATACTCCAGACTCCAGAGATAGGCGACCCCAGTCTACAGTACAAGTGCCAGGAACAAAGAACAAAGGCTATTGACCATCAGGTGTCAAAGAGGCAACATAAGAACACATCCAACAAAAAGCAAGACATATGGCTTCACTAATAACCCAAAAATCAATGGCTATTTTAATTCATTGGCAACACAGGAAAATGAATTTAAAGCTATTATTGTCGAGTTACTAGAGCACATAAAGAAGAAATGAACAAAACTTCCAAAATAATACAGGCAAATATAGCCACACAAATAGCAGCACATAAAGAGGAAATGAATAAAAAAATAGATACCATAATGGAAAAACTGGAATCCACATTCCAACAGATGAAGGAAATGGTACAAGACATGAAAAGAGAAATAGGATCAATAAAGAAAACACAAACAGAGAAAACCTTGGAGTTGGAGAACTTAGAGAAAAGATCAGGAACCACAAAAGTAAGTATCACCAAAAAAAAAAAAAAAAAGAAAAAGAAAAAGAAAAAAAACAAACAAGAGGTGGAATACAAGAAAGAATCTCAGGTTGCTGAAGATACAATTGTAGAAATTGATACATCTCTCAAAGAAAAAATAAAATGGGAAATGTCCCCAAAACAAAACATCCAAGAAATCAAGAATGCCATAAAGATGAAATCTAAGAATAAAAGGAATAGACGAAAAAGAAGATTCCATGCTCCAACGTCCAGAAAATATTTTCAAGAATATAATAGAAGAAAAATTTCACAACTTAAGAAAAGAGACATCCTTTAAACATACAAGCGGCCTACAGAACACTAAATAGAGTAGACCAGAAAACAGACTTCTCTTGCCACAATATAGTCAAAACACTAAATCTACAGAACAATGAAAAATAATAAAAGCAACAAGGGAAAAGGCCAATCAACATACAAAGGTAGACCTATCAGAATCACACCAAACTTCTCAACAGAAACGATGAAAACTGGAAGGGCCTGGACAGATGACATGCATACTCTAAGAGACCACTGATGCCAATCCAGACTACAATGCCCATCAAAGCCTTCACTCAACATAAATAGAGGAAAAAATATAGTCCATGACAAACCTAAACTTAAAACAGCATCTACTCAGCAACCTAGCCCTACAGAAGAAACTGGAAGGAGAACTCCAATCTAACAAAATCAACTATACCCAAGAAAATATAGGATATAAATAACTTCACAGCAAAGAATCAAAACAAAATAAGCATTGAAACACAGTAACATCACCAACTCCACAATAAAAAGAACCAACATTCATTGGTCACTATTATATATCAACATCAACAGAATCAACTCTCCAATAAAAAGACACGGACTAACAGAATGGTTGCAGAAACTGGATCCAACATTCAGCTGCATTCCTGAAACACAGCTTTGCAATAATGACAAATACTACCTTAGAGTAAATGGCTGGAAAATGTTTTTCAACCAAACAGACCCAGAAAACAAGCTGGGGTAGCTATCCTAATATCTAAAAAAATTACTTTCAAATAAAATTAATCAAAAAAAGATGAGGATGGACACTTCATTCTCATCAAAGGAAAAATACACCAGGAGGACATCACAATCCTGGACATCTATGACCCAAGTAAAAGAGCACCAGCATTCATAAATGAAACATTATTAAAGCTCCAATCACACACTGATCCCAACACCTTAATAGTGGGAAACTTTAACACTCCACTCTCACCAATAAACAGATCGTAAAGACAGAAACTAAATAGGGAAATAATAATGCTTACAGATGTCTTAAATCAAATGGACCTAATAGATGAGTACAGAAAATTTCACCCAAACTCAAAAGAGTATAACTTCTTCTCGGCATCCCACAGAACACCAAAACTGACCATATCTTCAGGCTCAAAGTAAGCCTCAACAGATACAAAAAGATTGAAATAATTCCTTGTATCCTATCAGACCAACATGGCCTAAATTTAGACCTCAACAACAACAGAAAAAACAAAAGCCTACACTGCATGGGAACAGAGCAACTCTCTACTCAATGACAGCTGGATCAGGGAAGAAATATAAAAAGAAATTTGAGATTTCCTAAAATTCAATGAAAATTAGGCACAACTAACTCAAACATATGGGACACAATGAAAGCAGTGCTAAGAGGAAAGTGCCTCCAGAAAGAAGCTTGAGATATCCCATACAAACAACTTATTGGCACACCTAAAAGCCCTACAAAAAAAAAAAAGAAAGAAAGAAAAAAGAAGAAGCAGACACACGCAAGAAAAGTTCTCAGGAAAAGTTGCTCAGTTACTTCAGGTGCCTGTGTGTTCTACTCACCATCCCAGATGGAACTTCAGATGCCCAAACACCACAGACTCTGTGTCCCTGTAGGGAGGAAACCCCACAGTGGGGAAAATATCAGGTCCAACCTTCAAGACACCCAGCTCCAGAAAAGGTTCTGCTTTTCTGAAAACTCTAGGCTCTGGGCTCCTAATGCATGCATGAGTGCCAAGCTCACCTGCCAATGATTACAGCCAGGGTACTGTGTAACACAGCTCCAACATCAGACCTACAGAAACCTGAGAGCCTTTGGAGCAGCCCTCAAATACTATCCAGTGTGCAACCAGTTAGCCCTAGCTAAACTGACTAAACCACAAGACTCCCTGATTCTTCAAGAGGGCTGTGACAAGAAAAAACAACATAAGAGCAGCAGCAGCTCACTAAATTCAGAGCAAGAAACCCAGTAGCAGGGCAGCCATCTCCAAGGCTTTTCCTGATGAGAGGAGAGCTTTCCTGAACACCACAGTTACCACACAGGTCCATATGCCCAAGGAGAACTGTGAAAATTCCCGAGAAGCACTGCCATTCAGTTGACCATTTCCAAAAAGCTGAGGAGGCCACCTTCAGAATCCTGCCAAGGGGACTCTCCTCACCCCAATACAACAGCAGGCACCATAAATTAACAACTAATACCTGAGACAGCCAGATGGGTAGAGGTTAGCATAATCAACAGGAGGCAAAGCAATATGGCATCCCCAGAACCCAGTTACCCAGGGGCAAGTAGCCCTGGACACCCTAACATAAGTGAAATCCAAGATGATCTTACATCTATGCTTATGAAGAAGTCAATGGAAGAAACAAATACAATTACTAAAGAATTAGAAGATAAAGTCAAACAGATTATGGCCATCGTTAAAGAAATACAGGATGATGCAGCCAAAGAGTTTGTGACTTTCAGAGAGGAAATGATTAAATCACTGAAAGAAATAAAAGAAACAGAGGAATGTTCAAACAAGCAGCTGAAGGAGTTGAAGGAAAAACAAGAAAATACAGTCAGACAGATGAAGAAAATCAACAAAACAGTTCAAGATCTGAAGATAAAATTGGAAAAATTAAAGAAAACAGAAATGGAGAAAATCATGGAGAAGAAGAATGTAGGAAAGAAAACAGAAACTACAGAGGTAAGCATAAACAGCAGACTACAAAAGATGGAAGAAAGAACCTCAGGTGTGGAAGATACAAAGTAATAAATCGATGTATCTGTCAAAGAATACAATTAATTAAAGCAATTCCTGATTCAAACCATCCAAGAAATCCAAGACAACATGAAAAGACAAAACCTAAGAATAACAGGAATAGAGGAAAAAGATGATACCCGTCTCCAATGCCCAGAAAACATTTTCAACAAAATCATAGATGAAAATTTCCCCAACTTAAAAGAGAGGCCTATAAGGATACAAAGACCTACAGAACACCTAAAAAATTAGATAAGAAAAGAAATCCTCCTTACACATAATAATCAAAACAGTAAGTATACAGAACAAAGAAAAAATACTAAAATCTCCAAGGGAAAAAGGCCAAGTAACATATAATGGCAAACCCATCAGAATCACACCTGACATCTCAACAAAGGCTATGAAAGCCAAAAGGTCCTGGAATGGATATCATGAAGACCCGAAGAGAACACAGATGTGGGCCCAGTCTACTATACCCAGGAAAATTCTCAGTCTATGGTTTTTCTCCCAACTGGGCACTCCAGGCTCTGATGCTCTGAGGCACACAGTTCTTTTGTGATGGAGAGTTGGGCACACAGCACATCTCTGTGAACAGGGGTGGTGGCTATTTCAGATATGGCATGCTTGAGCCAGCTGTTCTGAGAGATCTTTTCTTTGGGAAGGCTGGGTGACCTAGGTTAGTCCTGTCTCCTTCCTTCCCAGTGGGTTTTTCTCGTGACTGGGACTCCAAAAAAAAATGGTGTTTTTTTGTGCCCACCGTTCAACCTGGAAGGTGATCAGGACAGGTAGGTCTGGTGACCAGCTGACCGGCTGAGTGCCTGCAGGACCAGGGATCTCTTCCGGGTTCTGGCTGGGTGTCCTGGGAGTGGACAAGACCGGTTCCCTCACCCTGGGGCTTCCTCTCAGCTGGGAAACTGGATCTATGTTGTTTTAGGGCCCAGAGTTCAGTCCCTTGGTCCCCAATGATCTTCCTGAAGAATTCTACAGATACCACAGTAAGACGGTTCCAGTCCAAAGATCAGACTTGAGGAAGAAACAGTGAACATTATATGTAAGCAATGACGAAAGTTCAATGTAAGAACTCACCCAACAAAAAACAGGACACCATGACACCACCAGAAACACCGAAAAATAATGGATAATTTAATTCAGCAGAAACTCAGGAAAATGATTTTAAAGCTACGGTTATAAGTGGATCAAACACCTCAACATAAAACAAGACACACTAAACTGTTTAGAAGAAAAAGTGGGGAAGACCCTAGAACTTATTGGCACAGGAGACTACTTCCTGAATTGAACACCAACAACACAGGTTCTAAGATCAATAATCAATAAGTGGGACCTCATGAAGCTGAAAAGCTTCTGTAAAGCTAAGGATACTGTCATCCAAACAAAACGACAGCCTACAGATTGGGAAAGGATCATTACCAATCCTACTACTGACAGAGGGCCAATATCCAGTATATATAAAGAACTCAAGAAGTTAAAAAGCA
>CM053742.1:50688029-50785406 GCA_028658305.1 Pachyuromys duprasi
AGTCCTCAACAGCCTCCCTTCCAAAAAAAAAAAAGCCCTGGGCCAGATGAATTCAGTGCAGAATTCTACAAGACCTTCAAAGGAGTGCTAACTCCAATTCTCTGTAAACTATTCCACAAAATAGAAACAGTAGGAACATTCCCAAACTCATTCTATGAAGCCACAGTCACCTTGATACCTAAACCACACAAACATCCAACAAAAAAAGAGAACTTCAGACCTATCTCTCTTATGAACATTGATGCAAAAATACTCAATAAAAAACTTGCAAACCGAATCCAAGAACACATAAAATATATCATCCACCATGACCAAGTAGGCTTCATCCCAGGCATGCAAGGATGGTTCATATATGGAAATCCATCAATGTGATCCACCATATAAACAACCTAAAGGAGAAAAACCAATTATCATCTCCTTAGATGCTGAAAAATCACTCGACAAAATCCAACATCCATTCATGTTTAAAGCCTTGGAGAGATCAGGGATACAAGGCACATACCTAAGCATAGTAAAGGCAATATACAGCAAGCCTATATCCAACATCAAACTCAATGGAGAGAAACTTAAATCAATCCCACTAAAATCAGGGACAAGGCAAGGCTACCCACTGTCTCCATATCTCTTCAACATAGTAGTAGAAGTCCTAGCTATAGCAATAAGACAACTAAAGGAGATCAAGAAGATACAAATCAGAAAGGAAGAAGTCAAAGTATCCCTACTTGCAGATGTATATTTGCAGTTAATATACATGGGTGACCTCAAAAATTCAACCAGAGAAATCCTTCAACTGATAAACACTTTCAGCAAAGTGGCTGGATACAAAATCAACTCAAAAATATCAGAAGTCCTCCTGTATATTAAAGAGAAAGAGCCGAGAAAGAACTTAGGGAAACAACACCCTCGCAATAGCCGCTAAAAACATAAAGTACCTTGGGGTGACTCTAACCAAGCAAGTGAAAGATCTGTTTGAGAGAAACTTCAATTCTCTGAAAAAAGAAATTGAAGAAGATATCAGAAGAAAGAAAGATCTCCCGTGCTCATGAATTGGTAGGATTAACATTGGGAAAATGGCTATTCTGCCAAAAGCAATCTACAGATTCAGTGCAATTTCCATCAAAATACCAAAACAATTCTTTACAGACCTTGAAAGAAAAATTCTCAACTTCATACAGAGAAACAAAAAAAAAAAAACAGAATTTCCAAAAAGATCCTGTACAACAACTGATCATCTGGAGGTATCTCCATCCCTGATCTCAAGCTGTACTACAGAACAATAGTAATAAAAACTGTATGCTATTGGCATAGAAACAGAATAGTGGATCAATGGAACCGAATAGAAGACACCAGAAATGAACCCACACACCTATGGAAACTTGATTTTTGACAAAGAAGATAAACCCATTCAATGGAAAAAAGACAACATCTTTAACAAATGGTGCTGGACCAACCGGATGTCTATATGCAGAAAAATGAAAATAGATCTATATTTATCACCCTGCACAAAACTAAAGTCCAAGTTTATCAAAGACTTCAACTTAACACCGGACACATTAAATCGGTTAGAAGAAAAAGTGGGAAAGACCCTAGAACTCATTGGCACAGGAGACTACTTCCTGAACAGAACACCATTAGCACAGGCTCTAAGAGCAACAATCAATAAATGGGACCTCATGAAACTGAAAAACTTCTGTAAAGCAAAAGACACTGTCATCAAAACCAAACGACAGCCTACAGAATGCGAAAGGATCTTCACCAACCCTATATCTGACAGAGGGATAATATCCAGTATATATAAAGAACTCAAGAAGTCAAAAAGCAACAAATCAAGTAATCCAATTAAAAAATGGGGTATGGAGCTAAAAAGAGAACTGACCGTAGAGGATTATAGAATGGCAGAAAAACACTTAAAGAAATGCTCAATGTCCTTAGCCATCAGGGAGATGCAAATTAAAATGACACTGAGATTTCACCTTACACCTGTCAGAATGGCTAAGATCAAAAACTCAAGTGACAATACATGTTGGAGAGGATGTGGAGAAAGAGGAATTTTCCTCCATTGCTGGTGGGAATGTAAACTGGTGCAACCACTCTGGAAATCAATTTGGCATTTTCTTAGATAATTAAGAGTAGTGATGCCTCAAAATCCAGCTGTACCACTCCTAGGCATATATCAAAATGATATTCAAGTACACAGCAAAGACATTTGCTCAATTATGTTCGTCACTGCTTTATTCGTAATAGCCAGAACCTGGAAGGAACCCAGATGTCCCTCAGTCGAGGAATGGATACAGAAATTGTGGTACTTTTACACAATGGAATACTCATCAGCAATTAAAAAGGAGGAAATCATGTAATTTGCAGGGAAATGGTGGGACCTGGAAATGATCATCCTGAGTGAGGTATCCCAAAAGCAGAAAGACACACATGGTATATACTCACTTACATAGACCTATAACATAGGATAAACATACTGAAATCTATACACCTAAAGAAGATAAACAAGAAAGAGGTCCTGGGGTAAGAGGATTAATACTCACTTAGAAAGACAAATGGGATGGACATTGGATGTAGGAGAAAACAAGTAGCAGGATAAGAGCCTACCACAGAGGGCCTCTGAAAGACTCTTCCTAGCAGGGTATCAAAGCAAAGATTAAGACACATAACCAACCCTTTGGCAGAGTGCAGGGAATCATATGAAAGAAGGGGGAGTTAGTATGATCTGGAGTGGACAGGAGCTCCACAAGGACCAAATATATCAGGGCACAGGTCTTTTATGAGACTGTTTCTCCAACCAAGAACCATGTATGGATATAACCTAGAACCCTGCTTGAATGTAGCAAATGGTAGTTCAATATCCAAGTGGGTACCCTAGGAAGGGAACAGGGCCTATTTTGGACATGATCTCAATGGCTGGCTCTTCGACCCCCCTACCCCTCAAGGGAGGAGCAACCTTGCTAGGCCACAGAAGAGGACATTGCAGCCATTTCTGAAGAGACCTGATAAGCTAGAGTGAGATGGAAGGGGAGGAGGTACTCCTCTATCAATGGACTTGGGAAGGTGCAGGGAGGAGATGAGGGAGGGAAGGGGGGGACAGGGAGGGAATGCAGAAAGGGGCTATGGCTGGGATACAAAGTACATAATCTGTGATTAATATAAAATAAAAGTGAAATAAAAGGCAGAAATTCGAAATATTTCATTCAAGCAACTTAAAGGCTCACCTAATAGCTCTACATAAAAAAAGAAGCAGAAGACAGACATGGTATATACTCACTGATAAGTGGAAAGTAGCCATATTAAAAAGGATAAACATACTAAAATTTGTACTCCTTTAGAAGCTAAACAATAAAGAAGACCCTAGGGAATATTTTCAATCCTCATTCAGAAGAACAAATGCAATAGACATTGGAAGCAAGAGAAGACAGGGAACAGGACAGCAGCCTACCAAAATCAGCTTCTGAAAGTCTCCAGTGATCAAGGTATGGAAGCAGAGGCTGAGACTCATAGACAAACTTTAGGCAGAGTGCAGGGAATCTTATGAAAGAAGGGGGGATAGAAAGAACTGAAGGGGTCAGGAGCTCCAAAAGGAGATCAACAAAGCTAAAAACTTGAGCTCTAGGGGGCCCTGCATGGACTGATACCATAACCAAGAACAAAGCATGGGGAGGACCTAAAACCAGGCTCAGGTGTGACCCAAAGATTCCGTCTCCAAGTGGGTACCCTAATAAAGGGTTCAGGGGATTTTTCTGGTAAGAACTCAGTGACTGGCTCTTTTGTCACCTTACTTTGGGGTGTTTAGCATTGCCAGGCCACAGAGGAAGACAATGCAACCATTAATGATGAGACCTGATACGCTAGGGTCAGATAGAGGAGGAGTGGACTAGGAGAGGGGCATAGGGTGAGAAGGGGAAGTGAGGGTGGGATTGGTAGGAGACAAGGGAGGGGGCCATAGCCAGGATACAAGTTGAATAAATTGTAATAAATAATAATGATAATAAATAAAAATTAAAAATAAATGGTTTACATGGCAAGTCCCAAGCTAGCCAACTCTACAGAGTAAAACACTATCTCCAAAAAATAAAATAAAATCAAGAACAATAGTTTATCTAGACTCACCAAGAAAGCAATGGGAAATATTCAAATAAGAAAAATTGGTAAATGAAATAGGGTAAATGACTGGCACTCATAAAAAAATAAAAATAACTACAAAAATAGTAATTGATAATTGCAAGCCAAAGATTACATAGTTGAATAGGAAAAACTCCTAGAAATTTTCAAATTTTTAAACATGAAGAAGAAATAGAAATTCTAAACAGACCTGCAACAAATTATTGAACCTAATCAAAATCATTACATACTAAATCATCCTGTTGTGGTTTGAATAAGAATGGACCCCATAGACTCATATATTTGAATGCTTGGTTTTTAGGGAGTGACAATACTTGAAGAGGATTAAAAGGTGTTTTCTTATTGGAGGAAGTATGCCACTGGACTTTGCAGTTTCAAAAGCCCACATCAGTTCTAGTCTCCTTCTATCTGCCTGTAAATGGGGGTATAGAACTCTCAGCCCCTTCTCCAAACACATGTCTGCCTGTGTGCCTCCATCCTCCCCACCATGATGATACTATACTAATCCTCTGAAATGGTGAACAAGCCCAAATTAAGTGCTTTCTTTTATACGTGTTTCCCCTATCATGGTGTCCCTTCACAGCAATATAATAATTACTAAGATTCATTCCTAAGACAAATGGCTTCACTGTGTTGCAGCACATGTTTAACTCTTAAAAAATTTACAATGGACCCTACACAGTGGCTCAGTGGGTAAAAGTACTTTCCCCTTAGCTTGATAACTTAGATGCAATCCCTGGGTCCCAGGTAACAGAAGATGAGAACTTTTTCTCTCTTTCATACAATGAATACAATGATAGACTGACAACTTTTGTAAATATAAATGCAGAAATTCTAGGGAGCTAAACTCAACAACATCATAAAAGTATTTATATACTATGACTCAGTGAAATTTGTATTAAAAATCAAATCTAACATGGAAATTAACAGAATTTCAAAAATGTAGCCCTGTCAAAATTGATCTGAGAAAAAAAGAATCCAATATAATTAAGTACTATTTTCATGACAGAAACATTCAACAAACTAGGAACAGTAAAGAACTTCAAAGTTCTAGGAAAAGCCTGTAATAGCTTCAAACTCCATAGTAAAAACCAGAAAAATTTCCTCCAACATCATGAGCAAAGTGAGGATATCCATCTTTCTCATTTTGTATAGCACTATACTAAAAGTTCTAGCCAGAACAATTCTGCCAGAAAAATAAATAAATCACATCGAAATTGGAAAAGAAAAATTAAACTTTACAGATGGCAAGATCTTATATAGAAAACATATTTGCAAAGTCCACAAAAAACATGCTAGACTGAATGAATGGATAATTTGGCAAAGTAAAAGCATATAAGATCAAATAGACAAGTATCAGTTATGTTAGTATACACTAGTAATGAGCAACCCTCAAAAAGAAAATTAAGAAACAACTTACTTTGGCATACTATTAAAATGCAATATTAATATTAAATTTAGCAAAAGAGGTATAATAATTACATACTACCAAAAGCAATCAAAGTTTAAATAGATGAAAAGGCATAATATACAATAGGCTAGAATAATATTAAGATAGAAATACTTCCCTAAGCTAACTAAGAATGTGATTCCATAAATATCAAAATTGTGTTGACATTTTTTTGAGAAATAAAAATTGATATGGATCTCAGAGATAGATGCCCAAAGAGACAAACCATCTTTTTTACAAAAAGACTAAATTTGAAGGATTCATATTCCCCGTTTTCAAAACTTAATGCAAGCTTTAGTGATCAAAAGAGTTTGGCACTAGCAGAAACATATGTATAGATGTCAGTGGAATAGAATCAAGGGTTTAGAAATAAAGCAATATGTTTATGACTGATTGATTTTTTTAAAGCGTCTGGACAAGGTAAACTTTATTTGAACAACAGAGTATGCTCAGAAAAGCAAACAGTCCAATTGACTTGTGAGAAGGCACAAGGATCATTCAAAGGAGAAAGAATAGTTTCTTCTACAAACAATTTAGGGACAACTATATATTCACAAGCAAAAGAATGAAGTTGGATCCATATCTTTTACCCTATAGTGGGAGCAGTTAAAATGAAGACCATACCTGTCAGTCCCAAAGCTACTGCGGAATGAGTAACAGATCAATAAGACCTGATTAGAGTTTGCCTAATCAACAATTACTGTCCCCCATAAGCTCCACAAGAGGACCAACAAAGCCAAAATCTGGGCCCAGGGAGACCTGCAGTGACTAAGATATCAACTAAAGACCATGCATGGAGATGACCTACCTAGAACCCCTGCAAAGATATAGCCCATGGCAGCTCAGCCTCCAAGTGGGAACCCTAGTAAGGGGAGCAGGGGCTGTCTCTGACATGGACTCTGTTGCTTGCTGCTTGATCACTTCCCCCTTGTAGGGTGGCCTTACTAGTCCACAGAGGAAGAGGATCCAAGCAGTCTTTATAAGGCCTGATAAGCTAGGGTCAGATAGTAGGAGAGGAGGACTTCTTTTCAGTGGACTGGGAGAAATTGGGGGAAAGTAAGAGGGAGGGTAGCACCAGGAGTAGGTGAGGGAGGGGTTAATACAGGGGTACAAAGTGAATAAATTATAAAAAATGATAAAATAAAAAATTTAAAAAAGCAATTACTGTCCCCTAACCTCAGAAAAGACCCTTTTCAGTGACCCAGTGTTTTGTTAGATTCTGTGCTCCTATCATTCTACTTTCCATATTTGCTCAGGGCATTTCTGCTTGCTTTCTTCTTAATTGCTGAGCAAAAGGAAGTCCCTAGCTAAACCATTAACTGTGTTTCTATTTACACTTCTTCGTTAAACTTAATGACTATTTAACGGAAGACTTTGTGCCTTGATTACAGGGTTCCTGTTCTGATATAAGCTTAAAATACCTTTGAAAAGAATATGTATTCAATTACAGTCATTCATGGCCCTAATTCAGGCAAATTTTTCATTAAATAAATAATTAGCATTGGCAATAATATTGTATCTTAGCAATGTGCAGCTTAAATGTGGTAATTGCTCCATGTGTTAGCCTTTACAAGTGACACATTTCCACATATTTATGTTATTGGCTAGGACTTGTCCAAAGCAAGAAATGCAACCCTGAATCACCAGAACCTTATTTTCTAAAGCAGGCACGTGTTCAGCCAATTAAAACAGAAATTCCACACTTCTTCCTGCATTTCACTTTGCAGAATTTCTGGTCAGAGTCCCACAGTTCACTTTAGTGTTGTTTGAGTTCCTGGAGCAGAGACAGTGCTGGGTGTTAAAACCTACAATCACACCGGGGACACTTTTTCAACACTCCACAGTATTTTAAGAATAACCATTTCTTACATTCTGTTCCATTTCCTTTGCCTTTGTCGTTTATAAGATTTTCTCTTACAGGCAAATAGATAAGAGCTGCTTCCTTGAAAACAAACATCTAACTTCAAATTGTTCAACTGATGACAGTCTTCATGGTGTTCTGCTCATTTTGATGCTAGGCACATTCTTTCTTTTAATTTTAACACTTTTATTTTATATTAATCATAGGCTATGTACTTTGTATCCCAGCTGTAGCCCCCTCCTGCATTCCCTCCCTATTCCCTCCTTCCCTCCCTCATCTCCTCCCTGACCCTTTCCAAGTCCACTGATAGGGGAGGACCTCCTCCCCTTCCATCTCACTCTAGCTTATAAGGTCTCTTCAGAAATGGCTGCAATGTCCTCTTCTGTGGCCTAGCAAGGTTGCTCCTCCCTTGGGGGGTAGGGGGGTCGAAGAGCCAGCCATTGAGATCATGTCCAAAATAGGCCCTATTCCCCTTACTAAGGTACCGGCTTGGATATTGAACTACCATTTGCTACATTCAAGCAGGGTTCTAGGTTATATCCATACATGGTCCTTGGTTAGAGAGACACTCTCATAAAAGACCTGTGCCCTGATATATTTGGAACTTGTGGAGCTCCTGTCCCCTCCAGATCATACTATCTCCACCTTCTTTCATATGATTCCCTGCACTCTGCCAAAGGGTTGGTTATGTGTCTTAATCTTTGCTTTGATACCCTGCTAGGTAGAGTCTTTCAGAGGCCCTCTGTGGTAGGCTCTTATCCTGCTACTTGTTTTCTCCTACATCCAATGTCCATCCCATTTGTCTTTCTAAGTGAGTATTAATCCTCTTACCCCAGGACCTCTTTCTTGTTTATCTTCTTTAGGTGTATAGATTTCAATATCTTTATCCTATCTTATAGGTCTATATAAGTGAGTACATACCATTTGTGTCTTTCTGCTTTTGGGATACCTCACTCAGGATGATCATGTACCATGTATACAGCAGTCACAAGAAATTTCATGTATGGTTATGATAAATAGAAAGACAAACAGCTATATCTCTCTAGGGCAGAATCTTAATGAAAAACTCACTGTTTGGGGACAGAGTTCAAATTGAAGACAAATCTAAACCAAATTCAGCTCAGAAATTGTTTATCTATAAATATAAGTAACTCTTTTTTTTGAGGGGAAATGAAAACCGTTCTGCAGGAACTATTCCTTAAAAAACATTGTTATAATCGACACACTAGTGGTAGCATGTACTTACCGAAAGTTAAATGATAATGTGAAAGTAGCAATGCGGAAAAATAAATTCAATCGTTTGTCAAGTTAATTAATTTCTAGATGGCTATTTGTTTTTCTCTCAAATATTCGCTATTTTATAGGTTTCTGTACAACACAAAGGTATGGGTATTGCCACTTGGGTAGAACTGAGAGGTAAATATAGTCTTTAACAGAGGATGCTACCCTAAATGTCACTAGCTGTCAACACAGAGGTCATTTGCTGCTAAAGGATCATTTCATTTCATCTAGAGAAATTTTCTTTATCATGAAAAGGGAGGGGATCAGACTGATGCTTCAAGCTAGCACATAAAGCACACTGCTACACATCCTACAGTGAACAGCACATAGGCACACCAAGGCATAATAGAGACCCAAATGTGAATACTGGCAAAGCTAAGAAACTTTAACAAAAGTTGACAAACCTATTCTTTGGGTTCCTCTCTTCAATCTCTTTTTGTCCATGATCCTTCACCAAACTGGGATCTACATATGCCATTTCCCACTGCAGCCAAGGCTATATGAAGAAAAGAAAAGAGACCTGATTTGTTAAGACACACTTTCAATATGACAACCATAACTGTAAAGAAATTTGTGTACAACAATCCAAACAGTGCAGGCAAAACAGCCTATAGGTTGGCTAGATGTGGGCTTCACTGAGTCAGATAGTTGCTTTCAGTTTAGCTTTGAATATTTTTCCTTGATGTGGCCTTTTATTGTAAAAAAAAAAAAAACTGGGAGAGTTGAACAGACACATGCTCTCAGCCACCAAGTAGAAAAGTAAAATATTATCATATCCACAGAGATTATGAGCCAACCAGCCCCAAGGCTGACAAGAAGCCCAGACAGCTTGGACATATGCCTAACTTAGCTTCTCACACTAAGAGAGCATTCTCTAAGCTTGTTCTGGAATCCATCGATTCTAGAGCTTTGAATTTTTGTTGGTATATAATTTTGTTTGTATATTTGTAAATCTTGAAGAGTTTTGATTATGGTGTTACAGCAGAATGAGGCAGGCTCAAATAGAGAAATTTCGGTCTTAATCAAATTCCACTAAGAAAACAATAAACTTTGGAAGCAAACATAATTTCTGTATGTCAAAGAAAATTGTGGTGTGTAGAGGACCTGGGATTTCCTTCTCACTGAGTGTGCTGGACTTGGAGAAAAAGCCTCAGCTGCACTGAAGTTTGCCAAAGAAAATGGAAGCCACCCCAAACTCTTTTCATAGCCAGCAAATTCTACTTACCCCGCATACCAAAGGAAGGAATCTCTTAATTACGACATAGATCTCTCTTACACAGAAAGCTGCATTTTAGAGTTTGCTGGGTAGCAGTAAAATTGCCTAAGAACGGGCATGTGGAGGGGGGGAGACAGAAAGTTCTCAGAACTAAGAAAATTGTAAAAGGTTGCCCCTAAGTCAGTTTTTAGAAACAGTTCCTTGAGTGTTCCTTGAGTGTGGGGAGGGGAATTCCACCCTCACCTTTGCCAGGCTCCAGACTCTTAAATCCCTCAAAGTAGTACTTTTCTGCCTTTCACACAAAAAGCTAATACTCCAAGATAGTGGACCACCTCCTTGCTAGGGGACTCAAAGGACAACAGGAAAACTTCTCTTAGCAACACAAGGGGAAAGTTGCTTTTTTTCCCACCAAACATAAGCAATCTCAACTAAAGACGCATTGTAATGGAACCCCTCAGCTGTTTAGGCAGGGAAGGCAGGTCTGGCTTTTTCTGAGTGTCTGCTCTGGCTCACAGTGTGTGTTCCAGGCAACAGCAGGAAGTACAGCTGAGCTTTTTTAAAGCAGGGGGGGGAGCGATAAAGCTTGGGGTGCAAGATTAGCATCCAGAAAAGCGCACTCTGAGTGCAACCCATTTTCCAGAGAGAGCAGAGAAAGGAGACAAAGCAAAGATCTGGGCACCAGGGCAGGGAGGGTCTTAAGGGGCTTCAGGCTAAGGCACCTCCTTGCCTGTAGGTTGCAGATAGTAGTCTTGGGCTTGTGGTAGGAGTGAGGCCACTAAGCAGGCTACAGGAGAGTTTTGAAAGGTTGGCATGTGGAGACCTTCAGAACAGAGCCAGAGGTGCCTGGGGAGTGAGGAGTGTCCAGAGAGGTGTATCAATTGATCTGAAGACTCAAAGATCTAAGAGTCTTCCGCAAGGGTCCAGGGACACCACCCTTCCCCCTGCCCTCCCCAGACACTAAGACCAAAATTTAGTTTGGCCCCTCATCCGTCTACCACCCCTGTGCTTCAATCTAGCCTGGATCCTGTGATCCAGGGTTGCCTGCGCAGGGTTAAACTAGCTTTGTGAGAGATAGAAATCCGTGTCAGAAGATGACAAGTCCCTGGAGACTCAGAGTCCCCTTTCCCACTGTCCCGCGGGCCACAGACCCTCTCTCCAAACTGATCAAGTCCATCTTCCACCACGATGACCCACATAGTCAGGGAGCCACCAGCACAGAGCCAAAGTTGAGAAGGGTTGGTATGGGGCCACTGCCCCAAGCAAGAGACACTTCGGGAAATGGGTAGAGGGGAGATTCTTTAAATCCAGCACCAGAGGCGCTCCTGTGTCCTCTCCCCTCACCCGCGCTCAGCCTTCCCTCGCCCCTAGAGTCTCTGCCATCCCGCGGTGGAGGGGGAGGCTTAAGGGAACCAAACGAACGAACGAACGAAACAGAAAATTTCCGTACCGAGGGGGGAAGAGACGAAACGGTGGGACGGGGCGGCGGGGGTTGACTTGGGGCTGCGGCTGCGGCTGGCGGCTTCTTTCCACCCCTGGCCACCCAGCTACCGCACAGGCAGGAGCGGCTGCCCCTGCCAGCTGCCGCCGCGTCCTCCAGGCTCGCCCTACCCCCTGCCCGCCTTCCCTGCCCCGCCAGCCTTGGCTGGGAGGCGACTGTCAGCTAGGCTTGGCCCAGGGGCTGGGGGAGGTGAGAGTTGCTTTAGCCAACCACTCTCTGTTTCGGTCTCTGTCTCTCTCCATCTCTTTCTCTTCTTCCTTCCCTCCCTCCCTTCCTCCCTCCTTTCCTTACCCGCTCCCCCACCCCAACCGTGACGGGTTCTCCACAGCTCTCAGCCCACAAAGAGAGAGAGAGAGAGAGAGAGAGAGAGAGAGAGAGAGAGAGAGAGAGAGAGAGAGAGAGAGAGAGAGAGAGAGAGAGAGAGAGAGAGAGAGAGAGAGAAACGAGCAGCAGATGAGAACCTGGAGCAAATAGAAGGAAAAAAGGAGAGCTCGGGGTTGGACATTTTGGGATCTAGGGGTGGGGAGGAGAAGGGGAGCACACCTCCTCGATTTTCCCCTCCCCACCCCTCTTGGCTCTTCTCTCCCCTTGGCTGGTATTGGATTTTCTTGAAGCAGCGGCAGTGGGGGACAGAAACCTTTAGTCTCAAAAAAAAAAAAAAAGGTTTGGAGAGGTGGCCAGAGCTCTCATCAGCTACCTAGCTTGACTGTTCCTGTAAGAGCGTGAATGCGGTTCCCCCCACACACCCCTACACACGCGCACACATACACACACACACACACACACACACACTCACACACACACTCACACACACATACCACTCCTCCTCATACCAGGGTGCCAGCTATCCTCTATCTCCTGCTGTCTGCTTTGGCTTCTCCCCTTGCTCTTATTGTTTGTGGCTTGCGGTGTCAAGGAGTGCCTGTGTTTGGAGGGGCTCAGGTTGGGAGAGAGCTTAGAGAGAAAGAGCAAGGGGGAGCAGGGCAGGAGCGCTGGGGGAGCGAAGAGTTTAAGGCACTGGCTGAGACAAAAAAAAAAAAAAAGGTGAGGGGGTCTGGCCAGCCAGCTGGAAGTTGAGCCATAACTGAAGAACAAATAGGGAAGCGCATGTACAAGTCAGTCCTGGGGTCCCTCTCAGCACCCTGATCCCTTTGCCTGTGCCTGAGCCACCCAGCCACTGGCAGCCTCCAGACCAGGGACTGTCCCAGGTGGCTGGCTGTTCTTTGAGTGCCGCGGAAAACGAGTCCAGTAAGGCTGCCGCCCCACGCGCCCGGTTGCACTGACTCCACAAAACACAAATCTGAAGAAACCACTTGGCCTGGGGTAAGTTGACAAGCAGCGGTGGCAGGGTGCTGTCCTATTTGTTGCTGAAGAGCAGCAGTGAAATGAGGCTCCAATGAAGGTGCTGTGCTGCTACAGGCTGAAAAGGTGCTGGCTGGCTGTGGGCTGGGGTGGTGGGACACAAATGGAGACCAGCAACAGATTGTTTTGGGACACCTCGGAGAGACTTGCGGTGGATGAGAGAGCCTTTGGGATATTTCGAACATGATACTGTTGGCAGCTACCAAAACCATCGTTTTCATGAACAGCGTTCTCCTGAATCAGAGCATGGATGGTAATTTATTTGTGATTTCCTGGGAATATGTATTATGCCCCTAGCCAACCTCCCCAAACAACCTGCTCCTAGGCCTCTTCAAAAAGGGCCTGGGATGGGCATGAGAATAAAGATACTCAGTCTGGAGGATGGTCAGCCTCCTGGAACTACAGAGAGCCAAGTGGGACAGGAGGGACCAGAGCTCCCATTTACCTTGCTGATTTTGTAACCTTCAAACTCAATAGCTGGCCAGTTTAGCTTACTCGGATTTTTTTAAGGAACCCAGAAATGCAAATCGGGGCTACCAGTCAGATCTATACTCTAGAGTGTGCAATTTGCTGCACCATATGAAACGACTGGGGCAAACAGTCCCAATCATGATCCACATAGTCAGGTTCTGTCCTTAATGCTTGGTCTAAGAGAAACAACTGGGAGGAGGTCTTTTTACCTCTATTGCCAAGGTAGGATGTTTGGAGCACAGCCATGCTCCTGGTGATAGCCAAGTGTTTAACAATGTTATCACTCCCTTGTAGAAAGCCTGGGGACTTGAAACCAGCCTGGAAGACAAAATCCCTGGACTTTACCTGAGTTTATTGTATGACTAGGTGAGGCAACTGTTAATCAATAGTGCTCTATTTAAAGATGGTGTGTTTTCCCTGGGTTCAAATGAGTAACAATTACTATATTCACATAGTACACAGACCGACTTGTCTATCGCAATATAGTTATCTTCATGGTATTTAGCTGGAATGGCATGTTGATTTGTCATCTCAATATGTAGACCCAATTGCTTATTGTGTGTTTCTTGGATTTGGGGGTGTTCTACAGATGATCCATATCATTTCTTGTTTCTCATCAAGTCTTAAAAGCTGAGGTTTAAATGATGTAAAATAGTGCCTTTCAATAGTCTTGAAAATCTACTCAATTAAAAGGCATGGCAATACATTCACAGAGTACCAAGGTATTTCAAAGCAAATGTTAAGCCTGAGCAAAGGGGAACAATAAAAGTCTACAAGGTTGAACAAAAAAAAAACTGAATGGCACTTGAAGTCCATGTTTTAGTTCCAGGATGGTGCTGTTCTCACAAACTGTATACATACATACATACATACATGCATATATACATACATACATACATATATTCATAAACTATACTTATGGGTTCTGTGTCTACACAGATGCAATGATTTGGTTCTTTTGTGTGTACATTTAGTTTTTCAAAGATCTCAATCATCCCCACACAGTCTGGACCCTGTGTTTCTGTAGAAGAGGGAGGGGGCCCGAAAGTGTGCTTCTGAAAGCTCTTTAATTGAACTTTCTACTTATTGGATGCTACTGAAATATAATGAATTACCTCCTTTCAACTCAGCAAACAAGGGAAACAGATTCTGCATTAAGTAGAACAGTTTATGTTGCATTAGGCAATTTGTTCTAATGCATACTACTGAGAGACATAGAATGAGAATTACTCAGGTACAACCTGAAAGGGTACCCATTCTGTTACAATCCCCACCCTCACCCACACCCCGTTCAGTTCAGATACTTTCATAAGGAAATCACATGCAAATATCCTCTTGGATAGGTTAAAATAGAAAGGACAAGATTATAGATGGGTAGAAAAGAACCAAGAGCTTTATAATTAGGGAAGGACAGAAAGTATCAATAGGGATGAAGCACGAGGTGTTGAGTGTTTGTTCTATTCTTGGTTATGTGCGCACACAGAAATTGTCCTGACCTGTGATTACTCAAGGGACAAGGAGGTATGGAGCTTCAAGTATTCAGAACCAATATAGGCACACCTTCATTGATAGAGATTCACCTGGCTTTAAAATAAGCTTCAAGTACATGGATCAAGTAATATTTGCCATCCTTTCCAGAAATAAGAGCTGTAATTCTGATTTTATTCATGTTAGACCTAACAACTAAAACAAGAATGGCACAGAGAACCACAGAAGGCAAGCCCAGGAAACCAGAGGTGGGGAATAGGAAAAAGAGGACTAGGAGAGCCAAAGATGTTTGGAAACACATGGCCACAAAAGCATCCAGGTGTTTGCTTTGACATGGAATGGAATTAGTTCAGAAAATCACCTCAGATGTGAAGTGCTGTAAAACTGCCTTCAATCTGACTTGTAAACACTAAGCAAGCAGTAACAGAATTCCTTCAAACCAAGGTATTGGGAACCTTGGAAAACATTTTCAGTGTTGCCCTCTCCTTTCACTCTTTAGCATGCTAAATTACAGTCTGCTAGCCATTCAGATGTTTAATTATCAAATGAATATTTCAAATGTGTCATGCTACTTCCAGCCCTGCGTAGTTCCCAATATTCAAATTTGTCTTTCGCCTGGGTCCATTGCTGAAGAAAGGGAAACAAACCATTTTTGAATGATATACTCCTTCAATGCTGTTTAGATGCCTTCTTCTAGCTGGTGGGAAATGGGGGTTCTCATCCTACTTCAAGAAGTGCCCTGTGCCCCAAGATGTCACCAACACACAACACAATCCTTCCCAGTCATTTCCCATAGTTTTTTTTAAGGGATAGGTATGACCAATTTTCCAGCCTAGATTCAGAAATAATGCCAGTCTAGGCAAAAGCAGAAATTTAATATACCCCCCAAAAGGACTACAGTAAAGTGAGTCCTCATTTCTAGAGCTAAGGAGCCTTCATATCATCCCCTCTAAAACTCACATCCTTTTCCTCTGTTAATGGGGCCCTCAAGCTCTTTGTCTAATGAGACTAGCAGACCCATCCTGCCAGCAAGGAATGATTCCTGGATGACTCAGCTGTGCTCTCATAAGCAAACATGCATTTTACATCATCCTCAACTGAGTGAGAACAGATTATTAAAAACAAATAAATGAGAGCTGGTGGGGGCTGCGCAAAACTGCAGTTCACTGGGTCAAGGGAGTTTAGGAAGTTTAGGTTTGGTTTTTCATTTATTACACAGTTGTCCCTTGGATACTGGCAGCCAGTGAAATTGCCCCCAGCAGTTTTACTTAGCAAAAGCAAGATAAAAATGGTGAGAAAAAAAGACAGGTGCAGTATCCTCATGTGTCTTATGGAGAAATCAGGACTTAGAGAATAGAAATAGCTTACTTACATCACAAAACTAGCAAGTGACAGAGCCAAAACAAGAACTTGGTACGATCTTCTCAGACTGAACAACTTTGATAAAGATCTCTGGAGATCTTTCCAAGAAACTGACTGGATTTTTTAAAAAAATCAAATTTACAGTTATTACATTCTACTTTCTTCCCATATTTACAGTTGTGTTTTTTATTTTATATTATATCTAGTTTATTTACATTTAGACAAAAATCTTACTAAGTACTGTAGTGTGACCTTGAACAGTCAATCCTCCTTCCTCAATCAACCTCATTAATACAGAGATTCCAGGCATCCTTTCTGTAATAGCCAACTGTTATTGCCTTACCTCTGCAACTCATTTTCTCACTTATCACCTCTGAAACACACAAAGGGACTGTTGAGATGTTTCAGCTGATAAAGGTACTTGCCAACAAACCTGACAACTCAAGTTCAATTCCCAGGACACATGTTAGAAAGAACTGACTCTCACAGTTCTCTGACCTGCAGATCCATACAGTAGTATATGCACCTGCAAATATACAAAATGCATACATTTCTCTCTCTCTCTCTCTCTCTCTCTCTCTCTCTCTCTCTCTCTCTCTCTCTCTCTCTCTCTTTCTCCCTGTCACACACACACACACACACAGAGAGAGAGAGAGAGAGGCGGGGGGAGGAGAGAGAGGAGCTTTTTCTTGTCAGTAAAGAAAATGCTGCAAATACCCACAACTCTTATTCAGGAAGAGGTCAAAGCTGAAATAACATTAAGAGGTTTGCAGCCAAATAATCTGCAGAATGAGAGAACTACAACTCTTCAGTTCTTCATATAGTAATAAATGGGAGGTGATTTGTGTAAAATAAATGCTGTAGGTAAAAGAAATATAAATGTCTTTTTAATCTGAACCAATGACCCTGTGAAATCTCCCCAAATGGGGCAAACATATATATAAATCCCTATCTAGACTTCTATGATGATGTCTTCAAAGAACATCTGACATAAGATGAAAACTACATTGGTCTATCATCATATTTTAAAAAGGTGAGCAACAGCAAGAATTAATACCTACATGGTACGTAGTTATTTGCCATTTCCATGCAATATCTCATTTAAACTTTCTCAAAAACATCATGAAATAAGTACATTATCATTTCTTTTATTTAATGTATTCTTTTTTAATTTATATTTATTTATTTATTATATATACAGTGTTCTGCCTGCATGTGTGACTCTGGGACCAGAAGAGGCCACCAGATCTCATTATAGATGGTTGTGAGGCACATGTGGTTGCTGGGAATTGAACTCAGGACCTCTGGAAGAGCAAGCAGTGCTCTTAACCTCTGAGCCATCTCTCCAGCCCTGAAACATTATCTGAAACTCAAAGGAATGACACAATATGCCTGTTTTATATACTTAAATGACTTAGGTATGTACTATACCTGTCACTATTTTACAGGATAATAATAGTGACTCCTACTTCATCCTCACCCATAGTAATACCTACATTTTACTCATCTGTGAAATATGATAGGTATAACAGATGTAAACTCCAATAAAATCTCTATGCATTTGCTTCTGTAGAGACTAAATGAACATATGTAATTTCAATAACTGAATTGTAAATACACAGATGCAGATCCAATCTCTGAGTTCCAGTCTTTTGATGTGTAAGACACGAAGAGCCTACTGGAACTGAGGATGCATCGCATGCTTTGACTTTTCAAGAATATCAAATTATTGCAACATTAGTAATTGTATACCATACAGATAGCTAATTTCTAAGATGTCCATGACTACAATAATCAATACACATTTTATAAAAAGTGTTGAACATCTTTGTACTAACTTTCTGTTTCTGCTACAACAAATTTGCATTTGCTTATTAATTTAGTATAGTTATTAATTTGAAACAATTTAGATTTATTATTGTCCACATAACTTTTCAGTTCAGTATGTCAGAAATCTGCTATGAAGCTCACGAGGCTAAAATCAAGTGATCAGCAGGAATGTATTCTTTTCTGGAAATTCTTGGGGAAATATCATTTCCCTTGCTTATCCAGGTTATCTTGCGACAGTTTACTTCCTTGAGTGTAGGTCTGAGAACCAGAGTGCTTTGACAGCACTCAGGGGAAGTCCTTCCTAACTACTAGACGCCACTCATGTTCCTCAATCTCCTTCTTCAAAGCCAGTAAGAGCAAGTTGAATGCCATCCTATTTGTAACCGTCACTCTTCTTTACCTGTATTTCTCACTAACTCTTTTCTTTCCTCTTCTATTTTATTTAAAAGTTTATTCACAAGTGACATTCACATAAAAGTAGGAGCTGAAATGTGATGTTTATTTTTTTTTTGCATTCATTTGGAATTATCAACTGAGTGTGAAGAGTGTATGTATCTTTTAAACTTATTTCATAGTTGTATGGTGGGTACATTCAAATTAATCATTTCTAACCAACAATTTTACTGTCTCTAAAATCCACTTTGAGTTGAGGTGGGGTGTTACACTGATTTTATGCAGAAAATCCAGGATAATCTCCATATTTTAAAAGCTACTAATTAGTAATTTAAGGCACTCTAAAAACCCCTCTCAGCATATAACACAGCGCACTTACAGGTTCTAAGGGTAAAGGTATTGGTGTGTTTGGGAGACCACATCCTGTCTAGCACAATCTTCTATGTACTGAATTGTACAATACATGATAGTAAATGATTGTGACCACAATTTATTTGGTAAGAGTTATTCCCATTTAACAGATGAAGGAGGAGGAACAGGAAGTTACACAGAATGCATAGTACATGGTTATTAAATTATACAGGGTTAGAAACACATTTCTCTTACTTTAAATCTTACATTTCTCCCTTTGGTCTACATTATACTGTCTCTTTTTTATCAAAAAGCTCTTTAATGGTTATGATTGTCTTATTTTATGTTGTTGGGGATTATATTTTAATCATAGTTTTCCTTTCCATGGTTTTAGTTGTCAAAGATCAATTTCAGTCTGAAAATATTAGCTGAAAAATTCCAAAAATAAATAATTCATAAAATTTTGATGATAAAGATGGAAGGGGAGGAGGACTACCCCTATCCGTGGACTTGGAGAGGGACATGGGAGGAGATGAGGGAAAGAGGGTGGGATTGGAAGTGGAAGTGGAAGGGTGTTACAGCTGGGATACAAAGTGAATAAACTGTAATTAATATAAAAATAAAAAATTAATAAAAAGGAAAAATTGATGTTGTACCCTTCTGAGTAGTGTAATGAAATTTTATTCTGTCCTGATCCACTCTATCCAGGACCTACAGCATCCTGTCTAGCATATTAACATAGATACACTGTCCAACCATTAGTCATTTAGTAACCATCACATTATCAAACTTACCACAGTGCTTGCATATAAATAACATTTGCATATTAGCCAGCATTACCCCAAAATTCCTCTGACAGTCACATTTTGTATTATCACATAGAAATTTTATCATCTTACAACATCACAGGAATGAACATGAACATACTCAAGAAAATACTTTGAAAGACAAAATACACATGATTTCCATTACAGGATTTTATAGTTATTCTATTTTATTATTCATTGATGATGTCATTCTCCTACTGTGCCTAAATTACAAGTTTTTAAGAAGGCAGAAAAATGTATTTACTCCTTTAAATTTTTTGAAAGATTTATTTATATATTTTATGTGCACAAATGTTTAGCCTGCAAGTCTATATCTGTACCACATGTGTGTCTAACGGCAGAGTAAGTCAAAAGAGAATTTCAAATTCATTGGTACTAGAGTTACATATGGTTGTGAGCCACCATATGGGTACTGGGAGGGAAATGGAACTTGAGTCCTCTACAAGGGCAACAAACACTCATAAACACAGAACTCCATCAACTTCTAAATGATAAGCTTAAGTTAATCATACATAAATATGTATAAGAAAAGACCATAGTACAAATATAGTTTCATACACCCACTATAGGTCTAAGAATTTATTGTCCATGGATAAGGAGGATTATTAATTTCTGCATTGTTGTGACTAGCTACCTAACAGGAAGGAAAAAGAGGTTCATTGGGGTTTCTTGATTTGAAATACCTTATGGTGAGGAAGACACTGTGGCTATGTAGAAACAGGATCATACATCAGATGTTGTTGGAAAGAGAAAGGCATGGGTGCTAAAAACTGCAGGCTTTCTCCTTTTTCCTTTCCTATGCAGTGTGAGCCCACAAATTCATGGAATGCTGTACCTGTGTTTAGGGCAGTTTCTCCTCCATCCCGCTTCTCAGCTAAATTTCAGGAAGTGTCCTCCATGCCATTCCTACAAGTGTATCTTGTAGGTAATTCTAAATTCAGTCTAGTTGACTATGAAAACTAATCAACACAGGGTGGGAATAGCACTACTGTATTTTGTCCTGTTTTCTCTTCTTTATTGTTACACTGTGCTCAGGATGAACCCTGGGGTTTTGTGATGCTAATCAAAGGCTCTATATGGAATCACATCTTCAGACTTTTATCTTCCTTATTAAAATGTTTAAATAGGTAATTCATGCCTGTGGTTCAAAAATCAAACATATAAAAAAGTATTCACTGAAAACTTCATTCCCACTCTACTTACCATCTGTGTAGCTGCCATCACCCATATCGATTTTATCTGTTTTCATCCAAAACTTCTGAATGAAAATATAAGAAGCAACTCTGAATAGAAACAATTTGTGACACAAAAAACTGTAGCTCTAGCTCATTTATCTTTTGTTGTGTCCCAAATTCAGAACTATCATCAATGTTAAGGGTCAAAGAATTAGGTCCATTAGCCAACCAACCAGTGATCTCACTAAGTTTCTACAGTTCTTTAGATACACAACGATCACCCAAAGAGCCTGAATATTGATTATAATCCTAATGACTCATTTTTTTTGCTTTCTGTCAATTTTATGTAGTTCATTACAGAGTACCATAATTTCAGAAGTCAGAAATTAGCATGGGGAAAGAGAAAAATGAGATGGGAGAAGAAAAATAAGGATGAAGATGAAAACAAGAACAGGAAGAAGAGGAGATGAGCAGGGGGTCCACAAAGCATAGTAGAACTCTGAAGAGTTCATTACATATAGTTATTTTATTTTTATTAATTGCACTTTATACACTTTGTATCCCCCATAAACCCCCTCCTCCCCTCCCAGCCCCACCTTCCCTCCCCCTGCTCCACACATGCCCCTCCCCTTTTGTTACAGCAAAGTTCAATAACTTATTTGTTAATTGTCTTTGAAAACATGACACATTTCTCTCTCATCTTGTAGAAGAACATAGAACTATTACATAATTGCCAACATTAAAACAGCCTATCACATAGTTGGGTAGCATCTTGTATAGAGATGAATACCAAAGACAAAGACAAAAAATTAGGCTTTGAGTAAATCTGATAACAAAATAGTATACCAGAGACAACTACATTTTCATTTTTATTGTAAATATTTATCTTTAGCTGTAAATTCATAACTTCTTCCTCCCGATGTTAGTAGAATGTGATGGACATGAATCTTCTCTTAACACATACAAAAAACATTCTATTATTTTTTATGATTGTTTCTATACTTCAAAGCAGTGTTTTTCAATCTATTGGCAATTATTGTTAATGTTCTGTTTAATAGTCAAGAGCTGAGTATTTTAAATAAAATAGAACAAAAGTTAAAAATGTGAATACTAAATAATAAGAGTTAACACTATTTTGTAAAACTTTTTTCTTTTTCGGTAACATACATGTATGAATGGGATATGTATGTGTATGTATGTATACATGCATGCCCATGTTGATATACTGGGCCAATGAAAAACAGTTTTCTTACTGTTGGTTACTGGTAGAAAACTTGATCAACACTCTTTAAAGTGCCTGAAACCATTAGCAGATGTTATAAATATTCTAAATCCTCATAAATAAATCTTCCTTCTTGAAAACTTGACCTTTCTGAACATATTCTTCTTTGTAGAAGAGGACTCCACACTGTCTGTTCCTTGATATAGTAGTTCCTTTTCTCACTGTAGTGGGAAGGCTCAAAGAGTAGTAAATTTCTAAAGAAAAACTAAGAAACTCAATAGAAACTGGTCTTATTTCCTACTGTAATGCATGAACGTCTTAGGATTTGTTATATATCAGAATTTGGATGTGAACTACCAAATTGTTGCATTCATTGTTATCTTTTAGACACCATGCTCAGGGGACCCTAGCTGGTACTGACTGTGGGCTGAAACTCTCAAGCTTACATAAAATATTTAAACTCAAGAGCTTTTTGACGCTGCTGTCAGCTTTAGTGGTCATCTCCAGAAACTTTTCCAGAATTAGAAACTTTTAGCCCAATGTTAAACACCAAACGATGAAAAAAGATTGACAAGAGAAGATAAAAATAATATTGCAGAATAAGAGTAGAAGAAGATTAAGGAAGTGGTATGAGTAAATAAAAGTATCCAGAAATCTTGCTGTGGCAAATGTTAGTTTTTCCCACATTAATTGTGGTGCAATCAGGCCAGGAAAGAGAAAAATGAAAAGGCTAGCAGAAAAAAGAGGACAGCATTTAAAAGCAATTAAATTTTCAGTCATCCAAGGGGGTTATTGATACACTATTTTTAATCAAACACAAGGTTTTCACCTGTATAGACTTGTGCCTAAAAGAGCACCTTGTGGAAATCAAACATGTGCGTTCATCCTTTTTCCAATAGAAGCACACCAAATGGTCAAAAGTGAGACAGATGACAGTAAAAAACATGGGATGAGAATTAATGTGTTTGGGTAGGGCATTGCAGCTTAAGCTCTCCATGGAAATTAATACAGTTATACTTCTAGAAATATGGTTTTACATTCTCTGTGGTAAGATTGCAGAGGGCTTTATGTATAAAGCCAAGGTTGGATATAAGTTAGTGGATGTAACATAGATACAAAACAACTTGGAGATAGGAAATGAACAAGTGATTATTCTGAAATATTTCATTATTCCAGAAATATTGGGGGGGGGGGCAAGCATACCAACTGGGAACCAATTACAGAATTCTAGGGACAAAAGCACTGTAGTTAAATGGAGAATCAAGGTACAAACCCATCTGGCTGATTCTGGCTCTGCCACTGTATTATCCAAGAAAAGATAATATTAAAAATATCTACCTTACAAGAATGTTATAGGTTGGAGCCAGTTTACATATACAAGGTATTCAGCCCACTACCTACCAATATTATTTATTTATTTATTTTTATATTAGTCACAGGTTAGGTATTTTGTATCCCAGGTATAGCCCCTTCCCTTATTCCCTCCCACTCTCCCCATCCCTCCCTCATCTCCTCCCTGCCCGCCTCCAAGTCCACTGATGGGGGAGGACCTCTTCCCCTTCCATCCGACCGACCCTAATTTATCTTGTCTCTTCAGGGTTGGCTGCAATGTCCTCTTCTAGGATCTACAATGTTATTTTTTAAATTGACATTGTTGGTATGTAGTGGTAAACCTAGAAAGGGTGGAATATAAAACTACAGATATTCTGATATATAATTACAAACTATAGATAAGTTGCAATAAATGATTGCATTGTATGATAAATTTGGTCAAATGTTATTGTAAATTTTAGTTTCCATGTAATAACTTTGCTCATGTCTGTGATAAATTACTCTGGCCTAAGCAACTTAAGAAATGAGTTTATTTTTGGCTCACAGTTCCAGAGGACCGTCTACCATAGCAAGGGAGCCATGATGTTCGAGAATGCTGGTCACATAAGTTCAGTCAGTAACACATGAGTGATGAATGCTAATGTTTAGCTAGTTTCTTCTTTAATATGCAATTTGGACTCCAGTCCATGTAATGTTTCCCTTCACATACCACACGGGTTTTCTCACTTCAACTAATCTAATCCTGATAATCCCTCACAAGCAGGCTTAGAAAGAGGTTTATTCTCTAGATGATTTTAGATGAGTGATAGCCAGTATTAACCACTGTAAGCCCACCTCTTGTCACCCAACCATACATGTCATTTTTAAGTCATAGTTTTCCACCCTTATTTCAATATGCCCATAGCTGTGTCATAATGTAAAATATGTTCAGTAAAACTTCAAATGACCCCATAGTCCTCAATAGTCCAAACACTGTTCCAATGTCTCTTCCGGGACTCAAGGTAATTTTTTAAAATATGAACATCTACATAATAAAAATGTTACATATTTCCAATAAAAAATTGCACAGAGTAAATATTCCCATTATAAATTAGAGGCATGGATACATAGAAAGGAAATATCAAACCAAGGAAAAATTGAAACCCTGTGGGGTCCACACAAATCCTGCTGCTCTGTGTTCATTATCTGTGCCTTAGGATAGGCTTTTCTGTTCTCCAAAGCCATTGCGTCCACCAACACAACCCTTCTAGCTCTGTCAATTGTAGCACATATATCGTCTCTTTCTGGTTTATTCCAGTTCAGGCCAGCAGCTTTTTATTTAAACAAATGTCCCAAAACTCTGTCGTCTCCAGTGTCCTAGGATATCTGCCTGAACATATGCTTCACCTTCACAGCATCACAAAATAGCCTCTCAGGACCTCCTTGTAGTGACCCTGAACTTACTACACATTGCCTTGGTCTGGGGCTATTTAAAGTCTTGGAATATGATTCCATGATACCCTCAATCTTGTGTCTTTTAGGCCTGCAAAACTAGTATGGTACGGATAGCCCTCACTGCCAAGCCCTGCAGTTAGGTTGAGGAATAGGCAGTTCCTTGGACCAGAGTGTTTGCAGTGCTTCTATCTGCCTAGCAGGACATCAGTTTATAGGTGTCCTTTATTCAGGCATTTCTCCCTTTAAACAAACTAAAGTTGTTGATGGATGGAGTTTTACCTTCAGGAACTTTCCACTTGTCTCAGTGGAGAAAGGGCAGTTTCTCTTTAGTAATTGCAGAAGTTTTGTTTTCTCATTTTTCTGGTGTCTGCAATTTTAAACTTTTTCTCAAATTTCTCAGACAACCTAGTGTCTTTCTTTCTTTCTTTCTTTCTTTCTTTCTTTCTTTCTTTCTTTCTTTCTTTCTTTCTTTCTTTTCTGATCTGTTCTCTTTCACTACAGTTCTGAGTGAAAGCAGTAAGAAGTAGTAGCTATTTTAAAATTTCCTCCACCAAGATTTAAATTCATTACATTTGAACTGCTGAAACTTCCTGAGACAGCCTTCTACTTCCAATATTTCTTTCAGCATTCTGGTATATCAAATTTCCACCAAAACAGTACATTATGATCTGATTATATAGCAGGAACTTTTGCAACCCAAAGTTCCAAATTTCTCTACTTTCTTCTGAAAACCAGTTCCATAGGCCTAAGAACCACATGATCACTTTCATCACAGAAATACCAGGTTAAAATATATATATAAATATAAAAAACCTAACAGTTTAGTATTCAGTTTGGACACAGTGAGACATCCTACTGAAAATGGTCACAGAAACTTTTGAACTTTTAAAATATAGCATTGGGATTCCAGAAAAAAAGGTTAAAGAATTGAGGAGAAATTTTGGGAGGGCATATACATAATGATATACAATTTTATTTCTGAAAAATAGACATTTGTGACAGTTGCATGGTAATGTATGAAATGTACAATAGCGGAATTCAAATGTAAAATGTAAGTTCACATGGTTAATAAGGGGTGGAGACATGACTCAGCAGTAAGAGCATTTGCAAATCTTGCAGAGGACCTAGGTTTGAATCCCAGCACCCACAGTATGGTTTATTCCCATCCAGTTCCAGAGGATCTGAGGTCTTCTTTTGGCCTCCTGGGACCCTGCTGCATATGCTGCATATACATACCTGCTGGCAAAAAAAAAAATCACGCACAGAAGAAAAATGAAAAAGTACATTTTTTAAAAGATGTTATTTTATTAACTTGGGAATTAATGAGGTCTTCAGGCATGTTTTATAAATTGAATTGATGGATGAATATTACAGATATTTTAGGAGTACTATTTGGATAAGAATAATTGTGTAATAAAATGAGGAGTCAAATAAGTATGTAAATGTTTTTCATTTTTTTCTTCCCAATTTATTCATGATATATCCCAATTGAAGCCTCCTCCCTCAACTATCCCAGTCCCACCCTCTCTCTGTCCCTCATCCCCTTCCCCTAGTCCACTGAAAGGGGAGTTCTCCATGATTACCATCTGCCCATAGCTTGTTAAGTCTCATCAGGACTGTTTGGATCCTCTTCCTCCATGGTCTGGCAAGGCCATATCACCTAAGGTGAGTAATCAGAGAGCAGTCAACTGAGGTCATGATAGAGGCAGCCCATGTTCCCCTCACTCGGAGATCCACATGAAGACTGAGCTGCCAAAGAGTGGCATCTGAGCAGGGGGTCTAGGTCCTCTCCATGCATGGTCCTCTCTTGCTGCATCAGTCTCTGCAGGACCCCCTGGGCTAAGATCTTTTAGTTTTGTTGATCTATTTGTGGGGCTCCTGTTTCCTCCATGTCCCTCTAATCCCACCCCTCTCTTCCTCCCTAAGACTCCCTGTGCCTCTGTCAGTTAAAAGATGGTGAATATCCTTTCCCAGCCTGTAGGCTGTCATTTTGTTCTGATGACAGTGTCCTTTCCTTTACAAAAGCTTTTCAGTTTCATGAGGTCATATTTATTGATTGTTGATCTTATCTCCTGTGCTGTTGGTGTTCTGTTCAGGAAGTTGTCCCCTGTGCCAATGAGTTCAAGGCTCTTCCCCAATTTTTCTTCTAACCGATTTAGAGTATCTGGTTTTATGTTGAAGTCTTTCATCCACTTGGACTTTAGTTTTATGCAGGGTGATAAATATGGGTCTATTTTCATTTTTCTTCATGTAGACATCCAGTTGTACCCACACCATTTATTGAAGATGCTGTCTTTTTCCCTTTGAATGGTTTTGGCTTCTTTGTCAAAAATCAAGTACTCATAGGTGTGTAGGTTTATTTCTGGGTCTTCTATACGGTTCCATAGATCCTCGTTTCTGTTTCTATGCCAATACCATGTGGTTTTTATTACCATTGCTCTGTAGTACACTTGAGGTAAGGGATGGAGATACCTCCAGACAATCTGTTGTTGTACAGGATCGTGTTGGAAATTCTGGATTTTTTGTTTCTCCATATGAAGCTGAGAATTTTTGTTTCAAAGTCTATAAAGAATTGTATTGGTATTTTTATAGGAATTGAGTTGAATCTCTAGATTGCTTTTGGCAGGATGGCCATTTTCATTATATTAATCCTACCAATCCATGAGCATGGCAGATCTTTCCATGTTCTGATATCTGACAGAGGCCTAATATCCAGAATATATAAAGAAGTAAAGAAGTTAAACAGCAATAAATCAAGCAATCCAATTAAAAATGGAGTATGGAGCTAAACAGATAAATCTCTGTAGAGGAATATAGAATGGCAGAGAAAAGCTTAAAGAGATGCTCAACATCCTTAGCCATCAGAGAGATGCAAATCAAAACGACCCTGAGATTTCACCTTACACCTATCAAAATGGCTAAAATAAAAAACTCAAGTGACAACACATGCTGGAGAGGTTGTAGAGAAAGGGGAACCCTCCTCCATTACTTTAGAAATCAATCTGGTGCTTTCTCAGACAATTAGGAATAGCGCTACCTCAAGATCCAGCTATACCACTCCTAAGCATATATCCAAAAGATGCTCAAGCACACAACAAGGAGAGTTGCTCAACCATGTTTGTAGTAGCTTTATTTGTAATAGCCAGAACCTGGAAACAACCCAGATGTCCATCAACAGAGGAATGGATGACAGAAATTATGGTACTTCTACACAATGGAATACTACTTGGCATTTAAAAACAAGGAAATCATGAAATTTGCAGGCAAATGGTGGGACCTAGAAAAGATCATTCTGAGTGAGGTATCCCAGAAGGAGAAAGACACACATGGTATATACTCACTTATATGGACATATAAGATATGATAAACATACTGAAATCTATACACCTAAAGAAGATAAACAAGAAAGAGGACCAGGGGTAAGATCACTTTGGAAGACAAATGGGATGGACATTGGATGTAGGAGAAAACAAGTAACAGGACAGGAGCCTACCACAGGGGGCCTCTGAAAGACTCTACCTAGCAGTGTAGCAAAGCAGATACTGAGACTCATAACCAAACCTTCGGCAGGGCGCAGGGAATCAGTTGAAAGAAAAGGGAATTACTATGATCTGGAGAGGACAGGAGCTCCAAAAGGACCAAATATATCTGGACACTGGAGTCTTTTATGAGACTGTTTCTCCAACCAAGGACCATATATGGATATAACCTATAACCCCTGCTCGGATGTAGCCCACGGTAGCTCAGTAGCCAAGTGGGTACCCTAGTAAGGGGAACAGGGACTATTTCTGACATGAACTCAATGGCTGTCTCTTTGACTCCCCCTGCACCGGAAGGAGGAGCAGCCCTCCTAGGCCACAGAGGAGGACTTTGCAGCCAGTCCTGAAGATACCTGATAAACCAGGGTCAGATGAAAGGGCAGGAGGTCCTCCCCTATCAGTGGACTTGGAAAGGGGCAAGGAGGAGATAAGGGAGGGAGGGTGGAGTTGGGAGGGAACGAGGGAGGGGGATACAGCTGGGATACAAAGTTAATAAATTGTAACTATTATTAAAAATTTATTTTAAAAAGTTAAAAAAAGACTCCCTGTGCTCTGTCCAAAGTTTGACCCTGAATATCAGCATCTGCTTTGATCCCCTTTTGGGTGAATCCTTTTAGAGGACCCGCTGCAGTAGACTCCCAACCTATTTCCTCTTTTCTACCTTCTCTGTCTCTGATATCTATCTTGTTTGCCATTCTGAATGAGATTTAAGCATCCTCTCTAGGGTCCTCCTTAGTATTCAGCTTCTTATGGTGTGTAGTTGGCTGCCCTATATTTAAGTGCTAATATCCACTTACTGGTGAGTATATAGCATGCCTGTCTTTCTGTTTCTAGGTTACCTCACTCAGGATGATCTCTTCCATCCATTTGCCTGCAAATTTCATGATTTCCTTGTTTTTAAATGCTTAGTAGTATTTCATTGGGTAGATGTACTACAATTTCTACATCCATTCCTCTGTTGATGGCTATCTAGGATGGTTCCAGATTCTGGCTATTAAAAATAAAGTTGCTATGAACATAAGTGAGCAAATGTCCTTGATTAATGGTGAGACATTGGGGGGGGGGGTATGTGCCCAGGAGTGGTATAGCTGGATCATGAGGTAGTTCTATCCAATTTCCTGAGACAATTCCAGACTGATTTCCAAAGTTGTTGTACAAGTTTGCACTACCACCAGCAATGGAAGAGGGTTCCCCTTTCTCCACATCCTCTCCAGCCTATGCTGTCACATGAATTTTTGATCTTAACCATTCTGATAGGTGTAAGATGGATTCTTAGAGTTGTTTTGATTTTCATTTCCCTAATGACTAAGGATGTTGAGCATTCTATAAGTGTTTCTCTGTCGTTCCATATTCCTCTGTTGAGAATTCTCGGCTTAGCTCTGTACTCCATTTTTAATTGGATTATTTAGTTTGTTGGTGTCTAATTTCTTGAGTTCTTTATATATTGTGGATATTAGTCCTCCATCAGATGTAAGGTTGATGAAGATCTTTCCCTAGTGTGTAGGCTGTTATTTTGTTCTGCTAGCAGTATCTTTTGCTTTACAGAAGCTTTTCAGTTTCATTAGGTCCCATTTATTAACTGTAGACCTAAGATCCTGAGCTGCTGGTATTCTCTTTAGGAAATTGTCCCCTGTGCAAATAAGTTCAAGGCACTTCCCCAATTTTTCTTCAAACAGATTTAGGGTATCTGGTTTTATGTTGAGATCCTTGATCTACTTGGACTTTAATTTTGTGCAGCGTGATAGATATGGGTCTATTTGCATTTTTCTGCATGTGGACTTCCAGCTAGACCAGCACCATTTGTTGAAGATGCTTTCTTTTTTCCATTGTATGGTTTTGGCATCTTTGTAAAAAAAAATCAGGTGTCCATAGGTGTGTGGGTTTATATCTGGGTCTTTATTGGATTCCATTGGTAAACCAGTCTATGCCAGTACCATGCAGTTTTTATTACTGCTGCTCTAGTACAGCTTGAGATTAGGTATAGTGATACTTCCAGAAGATCTTTTATTGTAGAGGATTGTTTTAGCAATTCTGAGTTTCTTGATATGAAGTTGAGAATTTTTCTTTCAAAGTCTGTAAGAAATTGTGTTGCTAATTTAATGAGAATTGCATTGCACATGTAGATTGCTTTTGGTAAAATGGCCATTTTTATTATGTTAATCCTACCATGACATGAGCATGGGAGATCTTTCTATCTTCTGATATCTTCTTCTATTTCTTTCTTCAGAGACTTGAGTTTTGTTTGTTTCTTTTTTAGATACAAGTCTTTGACTTTCTTGGTTAGAGTTACACAAAAGTCCATTATGTCCTTTGTGGCTATTGTGAAGGGTATTATTTCCCTAATTTCTTTTTCAGCCCTTTTGACTTTTGTATACAGGAAGACTACTGATTTTTTTGAGTTAATTTTGTATCCAGCCACTTTGCTGAAGTTGTGTATCAGCTGAAGGAGTACTCTGGTTGAATTTTTGGAATCACTCATATATATCATTTTCAAATAGTGATAATTTGACTTCTTGCTTTTCGATTTTAATCCCTTGATCTCCTTTAATTATCTTATTGGTATAGAAAGACTTCAAAAACTATGATGAAGAGATATGCAGAGAATGGGCAGCCCTGCCTTGTCTCTGATTTCACTGGAATTGATTTCAGTTTCTCTCTGTTTAGTTTCATGTTAGCTATAGGCTTGCTGTATATTGCCTTTACTATGTTTAGGTAAGTGCCTTGTATCCCAGATCTCTCCTGGACTTTAAACATGAAGGAGTGTTGGATTTTATCAAAATTCAGTATCAAAGGATATGATCATGCATTTTTTTTAAATTTCAGATAGGTTACACTAATGGATTTCCCTGCATATCTGGAATGAAGCCTACTGTCTGCATGGTCATGGTGGATGATATTTTTGATGTGTTCTTGGATTCAGTTTGTGATTATTTTGTTGAGTATTTTTGCATCAATATTCATAAGGGAATTTGGCCTGAAATTCTCTTTCTTTGTCTGGTCTTCGTGAGGTTTAGGTATCAAAGTGACTGTGGCTTAATAGAGGTTAGTAATGTTCCTTCTGTTTCTATTTTATGGAATAGTTTGGAGTATTGGTATTATCTCTTTATGAAGGTCTGGTAGAACTCTGCACTGAAACCATCAATCACTGGGCATTTTTTGGATGGGAGATTTTGACTGCTTCTATTTCCTTAGGGGATATAGGACTATTTAATTTATTTACCCGGTCTTCAATCAGCTTTGGTAAGTGGAATTGATCAAGAAAATTGGCCATTACATCTAGGTTTTTAAATTTTGTGGTGTATAGGCTTTTGATGTAAGACCAAATGATTGTTTGGATTTCCTCAGTGTCTGTTGTTATGTCCCCCTTTTCATTTCTGATATTGCTCTTTGCCTTTTAGTTAGTGCTAAGGGTTTGTCTGTCTTGATGATTTTCTGAAAGTACCAGCTTTTGGTTTCTTTGATCCTTTGAATTATTCTCTTTGTTTCTACTTTATTCATTTCAGCACTTGTTCCCAGCTATCAACTCCTTTTGGGTGTGTCTGCTTACCCCCACCCCAGGGCTTTTAGTTGAGCATTTAAGTTGCTTGTATGAGATGCTTTGATTTTCTTCTTGGAGGCACTTAGTGCTATGAACTTTCCTCTTAGCACTGCTTTCATTGTGTCCCATAAGTTTGGCTATGGTGTGCTTCATTTTCATTGAATTCTAGGAAGTCTTAATTTCTTTGGTTATTTCTTCCCCGACCCAGCTCACTGAGTAGTGTTGTTCACTTTCCATTTGTGTGTAGGCTTTTTGCTATTTCTGTTGTTGTTGAGGTCCAGCTTTAGTCTATGGTGGTCTAATAGGGTACAAGAGATTATTTCAATCTTCTTGTATCTGTTGAGGCTTGCCTTGTGACCAGAAATATGGTCTACTTTGGAGAAAGTTCCATGAAGTGCTGAAAGAAGATAAATTCTTTTCTGATTGGGTGAAATGTTCTGAAGATGTCTTTTAGGTCCATTTGATTCATGGCATATGTTGGTGTCATTGTTTCTTTGTTTATTTTCTGTTTTTTTTTTTACCTGTCCTTTATTGAGACTGGGATCTTGAGGCCTCTCACTATTAATATGTGGAGATCTATCTATGTCTGGTTTAATCTTATTAATGTTTCTTTTACAAATGTGGGTGCCCTTGTATTTGGGGTATAGAAGTTCAGAAATGTGATGTCCTCTTGGTGGAGTTTTCTTTTGATGTGTTTGAAATGTTCTCCCCCATCTCTTTGGTTAATTTTGGTTGGAAGTCTATTTTATTAGATATTATAATGGCTACTCCTGCTTGCTTCTTGGGTCCATTTGCCTGCAAAACTGTCTTCCAGCCCTTTAGTCTCACGTAATGCCTATCTTTGTAATTTAGATGTGTTTCTTGTATGCAACAGATTGTTGGGTCTTGTTTAAGCATCCATTCTGTTAGTCTGTGTCTTTTTATTGGACTGTTGAGAGATTAATGACGAGTTGCTGGTAGATCCTTTTATTTTGATGTTTGTTGTGGTAGTGTGTTGGTGTGCTTATCTACTTTTAGTTCTGCTGTAGTGAGATTATTTAATTCCTCTGTTTTCCTGAATGTAATTAGCTTCCTTGGGTTGTATTTTTTCTTCTATTATCTTCTGTAAGGTTGGATTTGCGGGTAGGTTTTGTTTAAATTTGTTTTTGTAGTTGGATATCTTCTTTTCTTCATCTATGATAATTAAGAGATTTGCTGGGTATAGTAGTCTGGGCTGACATCTGTGTTCTCTTAGGGTTTGCATGATATCCATCCAGGCCCTTCTGGCTTTCATAGTCTCTATTGAGAATTCAGGTATGATTCTGATGGTTTTACCGTTATGTATACTTGGCCCTTTTCCCTTGCAGCTTTTAGTGTTTTTTTCTGTGTTCTGTATACTTACTGTTTTGATTATTATGTGGTGGGAGGATTTTCATTTTTGGTCTAATCTATTAAGGTGTTCTATAGGCCTCTTGTATGCTTATTGGCCTCTCCTTTAAATTTGGGAAATTTTCTTCTATGATTCTGTTGAAAGTATTTTCTGGGAATTGGAGACAGGAATCTTCTTTTCCTTCTAGTCCTATTATACTTACCTTTCATCTTTTCATGCTGTCTTGAATTTCTTGGATTGTTTGTATCAGGAACTTTTAGGTTAACATTTTCTTTACAGATACATCAATTTCTTCCATTGTATCTTCTACACTTGAGACTCTTTAATCTCATATAATCTGTTGGTAATGCTTACCTCTGAGCTCCTTTTCCTTCCTTAAGTTCTTCATCACCATGATTTCCTCTATTTGTGTTTTCTTTCATTTTTCCAACGCTATCTTCAGATCTTGAACTGCTTTTTTATTTCCTTCTTCTGTCTGACTGTATGTTCTTAATTTTCCTTTAATTTCTTCACCTGTTTGTTGAACATTCCTCTGTTTCTTTTATTTCTTTCCGTGATATAGTTATTTACTATCTAAAGGCCACAAACTGTTTGGCTGCATCTTTATAGATATATTTCTTTATGGATGGCCATAATCAGTTTGACTTTATCTTCCTCTACTTTTGTATGCATTTTATTTGTTTCCTCTGTCATCCTCTTGATAAGCATAAATGTAAGGTCATCTTCTTGAATTTCACTTATGTTACATTTTCAGGGCTATTTACCCCTTAATAACTAGATTGTGGAGATGCCATATGGCTTTGACTTTTGTTGGTTGCTCTTTTACATTGTCCTGCACCCATCTGGCTGTTTCAAGTATTGGCTGTTACTTTCTCTTGTTTGCTGGAATCCTGCCTTTGGGACAATCCTCTTGGCCGGAAGTTGGTTGTTCCTCGGCTTTTTGGGTATGGTCACTGAATGGCTAGTGCTTCTCAGGGAATTGCCACAGCTCATATCAGTTGTATGAACCTGTTGGATAACTGGGGTCATTGGTACTCAGGGTTGGATCTCCTCTCCCCAGGAGAAGTCCTGGAGACAGCTGCCCTGCCACTAGGTTTCTTGCTCTGAATTTAGTGAGCTGCTGCTGCTGTTATTACACTGTGTTTGCTGGGTCCAGCCTTCTTGAAGACCAGGGAGCCCAGAGATTTAGTCAGATTAACTAGGGAGACAGGTTGTGCTTTGGAGCAGCAACTTGGGGCTGATCTGGTGGATCCCAGGTGTCTGTAGGTCTGAGGTTGTATCTCTCTGCCCCAGTAACAAAGCAGTAATCAGTGACAGGTAAGAGAAGCACTCAAGAATTTGGCAGGAGGCTAGAGCCTGGAGCCTGCAGGAACTCAGGAACTTTTCCAGGGATTAATTGGGTGCCCTGAGGTCGGACCTGATGTTTTTCTCACTGTGGAATTTCCTTTTGACACGGAGACCCATTCTGTAGTGCTTTGGGGGCCCCAGTTCAGTCTGGGGTGATGTTTATAGTAAGCAGGCACAGAGGAGTAGTTCAGAGCTGTGGACTGAGTGTCTGCAGGAACCCAGGAACTTTTCCAGGGAACTTTTAGTGGTGGTGGAGGCAGTGCCTCTGGGTGTAGTGAGGTCGGACCTGATGTTTCCTTCACCATGGGGCTTCCTCCAGACAGGAAAACTTAGTATCTGGTGTTTGGGGGCCTACAGTTCTGCCTGGGAAGGTGAATTGGTCATGTAGGAGGTTCTCTAGGCTGGCAACTGAGTGCCTTTGGGGATCCAGAAACTCTTCTAGGGTTTAGCTTTGTGACTTGAGAATGGAACAGATTGTTTCAACATGAGGGTATCCTCTCACCTGGAAAACACAATGGATGGTGTTTCATGATCCAGAGTTCGTTTTGTTGTTCGCTGTGCAGTCACTGCTCAAATTGCATGTCAGGCATAGTGTCCTCTGGGCACTGCCATTTTGGATCCTACAGGTACAAAAAATTTAAAGAATGAAAAGAATGGAATAAGTTATGAGAAAGACAAAAAAAAAAAAAAGAGAGAGAAACAAGAACATGTTTCCAAACCAATCACAATGAGAATCTAAAGTTCCAATGGAAGATTTAAAAGGTCCAATGTCATCTTGTATTCAAAGCTAACTGTTTCATGCAAATACATTTTCATATGAAATTGGACCCACAAGTCATAAAAAAAATGATGAATGATGATTAAACTAAAAGAATATGTTAAGGTGAGGATATATGAGGGTGAGAAAAGCAAGGTGAATTGGCTTTGGGATACATTGAAGGTCAGATGTCAATAGTACATACAGATATGGAGAGAAAATAAGCAGTTAGATGGCCCTTTATCTGAGCTAGAAATATGCATTAGGCTGCTACTATCTAATAATTATAATATAATAATAAATACTAATTAAGTGTATACTATATTTCATTTATACATGTCTAAGTTTTAAAAACAATAAAGTATTTAAATGTCAAAATAATCTTATGGTTGTCATTTTTGTCCTCATTTAACAAAAGGAACAGAAATGAAACTCAGAGAGGCCCTGTACTCAAGATCACACAAAAGAAGATAGGATTTAAACCCTGGCATGTACGGCTCAAAAGCCTGTGCTCCTTGTCACTACATCAGTGATGTATGTTTTGCACGTGGAATCACTAAAGCAGAAAGGAATATGGCTGTGAGATGACACCTCTAAAGTCTCACCAACCTGACTGCCTAAAACATGAACTGACCAAGAAAAATAATTGACATGCCAAATGGATGGGGCAATGAGGAAAACTATCAGGCCTCAACACTATACAAAGAACTACAATTAACTAAGGGGATGCTGAGAATGAGAGAAATTGTCTTCCCCGGGAAGAGCACACAGATTAGATAGCCAATACCAAAAGGTCAGCCCCCAAAACACATATACAAGTAACATTATACATGCTGAGCAGGTTATAGTTAGGAAGTTATGTTTTTACATTTTTGCATGTACAAAAATTAATTTTTAAAAAGAAGCCAAGCATTTGAAAAAGAGCAAGGTGGGTAACGATAAATTAAATTAAAGTCTCAAAAAAAAAAAGGAAAAATAACTTAAAGAACTAGGCCAACTGCTGATCATTGAACATAATATTTGAGAGATAGCCGGGAGCAATGAAACAGAATAAATACAGCAATCATATAAGAAGAAGGAAAACTAGGATAAATGGTAGGTAGCATCAAAACCATGAGCAAAGTGGGGTGCAGGCCTGTAATCCCAACACTCAGGAAAGCAGAGACAAGCAGATTGCTGTGAGTTCAAGGCCAGCCTAGTCTACAAAGTGTATCTAAGACAGCCAAAGTTACACAAAGAAACCCTGTATTGGTACTAAACATACAAACATATAAACAAATAAATAGAAAAGCATGAGCAGAAAGAATGTCCCCAAGAAGAATGTACAATGAGCATTAAGAGCTTTATCCATTTGTTATTACAGGGGCCTTGAATAATGTATTTAGAATAGATGCAAGGAATCCACAACCAATGAGTGCAAACTGTCTCCACTACCTATTTTTGTATACCTTGCAAACTCAAAATGTTCTTTACATTTTCAAATGCCTAGAAAAATAAAAAGAATATATTTTATTATATGAAAATCATGTGAAACTTTAAATTCAGTGTCCACAAATAAAGTTTTGTTGAATCCCTCTCATTTATTTATGTATTGAGTATGGCAGTTTTTCTACTACAGTGGGAGAGCTGAGCAATAGAGAGCATATGGCATGCTAATCTCAAAATTTTCCTTATCTAGCCTTTTATAGTCCATGTTTTCCCATCCCTGTCTTAAAGTATGGATTTTAAGACAAGGCTACTTCAATCAAAGTCCTAATTCTTCAATTCACACATTTATGAGATCTTGGGTAAGTCACTAATAAGTTCTAGTGACCACCATCTGTATATGATAGAGATTAAAATGGGACTTAATTCCAAAGAATCAGTGTAAATATCAAATAGGTGCCTAGCATAGTCCCTCGTATGTAGTATGAACTTAATAAATGACAACTTCTATTAATGCTCTGATGTTGTATAGATGAGTAAAGGGGATAAATACAAGGCCAAGTTTCTATGATTCACAAAGGGAATTGTAAATGAATACTATCCAAATGAAATTATGCTAAAGTTTTTCACAGTGGAGTTGTGAAAGGCACAATAAGTAATTCAAAGAAAAGGAGAAATGTCATTATTAATAAGAAGACACAAACACATTCAAGGGCTGAGAGAATGGGATAAATCAGTAGGGAGTGAGCACCTGAGAGGACAGGAAATGGAACAATAGGTAGAGAGAGTAGGATGAAGAAAAACTTGAGCAGGATGGCAGGATTAATGTTGGAAAGGAATAGGTACAATTCTTGCTTGGAAAACGAAATAGAGTTATGTACAACTAGAATATTTGATGATCTGGAAGTAGTTTAGATATCAAAAGTCCCTTTCTTTTGTGAGTTCATAGGCATCTCTTCTGTTGTGGGGCAGGAGCAGGGGAATTTGATGGCACACTGATTACAGGGCATGGGACTTTCACAAGAAAGTTCATCAGGAGATTCAATAAAGAAGAGCAGGTAGGATGTTCTGCTTGGTTTGCAGAACTTGGAAATAAGAAGCTAGTAGCATCAATCTGTTAAGCCACACACATTTCTCTAGAGGTTCTATGAAACCTCAAGGGGAAAAAAATTTTGAAATGGAGAACTGAGTAGAATCAAGGCTTGGTAGTTGTATTGAAAAGCATAGGAAAAACTCTGCCACTTTTGGCAACCATAAGATTCCTCATCGACCTGTCCTGGGAACAACTGGCTCTGGGACTGTGGTCCTGTCAGCAGGCTCTGTGACTACCTAATCTTTACCCTGACTTATGTGATGTTTGGTTGTCACAGTAACACTGCCTTCCCAGGCATTTCTGGGTTCCTTTCCCTGAAATCTCCCTGCAGTATAACAGAATCAGGCAGTGTAGTCAAAAGCTCCAAGGCAAAATATATACTGTGACTTTTATGGAGAAAGAATAATACTTCTGAAAGATGGAGACCAGTACTAGAGGCCATTTGAGTACCTTTTGGGATGCTATGAGCCAAACTATAAAATTCGTTTATAATTTGTGAGATAAAGGACTAGAATTTTATGATGTTCAGCACAGATCCAAATAAAATGCAACAACAGCTGGTATATTAGGTTTTCTCCTTTGAGGCTTCAAGGGTAAAATCAGAGGGCTAGCAGTACAACTCTTGTTTGAGCAATCTAAAGTCAGAACAGAGAAGCATATATTTTCAGAGATGCCTACAGATTCAGAAAATAAGTGCTTTGACTAAGGGTTAAGAGGACAAAGAAAAAATGGAACTGATATTTCTCTGAAGGTGCCTACTGAGCCTGTTGGAGACCAGACTTGCAGCAGTAGATACTTAGCTAGGACAGTGACTGACTACTCTACACAGGACTCATCCAGAGTGCTTGTGCCTCCTGCTGGGCAATATGATCTCCTGCAGGGGTTGCCTCATCTTTCCCCAATGTTCCAGCATATAATCCAGACAAGCATGTATTCCACCTAGAGGTTTCCAGGTGAAGGTCTGGTAAAATGGTGGATAAAGTCTGTTTGTATTCACATAATACTTCACACAATAAAGCCCATTTCCACATAGTATTTTGAGCACACTAATCCAATACACAAGTACCAAGCCTAGCATTAAAGAGTTCTAAATTTAATCCCTAGGTTTGCTGCTTACTACGGGTATGGCTTTAATGAAGACGTTTAATCACTCTATGATTCAGCATCAATCCTGTGTTTAATAAAGACAACATTAAGGGTGTCCTCATATAGTTGTTGGGAGGATTAAGTTACAATCTTTAGCACTCAGCATCATCTGTGATAAATATTTATTAACTGTCATCAACATCCCCATTTAACATACAAAGACCTTAACTCAAGACTTCTATTAAATTCAGCTTGAGGCCTGGCTCCACTCCTTGCTCTCTGCTTGCAAAGGACTTTGTACAAGCTGTATAGCATTCTTGAACCTCACTCATAGTTGAAATCAGAATTACTTATCAAGAAAGATATGGTGTGTAAAAAGTAAAGAACAACATTCAGTGTTTCTGCATATTTTCTTTGTGAGAAAGCTTTGCCTCTTTTTAGAGGTAGAGAAGCAAAGGCCAAAGCCCAATGAAGCAAATGCCAATCCTGGGATAAGAACCAAACCCCTTTACTCCTCACCTGAAGGTCTGCCCATTTAGATTCTCCAAGAAATGCTTAGTCTTCTGGAGAGAGAGATCAGCAGGTATGAGTATTTGGTATTCTCACAGACAATCCAGATTTGGTTCCCAGCTCTCATATCAGACAGCTCAGTGCCTACAACTCCAGCTACAGGGAATCTGATGCCCTCTTCTGGCCCTCTCCATCATCCTCACACATACACTTATATTCCCACACAAAGACTCATAAACATGGTTTTTTGGTTTTTTTTTGTTTTTAATTTGGAAAAGAGATTTGGTCCTCTACTCATTTGATACCCAGCGTAGGGTCTTTACAGATGTTTCTGCTTCCTTTATGTTTAAGAGCCAGAATGGCAGCATCACTGACATCAGAAGATAGACGTTCACACCATTATCTTGACTCCAGCACAAGGAAAAGGAGAATATACCAGCCATATTCATACTCAAAAATTCATAATAAAAATATTCTCCCTCCTTCTACCTGGCATTGGTATTTGATTGCTCATCATTTTGATTTTGTTCTGTTAGGCCTCAGCCCCTTAAAGATACAATGATACCTGTTACCAGGGAGCCACTCATTGGCACAAGAGTATGGATGAGGTTTGTCAGTCTTTTACCCTTTTGCAGAGGTAAAAGGAGAAACTTCAAGTTTAGAACACTTTTCTGGCTTCCTGTATGCTAGAAGGCACTGAAGACAGCAGGGAAGGCATTATGAATAGACAAAGGCATCGAAAGGAAAGGCTGCTGCACCCCTACCTTTTCTAGGGATGGAGAGCAGTGAAAAACAGATGAATGAACAATCTCTAGAATTGTGAAAAGAAACAGACCTAGAAATGGAAAGGTCATGGTCCAATATTATTATTTTTTCAGAACTACTTATCTTCATATTTCTTTTATTAATCATGGCCCAATATTATAAATATATTTTAATACCTTTCTTCTGCCTAATTTTCTTTCCCTGTAAAATCAAGTAATCATCCTATCTACCTCACTGAATTATATTAAAGAAAAAACCATATGAACCTACTTATTAATCCCTGTAACTATCTAAAAGATCACTAAAGATCTATTTAACTTCTCAGAACAAGTTCCAGGATGCAGTAACCTTGACTGTTGGGTGGTCAAGTGAGATGCAGCTGGCATTCCTCCCTGCCCCTCAACTATTAAATGAAGCAGTTCTTGTACCTGCCATGTTTCATCTCTGAGTTCATCTCTCTTCCCATCTCTGGAAAAAGTGGAAAAGTTCACTGATATCTCCTAAGTCTCAAGAACTGTGCTTGGAAAGCAGTAACACTTGGCAATGGGAAAATATAAATTGTTTCTGAGGCTGAATAACTTCATTAGCCAGCCACACCCTTTTGACATACAGAGAACTTCAAGTTTCAAACTGAGACTGGTAGAACAGCATTGTGTGTGTAACCCAGAATGTAGCTTGGAGTTATTAAAGCAGTGACATAGTCTTCCTGTCAAACCTGAGGTGATAGAAGACACTACAGCAGTACCGAAAAACAGTTGCTTGGGAAAGAAAGCAACAAACAAATAATTAACAAGGTTGTTATTTTTCTCTCTTCTTTGTGTTCCCCTTCCTTGACCCTACTTAGATCATATGACCCACAGGGTTGGTAGTCAAAATAACACAGGTGAAAAGGGATATATTGTCTAGAACTAAGGACAGTGATAAGCTGTAGGTGGCCAGGGATTTTGTAAAATGTCTGCATACATGTATTATGACCCCCCAAAATCATCTTTGATGGACACAGATAGAAATGGAATGAGAGCCATCCTATTGAGGGAAAGAAGAGAAAAGGGAATACTAACAGAAGAGATGTACTTTCAACCTGCTTATCAGGGGCATATGGCACAGCTTTAGCCACACAGAAATGACTGACTTTGAGCAAGGCTGTCTCCCCAGGTATGTGAAGGCAGTTGGTAGAATTAATTGTTGGGTGCTAAACTGTGAAATAACCCCAAAGAAAGATTCTCATCATTTACTCCCAAATAAACCCTGACTCTAAAGTAACAAGAATGGGGAAGGGCATTCATGAAGATGGAAATCTAGGGATGGTAAGGAGAAAAACAAGACCATTGTTACTCAACACTGTCACTCAAGCTAACAACACAAGTTCAGTTTCTGAGTATACTCCCCTAGATTTCCTTTATTTTATCACACAAGTTTTATGAGCCAGATGTTGTTTTACAGATGTTGAATCACATAATCTTCATCACAACACTCTGAGATAATCACCATAATAATCCCCATTTTACAGATAATGCAAACAACTCACAAGAATACTGAATATGGGGGAGCAGCCTTAGCAGCCTTACCAGGCCACAGAGGAAGTCAATGCAGCCACTCCTGATGAGAGCTGATAAACTAGGATCAGAAAGAAGGATAGGAAGACCTCCCCTATCAGTAGACTTGGGGAGGGGCATACGTGGAGAATGAGGAGGGAAGGTGGGATTGGGAGGGGAGGAGGGGGGTTTATGGGGGGATACAAAGTGGATAAAGTGTAATTAATAAAAAAATAAATAAATAAAAAGGAAAAAAAGTAAGTCTACATGTCAGGAAAAAAAAGAATACTGAATAAATTACGCAAAACAAAAAAGCTAGCTTTGGAGTTTATTAGGAGATACAGTCTCACAGCCAACTTAGGGATCCTCTGGTTCTTACAATATTTAGACATCCTCTTCCACAGTATTCCCTAAGCCTTAGGCGTGGAACTTGTTTTATGGATTTATCCATTGGGAATGAACTCCACAACTCCGTATTTTGATTGGTAGTAGTTTTCTGTGATGGTCCCTGTTGCAAAGAGAAGTAACCTCAATGAGGGGTAAGGACTACACTTATCTTTGGATATAAGAACACATGGTTATAAAGTGTGACTAGGGATTACGTTGTTTCGGTAAAGTGGTGATTGTAGGTTCTCCTCCAAGATCCTTGACTTCACTAGCCCAGGGAAGTTGGCTGCATTTTCAATCGCAGGCATGATTTCCCTTACCTATAAAGTCTCATCAATACGACTTGCTTAAACACGAGCCTAACAAGAACAATAACAATAGGTATGCCAAAGTCAATAGCAGACAAACCACAGCATTTCAACCATAGACAAAGAACTACAGGCAACTAAGGAATGCTGAGAGAGAGGGAAAATAGTCTTGTCTAGAGAAGAAAGCACCAAATGGTTATCTAATATTAAATGGTCAGCCATGAAAACATACGTACAAACAACATATATCCAAGATACATGAAAAGAGTACAGAGACTTAAAGAGCTAGGTTGGCACTTCCTGATCAATTTAAACTTGGCCTTATATCTGGAATAGAATATCTACACACTTTTAGAGAGATAAAGAGATAATAAGAATTGACTTGTCCAGTTTGATCTTCATATTGGGTCCCTGGTAAGTTGAGTTGTTTTTTTGTTTGTTTGTTTGTTTGTTTGTTTTATGACATGGATTCTGTTGCTTGCTTTTGATCTCTTCCCCCTAACAAGGCAGCATTGCCTGGCATCAGTGTATAAGCATGAGCTCAGTACTGATATGATTTGATGTGCTGTGGTGGGTTGGTCGGGGATACTCTTTTTCTAAAAAGAAGGGGAGGGAGATAGGGAGAAGTAGGAGAGAGGGAGGGACCAAGAGGAAAGGAGGAGGGGCTCATAATTGGGGTGTAAAGTGAATATATAAATTTAAAACAAAGAATTGCCATGTAAATGTTTTGATGAAGACAGGAAAACAAGAAAATATGGAGTCCACTGAAAAGGTAGTTGTTGTAGTTCCTTACAGTGACAATTAGTTAATAAACTCAGCCACTGGGACTAGACATGAGAAATGTTTTAAAAACTGCATTGATACTTCTTGAAAGTATGATAGAATAGAAGTGTAGCAGAAAAGGAAGATTCCAAAATGACCCTAAGGTTTCTGGTTTGATAAAATGAATACATTGCCCCAAACAGTTATGAAATATGTGAGATAAGTTACAATGGGAATGGATGGGATTTTTATTGAATGTGTTGAGTCTAAAGTATGTATAAAAGTAATATTCAGCTGTTGTGGTGTTCAGAAAGCAGTTTGACAGCTCTTGGGCTCAAGAAAGACAAAATAAAATTATATTTGATCTCCTTGCTATACAAATCATTCACTCAAATTGTGTGTGTGAGTGAGATTGGTTTTTTATTAATAATCATACAGACCTTGATTTGATTCATCTCTGTTGAAAGGGAACTCTCCAGGTAAAAGGGGATAAAGTGCTTTTTATGACCAACTCTCCAAACATTTTCTTAGGCAGATTACTCCTGATACATTTCCAAAGAAAGTCTTCCTGTTTCCCTGTCTCTACGAAAAAAGAATACATTATTGAGATCAACACACACACACACACACATACAATCAAGGAATTATTAGTTATCTAGACTTGAGGCCTTCAAGTGCATTAAGAAACATAACAACAGCAAACATCAATTACTATAGTGTCTTTAGTTCTCATAGGCTAAAAGCAAGCATGAAAAAAATGGAAGAAAATCAGGCAGAGAGATGGTGTTGCACAGGGCAGTAAGGTGGAACGCATGGAAATGAGTTATTTGGCTTCAGAATAGACGGCCTGGAAGGTAGGGCTGAGGAGACTAACAGATACATAAGGAATAAAATGACACTAAAGCAATCAGGAGGCAGGACACAGTTGGCCTGACTATTGCCTTGAGTTCAAAGAAGATTGTAATCTGTAGAATCCATTCAGTCCCAATGTCTGGTGATCCAGTGATACCAAATAGACTCAAAGAGCCAACAAATTTCTCGGATATATGTCATTTCAATAACTACGCTAAGACCTACCTTTCCTTTTTAAGACATGGCCTAATGTAACTTAGCATCCTGAATGCTGGGGTTATAAGCATTGGCCACCATATGTGATTTATATAGTAATGGGTATTGAACTCAACTCAGGACTTCAGTGTTTCTTTTATTTTATTAATATTTGTTTTTATTTTATTTGCACGTGTGAGTGCCTACAGGGATATATATGGGTATATATACCTTCATGCTCGCTTTTCAGAGAGACCAGAAAAGGCTGTCAACCCCTCAAGACATGGCAGTGTTTCTGCACTACCGTGTGGTTGCAATGATTTGAACTCAGGTCTCCTGAAAGTACTCTTAACAGCTGAGCCATCGCTCTAGCCCAAGACTCAGGTTCTCAAACTGTGGGATTTTGTAACTTGAATGTGTCATTCATAAATTGGTTTTAAAATGATTAAGGATACTTGAACATGTGCCAATCCCAAAATTAATTTCAAATAAAGCATATAAGGAACTGAGGCATGTCAAGCAGAACCTAACCCATGTTGCATGATATAACTTCACTATAGCCTTGGATAAGAATGCACAGAATGTGCCCTCTATACTGCCATGCCATCATAAAATGCCATGATGATTATCACTGCCTGAAAAATGACAGCCCAGATTCAAGAATATTGTATGCTATGGGTTGTGTGTTTATGATGTATTTATGACCTTTTCATCTCTTGAGGAAACATAATGTTTAATTTGGGGAAACAAAGACTTTTCATATCCCCCTACCACGAGTCCTCTACATTTAAATTAATATGTCTTTGTGCTGGATTGTGTTAGAATGTTTGATTTTTAAAACAATTGTGTAAGTGACTGGCTTGAGCTTCATAAAAATTTTTAAACAAGGGTTGGTGAGATAATTCTGTCGGCAAAGTGTTTTCCTCGCAAGCATGAGGACCTGAGTTCAATCCACAAATATAAAAAGCTGATAGTGTGCACTTGTAATCTGATTAGTGAGGAGATGGCTAGACTATGTAGTGAGTCTGAAGCTAATGATAGGCCCTGTTTTTAAAAAATAAACAGTGCCTAAAGATGACACCCAGTATTATCTTCTTGCCTACATCTGTATGCACATGCACACACATACATGTATGAATTATATAAAAATCACTAAATTACTTTTTCTTGAGATAAGAGCAGAGCTGCTAACTATTTATGAAATGACCCTAAGCACACTTCTGCCATTTTACACTGTGCATTTATGTAAAGTAACATTCTAAATATTGATAATTATAAACTGCAAAAATTTGAAGATACCCTGCACGTTGCAACATCAAATATTCAGCCAAGATTTCATTCTTTGTGTGAAAATGAAGAAACACGCCCATCTCATTAGTGGGAAAAATGTCTTTCATTTTCAATAAATGATAAAAATATTACTTTAACATAAATGTATTTGAAATTTATTACCAGAAAATGACTATATTGTATCCAGGATCATGTAAAAATATTTCAGGCTAAGAGAGGCCATGAGTTCAAAAACTTAAAGAATCTTTGGTCAGGTAGTAGAGATATGGCCCAGTAGTTAAGAGCACTGGCTGTTCTTCCAAGGGACCCAGGCTCAATTCCAACACCCACAGGACAATTCGCATATATACCTCCAATTCCAGGGGACCCAGTACCGATTTGTGGCCTCTGTGGGCAATGGTGCACAGACATCCATGGCAAAAAATCCACACATGTAAAATGAAAATAATAACTAAAGGAGCTTTGGTCAAAGATTATTGCACAATATCAAAACAGATAATGAAACAGTACTAGGGATGCTAAAACTTTTTCAGTCCCATGTACTGCACGTTTTTTTAATTTATTTATTTTTATATCAATCACAGGTTAGGTATTTTGCATCTCAGGCGTAGGCCCCTCCCTCATTCCTTCCCACCCTCCCCATCCCTCCCTCATCTCCTCCCTGCCCCCTCCAAGTCCACCAAAGGGGGAGGAATAATATTAGTTTTTTTCTCTTCTTGTACCAATATGCACAGTCAAATCATTGTCTTGTAAATTTCTCCTTTTAGTCTCTTCCGGCCACCAGAAAAATTAATCTTCTCTTGATTTTACCTTTTGCCAAAAGCTTTTAAATGTTCTTTCAGACCACAGGCCTCGTGTTATCTGGCACAACCCATATGTTCTGTATAATAACTGTATTAATAAGCATTTTGTCAAACTGTGTGGCTTCTAGTTCAGAAACACTTTTAATGGTTTAGACAAATATCCAGGTGTTCATTGCTTTGGGCTTCCAGCACAGCTTCATGTCCAGAGATGTCCAGGGGGCAGAGTAAACAAGGTGACAAATAAGAACAGATCTTGTTTGAAGATAAGATCCCAGGAACCTAAGAATATCCCTGACAACTTCCAGCTGTACCACCCTGAGGAATAACCTTTTAATATATACACAATAAGTGGGGATATTACCCTCTGTTCTAGAAAAAAAACACCCTTTTTCTTATTTACTTATTTATTTATTTATTTATTACAGTTTATTCATTTTGTATCCTGGCTGCAAGCCCCTCTCTCGTCTCCTCCTGGTTCCACTCCCCCTCTCTCTTCCTACCCTTGTCCACTGATAGGGGAGGTCCTCCTCCCTTACTATCTGACCCTAGCCTATCAGTTTTTCATGACAACTGGCTGAATTCTCTTCCTCTGTGGGCTGGCAAGGCTGCAAACCCAGGGGGAGGTGATCAAAGAGCCAGACACTGAGTCCATGTCAGAGTCAACTCTTGCTCCACTTACTAGGGAACCCATTTGGAGACTGAGCTGCCTATGGGCTATATCTGAACAGGGACCTATATCTTCTCCATACATGGTCCTTGGTTGGAACATTGGTCCTTGCAGGACTCCCCCTCATTGGGTCCAGAACTTTTGGCTCTTTTGGTCTCCTTTTGGAGCTCCTGTTCCCTCCAGGTCTTTCTAGCTCCCGTTTTTTGGCATAAGATTCCCTGAACTCTGCTTAAAGTTTGGCTATGAGTCTCAGCATCTGCTTCAATACCCTGATCAGGAGAGTCTGTCAGAGGCCCTCTGTGGTAGGTTCCTGTCCTGTTCCCTGTTTTCTCCAGCTTCTGATATCTATCCTGTTTGCCCTTCTGAATGAGGATTATGCATCATCCCTGGGTTCTTCCTTGTTGCTTAGTTTCATTAAGACAATGTTTATCATATATTATATGTCTAATAATCACTTATAACTGAGTATATACCATATGTGTCTTTCTGTTTCTGGGTTATCTCAATGATGATGATCTTTTCTGGTTCCATCCATTTGCCTGAAATTTTCATGATTTCCTTGTTTTTAAAAGCTGAGCAATATTCCATTGTGTAAATGTACCAAAATTTCTGTTTCCATTCTTCCATTGAGGGACAGGTATGTTATTTCTAGATTCTCACTAAAATAAATGTTCAAGGTCCTTACTCATCAGGGAAATGCAAACAAAAACTTCCCTGATATCTCACCTTATACCCATCATAATGGCTAAGATCAAAAACTCAAGTGACAACACATGCTGGAGAGGATGTGGAGAAAGGGAAACCTTCCTCCATTGCTGGTGGGAGTGTAAACTTGTACAACCACTTTGGAAATAAATCTGGGGCTTTCTCAGACAATTAGGAATAGTGCTACCTTAAGATCCAGCTGTACCATTTATAGGCATATATCTGAAAGATGCTCAACCATACAAAAAGGTTATTTGCTCAACTATGAACAGAGCAGTTTTATTAGCAAAAATCGGAATCTGGAAAAACCACTCTTTGAAGTATATCCCAGCATAACCTTTGCCTTCCCCACATTTGGTTATACAATATATGCTGTCAAGGAGATAGGGATTTTTCTGGCTGGTTGTGTGGTTGGCTTGGATTGATTGCATGTGTGTGTGTCTGTGTCTGTGTGTGTGTTTGTGTTCAGTGTGTACATGGTGGTGATGGTTGTTGTTGTTGAGACAAAGTGTAACTATGTAGCCCTGGTTGACCCTCAATTCACTATGAACCCAAGATTGACCTCGAAACTGATCCTCCTTCCTCAACATCCTCTGCGCTAAAATTTTTGGCACGTACCATGTCAGAAAAGAACATTGGTTTTGCTCTAAAATGACTTCTTAAATATTGTCTACCTTTAAAAGCCACCTCAAAACCACCACACCCACCAAATATATATGCTATACCTAGTGCCTAAAGTCATTGCTGGTTTTCATACATTTCTTAATTGTTCACTACTCAGAACTTATTATACAGTGTCTAAAGATTGCAATTGGCTCTTTCTAGTAATTTTCTTGTAACATTATCAGCCACTGTGTTGTGTCCAAATAATATTTCTTCCCAGGAAGACTTTAAGATACTTGGGAGACTGTTTATCTCCACTCTTCACTCCATACCCTGAAAATAACATATTGTGTTGCATATAGTGGAAAAGCAATAAATATTTTTCAATTGTTTTTTATAACAACATATTTCTAGTCAGAAATTTTATTTCCTTGGGAGACTGTGACTAGCTGGCACTTTCTAAAGCATTTACAGGAAACAGGGTAAAAGTAAAAAAAAAAAAAAAAAAAAAACAACAACAACAACAACAAAAAACCCTGGCTGGCTCAGTTCAATACAATTGAATCCCACACTGAGAAGAAAAACACACTGGTACTAATTAAATGGAATAGCCTGAAGTAAAAATGAATTCTTAAAATGTGTAGGAGAAAGAGAAATATGAAAATAACTCATTATGGAAAATAAAATCATGTTATTGGGATGATTTGTTCCTGGTTTTAGACAGAACTACTCAAAACTCTCAGACTTTCAGTTTACAAACTCATTTTTGTGAATTAATATGAAAAAAGAAGTTAGGTGGCTATAACAAAAGAACCTATTTCTGGATTCTTATTTTTTTCTTTATTCTCTTTCATTTCTTTTCTGGCTGTCCCATAATCCACTACAACTCCTCACCTCTTTCATATTGGAGGAGAGTAAGTTTGTGAATGTGTTTGTGTCTCTCTGTGTGTAGCACACACACCCACAGAGAGAGAGAGAGAGAGAGAGAGAGAGGGAGAGAGAGAGCGCATGTATGTGTGTGTTTGTGTGCGTGATTTAAAATACAAGTTTATTAGTTGCCTTGGTAGAGATTGCTCTTATGTGTCTGTTATGATTTGAATATGAAATGTCCTCTCAGGTTTATGTTTTGGAAATGGTACCAAGCTGGAGACTCTGTGTAGAGGGGCTATGGAACCTCTAAGAGTTAAAGTTAGAACATGGTCAGTGTTTACACTGGTTTATTGATCACCAGGGGGCTAACCTTTGAAGGTCACTAGCCTGGGCTCTGGCGGTATTCTGTTACCTGGCCCACTGTGATATAAGGATTGCCCACCACATATTCCTGCTACTGTCAAATCTAGCATGTTTTGGTCATTGTAAGGAACTGAAATTTCTCTGAAACCAGGATCCTAAGTGAATCCTTTCTCCCTTAAGTAGCCTCTGTCAGGTCCTTGGTCACAACAACACAAAAGTAACTAACACACACAGCCTTCTTGGAGAGTTCGAAATGCTATGTGGCCACAGTCATAACCACAGGCCAGATGCCAGAGACTTTCAAGGAGCCTGTGTTCCTGTCGTGTTTTCACCATGTTCTTCCTTCATTGTAATCTCCTATAAGACTTACCCTAACCTTTATTCTAAAGACTAATACAGTCATTGGCTTTCCTCTAATGTTCTTCTTCACATATGCTGATGCATTATTTTATAGTTTCACGTTGTACTTGACCTCAAAGTGCAGCAAGCCTGTTCTAATATGTAAAGATTATTTGAACATAAATCCCCTACAGTTTGTGCATCACAAAACTTCTGACAGGCCCTAGTGCTGGTGTTCAGTAGGTGATGAAGATACCCTCTGTTAACTTCTTTCTCTTTTAACAACTTTCCCTTGCAGTTTTCATTCTGTATTTTTATCAAAACTGAACTTGGGCATAGAGTACAAACAGCTTTGTGCAGTTCAAGAAATTCTGTGGGTGTTTAATTAATGAACAATTATTAACTGACTCTAACAGCCTACAGTCTGAATCAGACACAACTCAGAACATAGGCAACCTAAAAAGTGTTTTCCTCAATATTAGAAGAACGTTTCCAAGGATGAAATATAGCATTCGGATTTAAGAAATGGTCAGTTGTAGTAGGGTCCAGAGGAAAGCTAAGATTAACCCAGAAGGCATGTTCACCTAAAATTCCAGAAAATAAAAAATAAATTTAAAAAATTAAAAAAGCAAGAAAGACACCTTGAGTTTCCCCAACGCACAGGTTATCTGTAGAAGCATGTGTTTAAATAAAAAGCAAATTGCAGCTAACAAACCAACCTTTTCATGGAATTTCTTTCAAAATAGGCTCTGTTGAGGACTCTCTATCAATTTGGGGCCATTCATTTAGGTAGCAAATGGTAATCCCTTGGATATCTTTATGAAGACTGATTTACCATGGGAATTTCTGCTGGTGTGTTCTGGTATGTTCATATGTTCTCAAAGTGGAAAAACACTGCGCTAGGGTGAGAGCCTATCTAAGAAGCAAGAAAGCCCAAGGCTTTTGACAGAGGACCTCAACAGGATTCTTTATTTTAAAAATGTAAATCAATATATAATTTATCAATATATAATTTATTTCATTAATAATATGCCACCATATGGATAAGAACTCTTAAATGTACCAGTAATGTAAAATATTGCATGCTAAATTATTCGAAGGACATTTTATTATTATTAATAACATTATTTATCTTGTAAAGGCAAAATCTTTTGTTCTCTACTTTCCTCCTTCCCATTCTGAGTAGCTGCATATGAGCATAGATGACTACCCCTCCTTACATTGTCACAAAATTTCACCACTCTGAACTAGTTCATCACATGTAAATGTATTCAGACATACAACTTAAATATATGGGAACTACTGGGTAAGAAAAGACTGGGTATAGCAATAACAACAGTGATTAATAGAAGACATACCCAGTGGATATTTTACATAACTTTTTTGTTCCCTGAGAATCTTTTGTTAAATTTTCTCTTTGCCAATTTCCTACATGTTTACAGTACAAGCTAAATTACTCCTACCCACACTCTTTCCGAACAATGACATTTAAATTCAAAACCATTTGATTACCAAATATGTATTTTGGAGTTTGAAAATCAACTTTTGAGTACCTGATTTCTTTTTTAATACTAGATATGACTAGAAGGGAAGATGAATGCACTTGTTAGAGTTTTAACTCATTTAAGTTCAAAGATGTGGTTATTTTCTTCTTCACATTGTACCTTAATGAAAATCATTTTTTAGTGAATGTACAGTATAATGCTGATAAGGATGGTGGTGGAAAAGATAGTGATGTGACATTTGTTTTATTCCATATACAATATGCATCATCTTATGGGCATTCTTTTTTCTTTTTGTAATGTAATTTATTTTTATATTAATCACAGGTTAGGTACTTTGCATCCCAGGCATAGCCCCCTCCCTCATTCCCTCCCATTCTCCCCATCCCTCCCTCATCTCCTCCCAGCCCCCCTCCAAGTCCACCTAAGTGGGAGAACCTGCTCCCCTTCCATCTGACCCCAGTTCATCTTGTCTCCTCAGGGCTGGCTGCAATGTCCTCTGCTGGGATTTAGCCAGGCTGTTACTCCCTGGCGTGTATGGGGGAGGGTCAAAGAGCCAGCCATTGAGTTCATGACAGAAACAGTCCCTGTTCCCCTTACTAGGGCCTCCAGTTGGACACCGAGCTACCATGGGCCACATCTGAGCGGGGGTTCTAGGCCATATTCATACATGGTCCTTGGTTGGAGAAACTGTCTCGTATAAGACCCCTGTGCCCAGCTCAGTTTGGTCTTTGTGGAGCTCTTGTTCTCCCCAAGTCTTACTAACTTCCCCTATTTTCATTATTATTCCCAGCCCTCTGCCGAAGGCTTGGTTGTGAGTCTTAATATCTGCTTTGATACATTGCTATATTGATTCTTTCAGAGGCCCTCTTTGGTATGCTCCTGCCCTGTTGCTTGTTTTATCCTCCATTCAATGTCCATCCCATTTGCCCATCTAAAGGAGCATTGATCATACTAACCTGGGTCCTCCTTCTTGTTTATCTTTCCTAGGTGTATAGATCTCAGCATGACCTTCCTATTCTATAGGTCTATATAAGTGAGTATATATCGTATGTTTCTTTCTGCTTTTGGGATACCTCACTTAAGATGATCATTTCCAGGTCCCACCATTTGCCTGCGAATTTCATGATTTCCTCCTTTTTAATTGCTGAGTAGTATTCCATTGTGTAAAAGTACCATAATTTCTGTATCCATTCCTCAACTGAGGGACATCTGGGTTGTTTCCAGGTTCTGGCTATCACAAATAAAGCAGCTATGAACATAGTTGAGCAAATGTACTTGTTGTGTACTTTAGCATCTTCTGGATATATGCCTAAGAGTGGTATAGCTGGGTCTTGAGGAATCACTATTCCTAATTGTCTAAGAAACCGCCAAATTGATTTCCAGAGCAGGCATTCTTACTAAGTCTTTACAATCATTTCTTGAAATAGACTTAATTCAGTCCTTAATATAATTTTTTATTCTTTTATATGTTTCCCTGCACTCTGCCAAAGGTTTGGTTATGAGTCTCAGCATCTGCTCTGATACACTGCTAGGTAGAGTCTTTCAGAGACCCTCTTCGGTAAGCTCCAGTCCTGTTACTTGTTTTTAATTGTTTTTTTTTAATTGCTGAGTAGTGTTCCATTGTGTAAATGAATCACAATTACTGAATCCATTCCTCAATTGAGGGGCATATGTGTTGTTTCCAGATTCTGGCTATTATGAATAAATCTGCTATGAACATGACTGAACAAATGTCCTTATTGTATACTTGAGCATCATTTGGATATATGCATAGGAGTGGTATAGCTGGATCTTGATGTAACACTATTGCTAAGTATCTGAGAAAGCACCAAATTGATTTCTGAAGTGGTTGTACAAGTTTACATTCCCACCAGCAATGGAAGAGGGTTCTCCTTTCTCCAATCCTCTCCAGCATGTGTTGTCTCTTGAGTTCTTAATCTTAGCCATTCTGATGGGTATAAGGTGACATGTCAAGGAAGTTTGATTTGCATTTCTCTGATAAGGATGTCTCCATATCTCTTTAGCATAGTTCTTGAAGTCCTTGCTAGAGGAATAAGACAAAAAAGTAAATCAAGGGGATTCAGTTTGGAATGAAAGAAGTCAAAGTATCACTCTTTGCAAATGACATGATAGTGTACATGAGCAACACCCAAAATTCCACCAAGGAAATCCTACAGCTGAGAAAACTTTCAGCAACATGTCTGCATACAAAATTAACTCAAAAAATCAGTAGCCCTTCTGTATACAAAAGAGAAATGGGCTGAGAAAGAATTTAGGAAATCAACACCCCTTCACAATAGCCACAAAGGACAGAAAGTACCTTGGTGTAACTCTAACCAAGAAAGTCAAGGACTTGTATGAAAACAAACAAACAAACAAACAAACAAAAACATCAAGTCTCTGAAGAAAGAAATAGAAGAAGATATCAGAAGATGGAAAAATCTCTCATGCTCATGGCTTTGCAGGATTAACACAGTAAAAATGTCCATCTTACCAAAAGAAGTCTACAAATCCAATGCAATGCCCATCAAGTTACCAACACAATTTTTTACAGACCTTGAAAGAAAGAAAAATTCTCAACTTCATATGGAATAACAAGAAACACAGAACCACTAAAACAATCCTCTACAATAAAAGATCTTCTGGAGGTATTTCCATCCCTGATCTAAAGCTGTACTATAGAGCAACAGTAATAAAAACTGCACGGCACTGGCATAGAAACAAGTTGGGGGATCAATGGAATCAAAGAGAAGACCCCAAAATAAACCCACACATTTATGGACACCTTATCTTTGAGAAAGATTCCAAAATTATACAATGGAAAAAAGATAGCATCTTCAACAAATGGTGTTGGTCTAACTGGATATCTACATGTAGAAAAATGCAAAAAGATCCATACTTATCACCCTGCAGAAAACTAAAGCCCAAATGGATCAAAGACCTCAATATAAAACCGGACATACTAAATCTGTTGGAAGAAAAATTGGGGAAGAATCTTGACCTCATTGACACAGGAGACAACTTTCTGAACAGAACACCAACAGCACAGGCTCTAAGATCAACTATCAATAAATGGAACCTCATGAAACTGAAAAGCTTCTGTAAAGCAAAGGACACTGTTAATAGAACAAAACGACAGCCTACAGATTGGGAAAGGATTTTCACCAACCGTATATCTGACAGAGGTCTGATACCCAATATATATAAATATATAAATATAAAGAACTCAAGAAGTTAAACAACAACAAGTCAAGTAATCCAATGTAAAAATGGGGTACAGAACTAAACAGAGAATTCTCAATAGAGGAATATTGAATGGCAGGGAAACACTTAAAGAAATGAGAATTCTTCAAGTGACACATTCCAAGTAAAATTCTGTAAAAGGCCCCTTCCTTCTACATTAATACTGATGTCCTTATTCCATTTTCTAGATATTTTTAGCATAGTTCTCCTTCAATTTAAGCAAATGTGCAACACTTTTTCAGCTAGCCATCAACATGGTCTGTAGATATTCTTCATGAGAGATACATTAACAGTTTCTAGAATATGGAGCTGATGTACTATACCTTAGTCTTTTTCTAAGATGTGCACAGGTCAAATTTAGTAGAAACACTAGGGTAAATGGATCACACTGGGAGAAAGGACCACAGAAAAATTTATAACTGTCTTTTCTATACCTTCCTAACTTTCCATCCCTTCCACTACAACAAAATGCAATCAGAAGCTCCAGAAAACTACTTTATCCACTGAGTGACTACCCTGTACTAGGGCCCAGGAATGTATTCAACGCAATAGTCTGAACTTTGGATTTAGAAATGGAACTGCATCATTTGGCAGAAAATGGAAAACCTGAAAACTAATAGACAAAGGTGCAGCTACTGGCTACTGTAAAGTTTCATGGAGTGAGAGAGGAAAGTACTTATTCACATATTATGTAATCATAGATAATCAATGCTGTATAGCTTTCCAAGAGGGCATATTAGACTTAATGACACAATGTAGGGATACAACATATGGTTGGTGAGTTGTGATTCTCCATATTTGAGCATCTTCAAATGGCAATAAAGCTAGCAAAGATTTGGGATTGTTGAGTCAAAGCCCTATGTGGATTTTGAATGAGAATTTGGCAGAATTTTTTGCATTTGGTATAGGTTATCTTGATAATTCTGCTCCTTGTATTGGGGAAAGAGAATATATGGTATAGCTAAAGTGATAGGTTCTGAAACTAGTCACTCCGTGTTTTAATCCTAAATCCATGATTATCTGTGAAGTATTGCCATTTGTGTAGCTTTCCCATACCTAATTCACTTATATATAAGGTGAAAGTAATAATATTTTACCCACCAGGGTTATTGTATAGATTAAATATGAAAATATAGATTAGCGTCTAGTATGTAATGAGTACTCAAATGTTGTTATTATTAAGATATTTTCTTAACAACTTTTAAAGTAGAAATTAAAATCAATGCTCACTATTTTAAGATTTAAATAGACCTTAAGCAAATCATATCTCTTCCCAGTATCGTAGTTTCTTTCTTTATGAAATGAAATGAGACCGTTCTTCCAGAAGTCCTGAGTTCAATTCCTAGCAACCATAAAATGATTCAAAGATTTTGCAGGGTTTTTTTTTTTTTTTTGGTAGCACACGCTTATATAGGAAAACTGCTAATGCCACATTTTGCCTAAATCTTGGCAAAAGAGAGTGATATCATATCATGCATGCCCGTAAAGTTTTGTTAGTCTCCAAGATAGAGGGTGGGCCATTCTACTCTGCCATTTCTTGGTTCTTTAATTCTGTGACACAGGAAATGCAGACTCCAGGGCTGCCCCCAGCTCATCTGCTTATACCAGCTGTTAGCAAACAGTACAACTCATCTTTTAGCAGTGAAAGCTGCAACATGAGTCTAAGGACAATGTGTTATTTATCACTTGTCTCCCTTTGTTCCATATCAAACCTGACATTGGTCACTGGAATCACACAGACCAGCTGGTCTGCAAAGCAACTACAGTTAATGCAAAGGCTTGCTTGTCATCTTAGGCTGTTATGTTGAATGTCAGGCTTAGATTGCTCTAAAAAGAGTCGAGCCTGGCATACCATACCCAAGCTGGGAGAGAAAATTTCAATATTGTTCTTTTTTCCTGGGAGGGGGCTGTGCAGATGTCACTTGGCTTTTTTAAAGCTGTTTTTTAAAAACAGAATTTTAATCGCCGCCCTTGCAAATATACTGCACGAATAGCCCAGAATCACAGAAATGGCAAACAGACAAGCATAGGTGGCTGTTTCTCTTCATCTTTCAAATTTGGAGCTACCAGAAAAAGAATCCAGTGGCTATCAGCAATGAAATCATCTAAATTGTTTATTAAGATTCTTACTGAGCTTATATAATTCTTACCGAATCTGCCTTGGTAGTAGCATCGTGAAGGAGTTTCAATTTTTAATTTAGGGTACTCCCCTTAGGACCCATTTGTCTACTATGAGTTTGAGCTAATAGTCACTAGTTTCCTGAGTCTGTCTTGAAAAGTTGATCAGTTTAGAGGTAATCTCAGTAATAGACAAGTTAGCTATGGAAAAGATATGGTTGTCAAATATAGACAGAGACTCTTGAATTGGAATATTTTCTCTCAGAATAATAAACCAGTACTAGCCACAGCAATTATAAGTACATCTTTCTATCTTTTGAATGAAGTGATTGGGCTTGATAAATCAGAAAAAAAGCCTGAATTTTTTGAAGCTCCAACTACTTGAAGGATTCTCATATTTTTCTCTCCAAGAACAATAATAAAAATATATGTGGAAATGTTCCCTTAATAGCACACATGCATATATTACTAGGTTTAATCTCAATAAAAAGAAAATATCAAAACCACCACCCATGAAAACAGAAGCTGTGATGTTAAATATTGCTCTGTCTTTTACATCATACTACCATGATTATCTGAAAGGCCATGCTCTTTGGGATAACAACTGAAGGCACCATTTCCCAGCATGTGTTCTTCAATATTGTTGGGAAGAAAGGTCAGTTCAGCATGGAGAATCTTGGGGCAAATGGTGAAAAAAAAATGGGTCCATTTTGGCAAGTGGATAATCTTTAAATATTAAATTCCCTAGTATCTATTCCACATCTCTTACAGGCTAAGAAAATCTATTGTGGGATTTTATTTGCCAAAATTATATGACTGGGGAGCCCTCCTCCAGGCCTGCCAATGACATCTGGAGGGTTTTTGTTTTGGAATAACCTGAATTGCTGAACTATGTTCTACATTCAGATAGTTTTTCTAAACATGTTTATTTCAGCCACAAACATTCAATATTCATACATTAAAATATATTTGATCCTATCACGCATCTCAATTTCTGAACTGGTGACACCCTGTCCTTGACTATGATTCAGGATGGATTTGAGGTAGGTAGTGGTAGAACAGGCATCATTTCCTAACCAAACTGGAGACATAGTAATTCAGAACACTTTTAAGAAAAGGAAGCCTCCAAATAGTTGTTATTTTATTAGAGTAAGAAGCTACTGTAATCGTGACAATTTCTAAGAACTTCTTCATTTCTTAATTATTATGATCAGTATGGCCATCTTCACTTTATAGATAAAACTTAGCAAGATCAAATATTTCTCAAAACAAAACTGTTCATCATCAGAGGCAATGCAATACTTTAAAGGGCATCTATGCATTCCAGTCTCAGTGTGCCCTTTAGTGTACTAAGATTGAAAGAAGAAAGATTCCTCTTTCTTCATATCCTCTCCAGCATGTGTTGTCATTTGTTTTTGATCTTAGCCATTCTGATGGGTGTAAGGTGAAATCTCAAGGTCGTTTTGATTTGCATTTCCCTGATGACTAATGACATTGAACATTTTTAAGCGTTTCTCTGCCATTCGATATTCCTCTACTGAGAATTCTCTGTTTAGCTCTGTACCCCATTTTTAATTGGATTACTTGAATTGTTGCTGTTTAATTTCTTGCATTCTCTATAAATTCTGGATATCAGTATTCTGTCAAAATATAGGGTTGGTGAAGATCCTTTTGTTCTGATGACAGTGTCTTTTGCTTTACAGATTCTTCTTAGTTTCATGTGATCCCATTTATTGATTGTTGCTTTTAGAACCTGTGCTGTTGGTGTTCTGTTCAGGAAGTTGTCTCCTGTACCAATGAGTTCAAGGCTCTTCCCCACTTTTTCTTCTAACAGGTTTAGTGTCTCTACCGCGCAGGATATCAAAATAGATGCTGGGAGTTATAGCCAGGGTGCAGGGAACCTTATGAAAGAAAGGGAAAATAGAGAGACATGGAGAGGACAGGAGCTCCACAAGGAGAGCAACAGAACCAAAAAATCTGGGCATAGGGTTGTTTTCTGAGACTCATACTCCAACCAATGACCATGCATGGAGATAACCTAGAATCCCTGCTCAGATGTAGCCTATGACAGTTCAGTGTCCAAGTGGGTTCCATAGTAATGGGAAGAGGGACTGTCTCTGACATGAACTGGTCGGCCTGCTCTTGGATCACCTACCCCTGAGGAGAGTGTAGGCTTAGCAGGCCACAGAGGAAGACAATGAAGCCACTCCTGGTAAGACCTGTTAGGCTAGGATCAGAAGGAAGGGGAGGAAGACCTCCTCTATCAGTGGACTGGGGGAGGGTCATCGGTGAAGAATGAAGAGGGAGAGTGGGATTGGGAGGGGAAGAGGGAGGGAGCTACAGGGGGATTCAAGGTGAATAAATTGTAATTAATAAAAATTAAAATTAAAAAAGAGGACAAAATAAAGAAAGAAGAAATGCTAATCCATTGAGACCTAGTACTGAGAATTCCACTACCAGACAATGAGGTGCAGAGACTCCTTGCAGGGGTAAAGTTGTCTTACAGCAAAAGAAAAGTTGAGAAAAGTATTTTTGAAGATTTCCTTTGTTTTCTTTCTTAGTCCCCAAAGTAAATCATGCTGCTCATTACAGAAAGGTCAGGAGCAGCAAATAAACAAAATTTAAAAAAAATTAAAGTACCAATATACACCTATAACTACCCACCCAGGAACAATTAAATCTTTGGCATTTTTGGCATGTAGTAACAGAGTTTTTTTTTTCTATTAGCCTTAGATTCTAAACAACATTTTCTTTCCTAGTCTAGCATACTGGAGTTATACTGCCTTTAAAGCAATGTTTACAATTGATGCCCTAGTGCTCTCTTCATGAAGATGATTAGGCATGTGGATATGTCTTAAAATTATGTCATCTAAGGTCCAGTGAGAACCCTTACATTTCTCCCAAATTATGTCAAACTGTTGATTTGGAACCTGCTTCTATCACTCCTTAAAATACATCCACTGACTGGGTCCAGAAATAAACACCAATCCCTGGGTATTTCTTTTAATATTTCCCACTTTCCCCTACTACAAATAGCATCACAAAAATTCATGTGAAGTAAAGAATTGAAGACATACAGTGTGACAAACATTGTTCTGGGTGATTAAAATAGAGCAATGATCAAAACAGACATGGCCATAACCTTCCATGGGTTCTTAGTAAGAACTGCGGATATTAAACAAGCAAGCACGTGAATGTGTACCTACACAGATTTATGAATGATAAAACTGAGAGTAATGAGGAAATTCTTTCTTAGAGAGTCAAGGAATACCTTTATAAAAAGACTAAGATCTGAAAGATAGGAAAAGCTAGAATGGCTGCATGACAGTAGAGGAAGAAATATTGAGCTTATTTCTAACCTGGAACAGTATTCTATTCTTCAACTAGACTGTCAGGATGGAAAGTAAGCACAATTATTGTAATTAGCGTTTTATAAGGTTGAGTCAGATACAGTAGCCAACCTTCTATAATCCCGGCACTGGGAACAGAAGGATAATGGTGAAGGTAGGGAGATTCTTGCAAAGTTGAGGCCCACCTGGGACATATGATGAGTTTCAGGCCAGATTGGGTTACATAGCAAAACCCTGTTTCAAAAAGTATGGTAATTGAACATTTATTTTTACTTTGATATTTCCTCTCTAGCAGAAGAGCTAATGTCACTCTGCTGTGATCAAATCATATCTACCAGCAATAACCACAGTGAAAAGTTAGAGACCATGCTTCCCTGACTGTGTATGCCCTCTGGAAACTCTTGAATATGTGCTTCTCATCTGGAAATTTGTTATAAATGCATTCTTAGGTTTCAGAACAGACCATATGAATTGGAAACTCTGTAGGTAGGGGCCTGAAAAAAAAACTAAGTTTTAACTAACTCTTCACGTGATTCTGATAGCTTGTGAAACACTTTCAAGGGAACATACAATGACTGCTGTGAATAGATAAAGGGCATATGATTTACACTTCCACCAAAGACACAAACCAGAGACTATTGGTTTCCATTGAAGAGTAACAAGGCCTTACAAGTTCATTTATACACCTACACAATAAATGTTTTTAAATATCTACAATGCACCAAATGTTACACTACATAATTACAATTCAATAAAGAAATAGGACAAGGGTGCCTATCTTTTCAAAAATAATTGTCTTGTAGAGTGATTAGCTGTGAGACTGGCTTCTAGCATACATACTTGTAATTCTTAAAGAGTATGAATAGTGGGACGATGATAATATAAATTAAGGAAAGAACAGAAAAAGTGAAAGGAGAGAAATGTACAGGAGTGTCATTGTACTTGATTCTACTGAGACAGAGTTACAGACTATTCCAGAACAGAAGTAGAATCCAGACAGGAAAAATGGCATGGTTCTGAATGGTTCTCATGAAGCCAGTTAATACTCTGAATTGTATCTCTCTTTTGGCTTTTCCAGACAGCACAGTTCTGGCTTCCGTGGATTCTGGAAGTATTCTCCAGGGATTTTGAGTTCTATGTTAATGTAATACATGAAATAGAGTCACCTTGACTTTGCATTTTTCTGGCTTATGTAAGCTCTAACCTTTTTTCTGCAGTGCAACAGAAATGCCAGACCCATTTTGTCTAGGCTTGTAAACAAACGCTCATTCTAAATAATATGGCAGGGGATCTGTGACTGTGGGAGTGTGACAACCTACAGGGGGTCAAGCTACTGATCTGAACTTTGGTATAGAGGGAAGCACCATGCTCTGTCTACATTCTGTTTCCCAAGAGAAATTGTCATTAAAGTAATGGCTTTTGAAATACCAGAACTTTTCCTCTGAGGAAACAATCAGCAAAATAAATAAATAATAATAGTAATAATAATAAACTATCAAGAGAAGAAATCTGATGAGTTTGTAGTCCCACCAAGTCCTCAGTCTGTAAAAACTCTACTTTCTTCATTTCTAATGCAGAAGAAATTACCACAAAATGGTGCATAGTTTAGCTGCCTGTGGTTTTCTGGCTACACAGGGCAGGATTTCTCAACCTCATTCATAACACTACAGGCTTGGTAAAATTTGCTGTGGTGCTTTCCCGTATGTTGTTAAGATGTTTAGAGGCATCCCTGGACTCTACTCATGACATACCATCAACTGTCACAAATTACATAGTATATGTAAGTATCATCAATATCCCCTGAGAAAACAGGGGAGAAACACTGATCTAGAAACAAGTATGTTTAGAAATCCTGAACATTAACCTCCAGGGAGCCATGTACATAATACTTTCAAATTTGATGGATCAAACCATTCTAAAAGAAGATGTAGGCCAGAGATATAGCTCAAATTCTAGAGTGCATGCCTAGCATGAAAAAGGCCCTGAATGTGATCCGCCCAATAATAATAATAACAATAATAATAATAGACAATATTTGAAGATACATATAATTTGAGTATTTAACTCTCTCTTACCTATAATAAGTCATTAACTGCCTCATTTGGAATAATAATGTTATCAGAATGATATTTTATCTCAGAAAATAAATTTCTAAGAGCCAACAATTATAGATCTCAAAAGCAAGAAATGGTGACATCTTTGTACAGGTACAAAACACTTATCTCCCTCTTTTCCTGCAGCTTATTATTCATGAGTTATTTCCTATGTCCCAGGAGCCTTTTGTCATCTATCATCTATATTAGTTTTATTTTGATGTTCAAACTTAGTGGCTTAAAACAAAAGAAACTCATCTCACTGTCTTGGAGGTGAGAAACTTAAAATTAGTACAACCAGGATAGAATCAATATCTAAGCAAGGCCACACTGCCTTTAGAGTCTCTGAGGTAAATTCTGTGCCTTATATTTTTCAGCTTCTGGTTACTACTGACACATTCATTTGCCTGTGACCAATTTGCTCTCTCCCCTGCCCCTTCAGTCACATCCCCTGTTCTGTTTGTCACTGAGTTTCCTTTTGTCTTCCATTTAAAGGGATGCTCACTGTGCCATTGTGATACACTGGATAACCTAAGATGATCTTCCCATCTCAAAATTCTTTCTTTGATGACACTTTGCAAGGAACCACCTTTATTTTTCCATCTCCTGTAAGAGTCACACATTCCAGTGACATGGCTACTTTAGGACTGTTATTATCAGCCCATCATACTGCACATTGGATTGCATAAAACAAAGTTCATATCCACTTTAAAGATGAGAAAATAGTGGCTCAACAAAGTAAAACAGCTTTAAGAATTCTCCTCACTAACTAGTTTTCAGTGTCTCCCTACATACCATTCACTGGAAAACTCACCTTGATGCTTTCCCAGTTTGAGGCTCCATGTTCATTATTCTTACTGCATACATTTACTATTGTGCCAAACACCAAGAACAAAGCAGTGGATGAGATGGTCTCCTGTTGAACATGTTTTCAACTCTATGATAGTCTGGAATGTTATTTTCTGAGATTATAATATAAATACATCATTTACCCCTTTTCTTTCTTTCCTCTGAACCTTCCCATATACTTCTCCTTGTTCTCTATCAAATCCATGACATTTTTTTTAAATTTGACTGTTGTTATAGACATGTATGTGTGTTCCTGAATACATAACTTCAACCTGCTCAGTGTGTATAATGTTACATACATGTATATGTTTTATAGAACTGATTGTTCTGATTAGATAACCAATTGGTGTTCTGTTCCCTGGGGTAGACTATTTATCCTGATCTCAGCATTTCTTAGTTGCCTACTCATTCATTTAATACTAAAGGTCACCATCCCTCAAATTCACACACAGACACAGGAACACACACACACACACACACACACACACACACACACCTCCACCACCACCACCACCACCCCGAACACCAACAACATCAACAACTTTTCTATAATAATGACTGCTACACAAAAGAACCAAGAATCTAGGGATTCAGACTCCTCCTTTTTAAACTAATTATGGCCCAGGAGGCTAGACACCCATTCCAGCTTCTTCTAAAGACATTGGGCAATGGGAAATTAGTAAAATCATGAGGCATGACAAGATGGACTTTTTAAGCTTAGGAAGGTTCTAGAAAGTGTCATTTCACACTGAGCGGATTAAAGAAGAGAAACCATACGTAGTTGCAGAATATATTGGAACAGAACCAGGGAAATGATAGGAGACTTAATATAGCACGAGAAGAAAGCAAACTATCGCCTTTTAATATTCATCAAGTCCATGACAGCATGCTGTTTCACACGCTCATCAGCATTTCACATTGGCAACACAGAGTAAGCATATGCCATGAATTCTTTTAGAAATTTCTTTCACAAAATAGTTTCTAGGTTGGGTTCTTGTGACATCTCTATATGAAGGGCAGCTATTCTCATTTTTCTGTTTCACATGTGAGAAAACAAAAGTATCAGGAATTAATTCTCTTTAGGCAGAATCAATTCCAAGATTTCTTTGTAATTATTGTCTCCTCCAAATAATCTATCTCATTTAACAATGGTGTAGAAACACATCTCATAAAATTATAAGCCATACCTACAGAGATGGCAGTATACATTGATAAATGCCTCTTTATTTTTTTCCGTTAGTGGTTCAGCCCTCAGAACATTCAGAATCACTCACTTTTCATGTACTTCAAAGACATGAACAAAAGGTGGCAGTAAGTTCCTGGGGTAAATAGCGTGAATGCTCAACCCTAAATTGCTAGGCTTGCCTTAGATTATGACAGAAAGCTTAGATTTTCAGGACTTTATGGTTTAAAAAGTATAGTTCGCTTGTCTATTTATTTTAAGTAATATTTTCAGTTATGTTTAAAGGGAATTGACATAAAAGCATACTAAGAAAATAAATATATATGTGTCAGAATAATCCTCTATTAACAACAATTTTACCAAAGCTTGATCTTCTCCTCAGACTATAAACTGAAATGATCATTTCTACTACACTCTAAGTGTTTTGGGGGCAAATCCCTTCCTGTGTAGTACGCAAGTGCAAGATTTCTTTTTAACTTAACAGCAAAAGAGCCAAAGGCACTATTCTCAAGTGAGAAAAGACTTTTCTTTTCTTCTTTTTTTCCCTTCCCCCGTTTCCCTCAAAACATTCAGGGAAAGAATTCAAAAGAGTACATGAAACCATCTCTCCTTGGCTGTTCCCCACTTCTAGCAAATCTACCTCTCTTCAACAGAGAATCTACCAAATGGCAATGTGTTATCATTGAAAGCAGAGACCTATTTTTACTATGCAAATGGAGTATTTTTTTTCTCAGACCTAAAAAGATAGTGCCATCCTTCTCCCTTTCAGATATCTACAAATGTAGCTCCCTGCTCAGTGTATCATAAACTGTCCATGTTAGGAAGTTCTCTAGCATATCCTTAACAATCTTCAAATTTCACAGTGCTTTCTCCCACAGATATGCTTGTGTCATCCAAGTTAATGGTTATAAACATAAGCTCACAACACATCAAATCTAAGAAGCCTCCCTATGTATACATGCATATATATGGGTACTTTTATATAATGATAATTAATTGGTACATAAGAGATCAACTTTCACACTGTAGTACACATAGCACATTTTCTCAGTGGGGGGAAAAATGCTACTTCTAGGCTTAGCATTATGGTAGCAAATATGTTGACTAGAAGAAGTGTAACCCTAAATTCCTGCCTCAGGAGATTTCCAGAGCAATAGAAGGGATGAAATTTCTTTTTTCCTATCTTTTCTTATTTATTTTTCGATTTATTTAGTGTTTAGCACAATTTATTAACTTTGTATCCCAGCTGTAGAGCCCTCCCTCCTCTCCTCCCAGTCCCATGTTCCCTCCTCCTTCTCCTCCCATTCCCCTCTCCAAGTCCACTGATAGGGGAGGACCTCTTCCCCTACTATCTGACCCTATCATATCAGGTCTCATCAGGACTGGCTGAATTCTCTTCCTCTGTGGCCTGACAAGGCTGTACCCTCTAGAGGGAATTGATCAAAGAATCTGCCTCTGAGTTCATGTCAGAAACAGCCCCTATTCCCCTTGCTAGGGAACCCACTTGGAGACTGAGTGAATCTATGGGCTACATCTATGCAGGGGTTTTAGGTCCTCTCCATGCATGGTCCTTGTTTGGAGTATCAGTCTCCGAAGAGCACCATGGGCTCAGGTCTCTTGGCTCTGTTGGTCTCCTTGTGGCATTTCTGTCCCCTCCAGATCTTTCTATTGTCCCCTTCTTTCATAAGATTCCCTGTACTCTGCCCAAAGTTTTGCTATGAGTCTCAGCATCTGCTTCAATGCCCTGATGGTTACTCTTTCAGAAGCCCTCTATGGTAGGTGCCTATCCTGTTCCCTGTCTTTCCCACTTCCGATGTGCAACCCATTTGCCTTACTGAGTGAGGATTGAGCATCTTACCCAGGGTCCCCCTAGTTATATATCTTCTTTAGGACTATAGATTTTAGTATGTTTATCCTATATTATATGGGTAGTATCCACTTATGAATGAGTATATACCATGTGTGTCTTTCTGCCTCTGGTTACCTCACTCTGGGTGATCTTTTCTAGTACCATCCATTTGCCTGAAATTTTCATAATTTCCTTGTTTTTAATTGCTGAGTGTAGTCCATTGTGTAAATGTACTGCAAATTCTGTACCCATCCTCAGTTGAGGGACATAGAAGTTGTGTCCAGATTCAGGCTATTACAGATAAAGTTGCTATGAACATAGTTGAGCAAATGTCTTTTTTGAATGGTGGGGAATCTTTTGGGTATATACCCCAGAGCTGTGTAGGTAGATCTTGAGATAGTGCTATTCCCAATCTTTTGAGAAAGCACCAGATTGATTTCCAAAGTGACTGCACAAGTTTACATTCCCACCAGCAGTGGGAGAGAGTTCCCATTTCACCACATCCTCTCCAGCATGTGTTGTAACTTGAGTTTTTGATCTTACCATTCTGATCGGTGTAAGATGGAATTTCAGAGTTGTTTTGATTTTCATTCTCTGGTGTCTAAGGATGTTGAGCATTTCTTTATGGCTTTCTCTGCCATTCGATATTCTCCTGTTGAGGATACTCTGTTTAGCTCCGTACCCCATTTCTTAGATTATTTGCTTTGTTGGTGTCTAATTTCTTGAGTTCTTTATATATTCTGGATTCTAGCCTTCTATCAGATGTAGAGTTGGTGAAGACCTTTTCCTATTCTTAGGGTGTCATTTTGTTCTGTTGCTTTTACTCTATAGAAGCTTTCAGTTTCAGAGGAATAGATGCAGAAATTGTGGCACATTTACACAGTAGAATACTACTCATCTATTATAATCAAGGAAATTGTGAAAGTTGAAGGCAAACGGATGGAAATGGAAAAGATCATTCTGAGTGAGGTAACCCGGAAACGGAAAGACAGGCATGGCATACACTTAATTGTAAGTGAATATTATCTGTAGAATATAGGATAGACATACTAAAATCTACAGACTTAAAGAAGCTAAACACTAAGGAGGACCCTAAGGAAGATGCTTAAATCTCATCCAGAATAGCATGGAAGAGAGGTGGGTAGACACCAGAAGAGGTGGAAGAGAGGAAACAGGATGGGAGCCTACTGTAGAGGGGCCTCTGAGAGGCTCCATCTAACAGAGGATTGAAACAGATGCTGAGACTCACAGCCAAACCTTGGGCAGAGTATAGGGAGTCTTATGGATAAAGCAAGGCAGGGGTACAGAGGAATAGAAGAACACAGAGAGGACAGGAGCCCCGCAAGGAGACCAAGAAAGCTAAAAAAAATTGAGCCTAGGTGGTCCTCTAGCGGCTGATGCACCAACCAAGAACCTAGACCCCATGCTCAGATGTAGCCAATAAGCAGTTCACTCTCCATGTGGATTCCCAAGTTAGGGGAACAGGGGTTGCCTCTGTCTGAACTTGATTGTCTGAGCTTTGATCTTTTACCCATGGCAATGTAGTCTTGCCAGGCCACAGAGGAAGAGGATCCAGGTGTTCTTCATGAAACATGATAAGCTATGGGCAGATGGCGGAGAGGAGAACTCCCCCTCTTAGTGGACTAGGAGAAAGGGTAGAGGGGAAGGGACTGGGGGCAGGTGAGAGAGGAGTCTTCAATCAGGATACATAATAAATAATTTGTGAAAAATAAACTGAAATATTACAACAAAACCAAAAAAGTTTACATTTCCACCAGCAAAAGAAGAGGGTTCCCCTTTCTCCACATCATCTCCAGCATGTGTTGTCCCTTGAGTTTTTGATCTTAGTCATTCTGATGGGTGTAAGTTGGAATCTCAGGGTGGTTTTGATTTGCATTTCCCTGATGACTAAGGATGTTGAACACTTAAGTGTTTCTCGGCCATTCGATATTCTTCTGTTTAGCTCTGTACCCCATTTTTAACTGGATTACTTGATTTGTTGTTGTTTAATTTCTTGAATTCTTTATATATTCTAGATATCAGCACTCTGTCAGATATAGGTTTGGTGAAGATCCTTTCCCAAACTGTAGGCTGTTGTTTTGTTCTGAGGATAGTGTCCTTTGCTTTACAGAAGCTTTTCAGTTTCATGAGGTCCCATTTATGGATTGTTGACCTTAGAGCCTGTGCTGCTGGTGTTCTGTTCAGGAAGTTGTCTCCTATGCCAATGAGTTCAAGGCTCTTCCCCAGTTTTTCTTCCAACAGATTAAGTATGTCTGGTTATGTTGAGATCTTTGATCTACTTGGACTTTGCATTTATGAAAGGTGATAATATGTGTCTATTTGTAGTTTTCTACATGTGGACTTCCAGTTAGACCAGTACCACTTGCTGAAGATGCTGCCTTTTTTCCATTGTATGGTTTTGGCTTCTTTGTCAAAAATCAGGTCTCCATAAGTATGTGGATTTATTTCAGGGTCTTCGATTCAATTCTATTGATCGACCAGTCTGTTTCTATGCCAGGACCATGCAGTTTGGAGTATTGTTACTCCATAGTACAGCTTGAGATCAGGGATTGGAGATACCTCCAGAAGATCTTTTATTGTGGAGGATTGCTTTAGTGATTTTGGTTTTTTTTGTTATTCCATATGAAGTTGAGGGTTTTTCTTTCAATGTCTGTAAAAAAATGTGTTGGTAATTTGATGGGCATTGCATTGAATCTATAGATTGCTTTTGGTAAGATGGCCATTTTTACTATGTTAATCCTGCCAAGCCATGAACATGGGATATTTTTCCATCTTCTGATATTTTCTTCTATTCTTTCTTCAGAGACTTGAAGTTTTGTTTGTTTGTTTGTGTTTTTTTTCATACATGTCTTTGACTTGCTTGACTAGAGTCACACCAAGGTACTTTATGTCCTTCGTGGCCATTGTGAAGAGTGTTGTTTCCTTATTTTCTTTCTCAGCCCATTTTTCTTTTTAATACAGGAGGATTACTGATTTCTTTGAGTTAATTTTCCAAATGTTTTAAAAATCATCTGAGGAGATGATCATGTTTTATTTTGTTTTAGTTTGTTTATATGTTGGATTACAGTGATGGATATCTATATATTAAACCACCCCTGCATAACTATGATGTAACCTATTTGGTCATAATGGATATCTTTGATGTGGTCTTGGATTTGGTTTGCAAGTATTTTGTTGAGTATTTTTCATCAATATTCATAAGAGAGATAGGTATGAAGTCCTCTTTTTGTTGGGTCTTTGTGAGGTGTAGGTGTACCTATCAGGGCTCATAGAATGAGTTTGGTAATGTTTCTTGTGTTTCTATTTTGTGGAACAGTTTGAAGAGTATTGGTGTTAGCTCTTCTTTTAAGGTCTGGTAGAATTGTGTGCTGAAACCATCTGGCCCTGAGCTTTTTTTGGAAAGGAGAATTTTGATGACTGCTTCTGTTTCCTTGGGGGATACAGGACTCTTTAATCTATTTACCTTACATGATTTAACTTTGGTAAATGGACTATATCAAGAAAATTGTCCATTTCATTTAGATTTTCAAATCTAAATTTTGTGGCATATAGGCTTTTGAAGTATGTCATAATTATTCATTGAATTTCCTCAGTGTCTTTTTTTATGTCCTACTTTTCATCTCTGATTTTGTTGATTTAGATAGTTTCCCTCTGCCTTTTAATTATTTTGACTAAGGGTTTGTCTATCTTGTTGATTTTCTCAAAGAAACAGCTCTTGGTTTCATTGATTCTTTGAATTGTTTCATTTGTTTATAATTTATTGATTTCAGCTGTGAGTTTGATTATTTCCAACTGTCTACTGCTCTTGGGTGTGTTTGCTTCTTCCTTTTTTGTGGGGGGGAGCTTTCAGGTGTGCTGTTAAGTTGCTTGTATGAGATATCTCAAGCATCTTTCTTTCTAATGGCTCCTATTGCTATGAACTTTCCTCTCAGCACTGCTTTCATTGTGTCCTATAAGTTTGGGTAAGTTATGCCTTCATTTTCACTGAATTTTAGGAAGTCTCTAATTTCTTTTTTATTTCTTCCCTGACCCAGCTTTAATTTAGTAGAGAGTTGCTTAGTTTCCATGTGTGTGTAAGCTTTTTGTTATTTTTCTTGTTGTTGAGGTCTAGTTTTAGGCCATACTGGTCTGATATGATACAAGGGATTATTTCAATCTTCTTGTATCTGTTGAGACTTGCTTTGTGCTGACGATATGGTCAATTTTTGAGAAGGTTCCATGAGGTGCTGAAAAGATTTTATAATCTTTTGAGTTTGGGTGAAAAGTTCTGTAGACAGCTATTAGGTACATTGGATTTAGTACCTCTGTAAGTGTCATTATTTCCCTATTTAACTTCTTTCTGAGATGATCAGTCCCTTGGAGAGAGTGGAGTGCTGATGTCTCCCACTATGAAGGTGTTAAGATCTGAGTGTGATTTAAACTGTAATAGTGTTTCATTTATGAATATGGGAGTTCTTCTATTTGAGGCATAGATGTTCAGGATTGTAATGTCCTCATGGTTGATTTTTCCTTTGATGAAAATGAAGTGTCCTTCTCCATCTCTTTTGATTAATTTTAGTTTAGAGTCTATTTTATTAGATAAGGATGGCTACTCCAGCTGGTTTTCTGGGTTGGCTTGCTTGAAAAACATTTTTCCAGCCCTCTACTCTTGAGGTAGTGTCTACCTTTGTTGCTGAGGTGTGTTTCTTGGATGCAGCATAATGTTTGATCTTTTTCTGCAACCATTCTGTTAGTCTGTGTCTTTTTATTGGAGAGTTGACTCCGTTGATATTGATAGATAATAGTGACCAATGAATGTTAGTTCCATTTATGCAGAAGTTGGTGGTGATAGTGTGTTTGTGTGTCTGCTTTCTTTTGAATTTTTTTTTGTGAAATTATCTATATCCTGTCTTTTCTTGGGTGTAGTTGATTTTGTTTGATTGGAGTTCCTTCTAGTATCTTCTTTAGAATGGAGTTGCTGTCTAGATATTGTTTATGTTTAGTTTTTCACGGAATATTTTATTTTCTCTAACTATGTTGCTTGAAAGTTTTGCTGTGTACAAATACTGGGTTGGCATCTATGGTCTCTTGGAATCTGTGTGACATCTGCCTAGGCTCTTCTGGCTTTCACAGTTTTTGTTGAGAAGTCTGGTGTTATACTGATAAGTCTATCTTTGCATGTTACTTGGCCTTTTTCCCTTGCTGCTTTCAGTATTTTTCTTTGTTCTTTAGATTTAGTATTTTGACAGGAAGAGATATGTGACAGAAAGAGATTTTTTTCTGGTCTGGTCTATTTGGTGTTCTGTAGGCCTCTTTTATGTGTCAGAACATCTCTTTATTTAAGTTGGGAAAATTTTCTTCTGATTTTCTTGAAAATATTTTCTGGATTTTGAAGCCTGGAATCTTATTTTTCATCTGTTCCTTAGGTTTTTATCTTTTCAAAGTGTCCTTAATCTTGTACATTTTGTGTCAGCACCTCTTCTTATGTTTTTGAGAGATGTTTTTATTTCTTAATTGCATCTTTGGAATCTGAGATTCTCTCCTCCATATCTTGAATTCTGTTGCTGATGCTTACCTGTGTGGTTCTTGATCTCTTCACTAGGTTTTCCATCTCCAGGAGTTTCGCAGTATGTGTTTTCTTTATTGATTCTAATTCTGTTTTCATGTCTTGCACCATTCCTTTCATCTGTTTTTATTTGGATACCTGTCTGTCCACGATGGCCTTTTGGTGATGTTCATTTCTTCTTTATGTGCCTCTATTTATTTGGCTGTATTTGCCTGTATTTCTTTGACAGCTTTGTTTGTTTCCTTTCTGTGTGCCTCTAATTACTGGATAAGCAAAGATTTAAGATCATTTTCCTGTCTTTCTGATGAATTAAAATAGCTATTGATTTGGGGGGTTGTTAGTAAATCCATGTTGTCCTGAGTTTTGTTGGATGTGTTCTTAAACTGGTCTTTAGCCATCTGATTGTCTGTAAACTTTGCTGTTTGTTTCTGTAGTCTGTACTGTATTCTGAGTCCGTATGTCTCTGGAGTCTGGAGTATTCTTCAGGCAGACGAGAGAGGTCCACTGGTTTGAGAGTGGATGTTGGTGTTTCAGATGCCGCTAAGGAAGGAAGTTTGCAGGCACATGATCACAAGCATGGGAATGTGCCTGGAATCTTGTCTTGAAGGACCAGGTGCAAGGGCGTGCAGATGCCTGGAAGGGTGAAGCTTAAGTGCAGGTGGGGTTGCTGGCAGGTTTGTGTGAGCAGGTGCCCTGAATGTCTCAGGGGCCCACAGACTGGTAGTGGTACTGTGCTCCAGGCACGCAGATCTGTCTGAGCTGCGCCATCTTGTTTCCAGGAATTGTTTGCCAGGACACTACTGGGAAACACCAGAACAAGGTCTTCAATGTTGAGAACACTCTTCCAGGGATCCCAATGTTGCCCACAGTAGGGGTGTGGTGGGAGGGATCCAATTTCTGGCACAAAGGGTCCCTGCATCTGGAACTCTGTATGCACTCACTTGCAGAATCACTCCCTGGTAGGCATATGTGGCAAGCACAGGGAGCCCACGCTTCCCTCTTATCAGACTTGGGTTTGCTGTTTGGCTGTTTAGAGGCCCAGTACCTGGGGTTAAGCACTGACATCTGGCACTGCTGCCACCGCCGCAACCGCAGCCACAGCCTCCACTGTCTGTGCAAGCATATATTCAAAAGAATGAGCAGAGATAGTATGAGGTACAGAGAATTGTAGTACAAAGGGTGGCTTTATGGGCAAGAACTTGAAGGTTGGGTACAAAATGCATAACCATGAACAAAAGATAAGAATTAGCTCACAAGATAGAGGATTAAGAACAAGCCTGGTAGGATTGTATGCCAAATGCAGGCATACCATGGAGAAGCAGAAATCAGGGTAGATAAATACATTCAAGTTATTTTACAGATTATGTAAGAGGTAGAAAGCTAAGAAATGGTGATAGATTTATAAAAATTACCATCTGCTTCTTTGTGCTGACTGAGTTCTAAAAGTGAAGAATGAAAGTGTTTTCCAGAGAATGTCCTTAGTTATGACTAGTGACAGAAGAGAAACTAGATGTGGTGAAATGAAGATGGCTTGTCCATGAAATGAGAAGTAGAAGGAATAACCTTGACCTTGAGACAATAATCCACCAAGCAAGAGCACAAATTATCAGTACTACTAGAAGTCTAAACATTGGACAGGGTAAGGGTAGTGGTATATATGCCCTTAAGAGACAGCTAAAGATGCAATATGAGATCGAGGAAGAGAGGTTAAAGAAAAAGCATTCTTTAAGGATTAAATGAGCATGGCCCATCAAGAACATAAGGGTCCTTTTGTGTCTAGTGTGACACCTTCTATTTTTCTCTCAAATATGCAGCACCAACTTATCTACACTTCAAAGTGATCCTATATTTAATGGCTGTCATATGGTTCAAGAAATGACCACAACACTCTCATTTGTTGGATACCATTGAGAAGACTTATACTGAAGTCCTTGCAGAAGATAATTTTCAGATGAGATATGTATATGCCATACCTGCAAAGAGCATCTGTCAGCTACACATAGAGAATTGGCTCCTAATCCTCAGCACTTTGGCTTTCTCATGCTGCTTTTCCTGAGTGGACTGAGACATGCAAATTAAGTCCAGTTTATTTAGTAGTGTTTGAGTCATCATTGCCCTACTCTCCATAAAGTAAGTGAAAAATTTTTAACTTGACCAGCTTTCCTAAAACTGTTAGGAACAAGATAGTTAAGACTATATAATGCCTTTCAGGAAATAAATGGAACCACATATACAATATATGTTGGTGTCTTTCCAGCTGTGATATAATGGGCTATATAATCCATGTGGAAAAAATAATCAGAGATTTTTGTCATTTTCAAGTCACTGGTCCAGAAATTAGTGAAAAAATCCCCAGCAATATATCATAAATTCTCTTTACCAGATGAGATAGTCAGTAGTACCTAAACAAATTAAATACAGAATATTCAAAGTTACCAAGACGTTTTTTTTTCATGAAGATTAAGTTTTTATTTACTTAGGAGATAAAGTCTCACTATTTTACATTGTAGCTCAGGCTGGCTGTAAATCCACAATCTTCATGCCTCTGCTTTCTGAGTCAAAATATAAATTTATTTTTACAAGGTAAAACAATGCTAATTAAAATTTGCAGGTTTTCCCTTGAAAATTCCAATGCAGCTATCTTATCACCAGACTAAGGGCCTGTCTGTCTTTGTTTTGTTGTTGTTATTTTTTAACATTTTTATTTTATATTAATCACAGGTTCTGTACTTTGTATCCCAGCCATAGCCTCCTCCCACATCCCCTCCCTATCCCCCCATCCCTCCCTCATCTCCTCCCTTCCCCTTTCCAAGTCCACTGATAGGGGAGGTCCTACCCCCCTTCCATCTGACTCTAACATATGAGGTCTCATCAGGAGTGACTGCAATGTCCTCTTCTGTGGCCTAGCAAGGCTGCTCCTCCCTCGGAGGGCAGGGTATTCGAAGAGACAGCCATAGAGTTCATGTCCGAAATAGTCCCTGTTCCCCTTACTAAGGTACCCATTTGGATACAGAGCTGCCATTTGCTACATACAAGCAGGGGTTCTAGGTTATATCCATACATGGTCCTTGGTTGGAGAAACAGTCTCATAAAAGGCCCCTGTGCCCTGATATATTTGGTGTCAGCTCCTTCCTCTAGCAATTGCTAATGGAATGCAACAGTCTACGTTTATCAAAAGTTTTACTTTCTAAGATTTCAGCTACCTATGGTGAGTGGTAGTCCAAAGTTGTTCAGTGAAAATTATAAAAAATAATAAAAACAAAATAAACAAACCATTCACACCTTTTAAATTGTTTAAGATCTTGCACCATCTTTTTTTGTCCCAACTGAAATGTCACTTATCTACTTGTCCAGTGTATTCAGATTTTACATACTACCCATGTATCTGATAGTCACCTAATATCTTCTCTGTGATAAGATTTATTCTTATAATATTACAGCGTTTGTGGTTAAGTAACCTTTTTCTTTACTGATTAGTGGCCTGAAAGTATATGAATAGTAACACTAACTCTTTAGATATTCCAAAGTGTAGCCAGAAAGTTTCTCCCATGTATTAAAGGCATAAGTTCAACAAGGTATTTTGAGAGCGAGAATATCCATATAACTTTTTTACAATATATTGCCACTATTGTTCCATGTTAGTATTGTTATTAAGCCTTTGTTAGTTGATCACAGATATTCATATACAGGAAAACAGTATACCTATAGAGTTTAGTATCTATAATAAGGCATCACTGTGGATTCTTGGAACATATTTCCTGCAGATAAAGGAAAACTAGAATACAATGGACTGATGAATATAAGATGGAGAGTCTGGCTCCCAGGAGTCAAAGCTCAGATCTGTCAACTAGGAGCTATGTGACCTTCAGCAAGTTATTTCTGCCCTCTAAGCTTCTGTGGTCTCTGTAAGCTGGAGATAATAACACTATATTAGCTCACAAAGAGGATTGCATGGATCAGTGTATTTAAAACACATAATATGGCACACAGTTAGTATTCAAAAGATATTACAAACATGGTTTGAATTTCTTCCAAGCCACATGGATATCTGACATCAGCTTTATAGGTATTAGCAAGAAACAAACTATCACTTTAATGCTTAGAGTTATTAATAATTTTATATAAAATATATTCCCTTTTATGCTTATGCATAATGTACCAGACTCAGTCAAACCTACAACTCTTCACCCTTACCAGTTCGGTAAATGACACACCAAATTTCTACCATCAACATTGCTATTTATTTTGCTGACTTTCTTTGAATGCCAGATCCCACTTTTTCAATCCCTAGGTGGCTTGAAGAACATAAAAATATATTAATAGTTTTCAAACAAAGACTAGGAAGAGTCAATGTATCCATTATAAGTATGCAGATGTATTACACTACCTTCTAGAATGTCATCTAAAGCCTTAAATTCGAGTCACTCTCTGAGAGAGCTAGTTCAATTATACTGCCATGATGACCTGCCCACTTCTTTTATTTTATTTTATATTTCACTGCCCCATTCTCACACCAGTATTTTTTTCAACTCACAGAGAAACTACTTAATCATGTCTTTAAGTAATTGTCTCAGTGTCAGTTTCTCAGGGAACCAAAAAATAAGATCTTCTCACAAACCTATGAGAAAATTAAAAGCAAATGACATAGTTTTGCAAATTGTATATTATGAGTGCAATAGGAGAGGTAGACATAAAAATCCCACCCCTGGATGTTCTGTATTTGCTGTTAGTCATGAGTATATGTCATAACCTTTCCTAGGCATACACCAACTAATAATGTCAGGAAATGCCCAGTAGCTTCCTACTCATTGTGTAGCAGTTTGATTTCCTTAGTTTTTTCTGGACAAGGCTTGGAAGGATCACAGTCTAGCTAACACATAACCTTAGACTCCTCCAAGTTTTGCATGCATATTTTTGAGTTTATTCTTTAAATATCTGATCCTAACTAGCTATCTACCTAATGAACAGTGAGTATCTGTCAGAGGCTTTAAATGGACTGTTGAGAATCATCAGGACTCTAAGATAGAAGTACTGAATTAGTGGCAACTGATCATTTAAAATAACAATTTAAGGCACTGAGCACATTAATCACAATATAAGGTCACTTTGATAATTTTTTCAGTAAATTAAAGATCCAAAGGACTTCAGAGTCATATGTGTACCATCAGCTCTCATTACATAAGAAGACCTACTTAGCAACTAGATAATGATAGTTCCCTGATTAATAACAACAGCCAATAATATTTTTAAAATATTCCATGGCTGCCGATTTTATATCTCTCACCCGAAAGGGAGGTACCCAATAGTCTTTGGTTCCATAACTGAAAAGCTATTTAGACTGAGCATCTGCTAAATATAGGTTACAAGACGTTGTGTCCACTGGGGTCTCTCATTTTTAAGAGAGTCCTTACTTAGTGACCATCTGGCCTCCTAGAAAATCCTGTAATTAAACTAGCTATGAAGGAGCAGTGAACATCTAATATATGAACAGTGAAAACCTTGCCTGTCTGTGCTTTCCTTCTAGGATATCAATCCTCAGGTGAATACCAAGGGCACACTGTTCTATTTTTATTTTTCGTAAAGATGATTTGGTTTCAGAAGACAGGAATAAGTAAATCACTGACTGAGTTATGTGGCAGACACAAACTAGAATGCAGCTCTCCTCAGTAAATTTGATTCAGTACAGATCTTCGGTTCTCATTTTCCCTGTTTGTTCCTGTTGTTTTTTTCGGTTCTTTGTGACTGCAATAGGACATTCTTGTCACTCTGGCTGAATGGGGAACCTGAGGAAAACCCATAGCTTTGTCAAATGTATATGTATGTGTCTTTCCTGAAAAGCCTGAGAGTAAGTAACCATCACAGTTACATTTAAGAGAAGAATCAAAGGAGTGTTCTTGACCCATGTTCCCAAATAGTATCTGCTGAATTGGATGCCACATTCAAGTATGGGGTTGTGAGCAAACCAGGAACTTGTTCCTAAGATTGTTAAAAATCATAAAACCAAGATAGGCTGTCTGTACATTAGTCTCTGCTATCTACAATACAAAGGTAAACACTTTCAGCAGTGCTCATTAGATAGAGAATAAGACCCTAAATGGATAACTGACAAAGGGTACAACCCACTGATGTGTTTAAACTATACCATTTAGCTATAGCTATAATATATTTATCTGAAAAGGATACAGTTATGAGAATCAATTAAGAAGAATAGAGGGCAGCATGAAGTATGTGTCAACTAACTCCATGCTTAAAAATAACCCTTTCCCCAAACAACAGTGTTATAGACTTTCAATATAGCTATGAATCCAGAGATAAACACTTACTGAGCTCCAACCCTGTGCACTTAAATTATGGGATTTCTTCAAAGGGAGGCCCTATTGTACATGCCTCAGAATCTACACATTTTCACATAATTCTAATAAAATCCTCATGTTTTGTTAAAAATCTTGCAAGAGATAATTGAGCAAGGATGACACCAATAGGCATACTAAAGTGAACAGGGAAAAGCCCACTAGGCCTCAACCTTACACAAAGAACTACAGGCTACTGAGAAATGCTGGGTGTGGGAGAATAAAATAGTGTTCCTCAGGAAAAAGCAAACCAATTGGTTCTCCAATACCAAATGGTCATTCCTGCAAACACATACTGAGCAGGCTATATTTAAGAATATATATGTCCATATATGTACATATACATGTACATGTATGCATATTCATCCAACAATAATTAGTGAAGAAGCCATAATTTTAAAGGCAGCAATGAGAGGCCTATGCAGAGAGAGGATAAAGGGGGGAAAGGGAAGAGGAAATGATATATTGTCTCAAAAAACTTAAATGTATAGAAAACATCATGTTTTCAAGTTAGAGAGTGGATGTTTAAAAAACAGATTAAAAAATACATAGCAAGTGGAGAGAATAAAAGCTGACAAAAAACCTCTGCAATTTAGAAACATTTTGTGGCAGAGCAAACATTCTTATAACCTATAATGGGTCCTGAGGCTATCACTGGATATAGCTCATGAAGAAGCTGAAAATCATAACATGTACCCTGAGTCATCAAGAGCCAATACAATTAGATTCTATATATGCTGCCTAAGGAGGCAAGGGAGTGTGCAACACATGTTATAAACTGTTCTAACCTGCCTGGTGACATTAAAAAATTTTTAAAGCAAAGAAGCAAATTTAAACTCCAGAAAGTTCTGCTACCCAGAAATATGTTTTTTTTTTTCTGGAGCTCCATCTGTTGCTGAGGTTTCACTCCCATCATTTTGACCTTATCCTTTACAGTCTTGGTCACCCTTTAGCTAAAGAAGATGAAGTTATATCTCATATTCCTTTTTATAGTGGAAAATTCAAGCATGGTTTTTCCCAAGGTTTTCTACTTTTAGAGGAAAGAGAGATTTTTTAAAATTATTTTTATTTTCATTAATTACAGTTTATTCACTTTGTATCCCCCCTGTACCTCCCTCCCTCCTCCCTTCCCAATCCCACCTTCTCTCTTCTCCACCCACCCTTTCTTCTCCACCTGTGTCCCTCCCCCAGTCTACTGATAAGGGAGGTCCTCCTCTGAAAAGGAGACTTTTAAAAATAAAATTTCTATGTTCCTTGTGAATTACATCATATTCTCATTCTCTTATTAGCCATGAATTTCCAATTAAAAAATATAGTGCAGATTATTATACCCTGAAAGTGAAAGATAATTTCCTATAATACAGCTTTGAAAAAAAATATTGGTCTAGTTAGATTATAAGGCAATTCGTGTGATGTCTAACTAGTATACTCAGCACTTAGTTTCCATTTCACCTGCAGCAATTGACAGGTCTTTAACCTACATTTTCTGAAAATGTCAAAGAAGCAGATTGTGTTTCCAAGGAACAGTTCAGGTATTTTGAGAAAGGGTAAGCACAATAGGCCCAGAGTACAGGGAAACAGAATCAAGATAAAGGGAAAATTATATGCCTTCATGCCAAGCTGCTATAGGGCTAAAATGTATCTCTAAAGAATGGTCATACCCCAGAAAAGGTTGTGTGTGTGTGTGTGGGGGGGTAATAAAGCCATCCTAAGGAAACAAAATTGTCACAGTTTTGCCAGGAACTAAATAATAAGATTCCAGGGGAAGTGGCCAGTATGAAAAGAGATAGAGAAAATCTGATAAACTCTACCTTGGTGGCATTTGTGAGTAAGGGATTAGAGAGCAAATCTTTTACTGAATCTTTAGAGTTAAGAGTGAAAGCTCAGAAAGGTAGATGAACAATATAAAATGCTAAGTATAGATAGAAAGAAACCTCACCAGGAAAACCGAGGCTACTAGGATAACTACCTAGGACAGTGGATGGACAGGAATGCTTCCAAGTAATTGAAAAGGGTGAGGGAAGGCAGAGGTATCAAGGAAAAAGAGCCCAAGAAAAGAACAAACGTGTCAGCAAAAGTTATTGTGGAGAAACATTTGGAAAGAAGATGATAAATGGGTCACCAGACATTGAAATAGTAACAATTTATTTTTCATTGCATTGAACATTAGGACAATCATCCCACCACTCCTCAACACTCAAACACCCATAGACATCATGGAAACCTTAGAATTCCCAAGTGAGCAAGAAGATGAACAGCTTTCTTTTTTAAGTGTTTCTGTAGCGAGAAGCATCACAGTGGGAAGAAGTTATAACATTCTTTAGCCAGGGCTTTCAGAATAAGCTCTGCATTCAGTGGCCCAGATAAAACTTAAGTGTCAAGATTGACAGCAGGAGAATGGCAGAACAGAGTGTACCAAACTCCCATTCCTTCACATATACATTGGAAAATAAGCAGAAATTGTCAGAAAGAACTCTGTTAGAACTTTGGAAAATGGTCAAAGACTTATAGAAACCCAGCAAGTGAAGAATAAACAAAAATGCAATGTTCATTTTATCAGATTTCCTTTTTTTAGAGTTTCTGTAGAGAGAAGCACTGTAGTGAGAAAAAGTTTAAAAGGCTTAAAGGTTTTGGTAATACTTACTCCTGCTCTGACTTCATCTGTTTTACAGTTTGGCGGTGATCTTGAAGGTATCAACCTATATTCCCTGTGTTAGATGCTTGTCATCCAGATTTCAGAGAAAGTGGAACAGACTGCATAAAAAAAATTGTGTTGGTATGTTCTAAACTGTCTTGAAGCTTCCTGGAGGACACATGCAGAATATTCACCTCCATTTCACCTAACTCAGGAATCTTTCAGAATCTGATAGTGGCAGACATTGCTCAATAACACTGTAGGGTGAATGACAAACTTATAACCAACTTGGGAAAAATATGATGGTTGGGGAAAATAATATTCCACATAAAGCCAAAGGGATACACTAAGGAAATAAATTCTTTGGGAAAGGAAAACAATCAAAATCACCCATGTATACTGAATAGTGTAGAAAGCCATGCATATGCTCAAAGAAGGACATGTGTTCAGGGAAAAACCTATGCAGTCCTTAAGCTCTTACTGATGGCTCAACTCTTGGCTTCATGCAAGCAATAGTTGAAGATTAAAGCAAAATTATAAATACCCTAGTTATTAACAGAGGGTGCCAAAACTGAATCAATCAAATATGTGAGAAAGAGTTTAGAAAGTCTGTCAAAATACTTGCTGATTACAATCTAAAGGAACAGAGACTTCAGTAACCAAACATGACAAGGACCACAACCTTCAGCAATGTTTATAAATAAGTAAACAATAAAAGCCTTACCTCAGGGGCTAGAGAGATGGCTCAGTGATTAAGACCACTGATTGCTCTTCCAAAGGACCCACACTCAAATCCCAGCACCCCTATGGCAGTTCACAACTGTTTGTAACTCCAAGATCTGACACCCTCGCACATGCATGCAAAACAGCAATGCACATAAAAATGAAAATAAATATTTTTTAGAAGTCTTCCATCATCAGAAACAAAATCTCTAGAAGGAGGAAAATACAACTCTTAAAATTCTGGGCACAGGGGTCTTTTCTGAAACTGATACTCCAGCCAAGGACCATGCATGGAGATAAACTAGAACCCCTGCACAGATGTAGCCCATGGAAGTTCAGTATCCAAGTGGGCCCCATATTAATGGGGACAGGGACTATCTCTGACAGGAATTGATTGGCCTGCTCTTTGATCACCTCACCCTGAGAGGGGAGCAGCCTTACCCGGCTACAGATGAAGACAATGCAGCCACTCCTGATGAGACCTGATAGACTAGGATCAGAGGGAAGGGGAGAAGGACCTCTTCTATCAGTGGACTGGGAGAGGGACAAAGGTGGGAAGAGGGAGGGAGGGATTGTGAGGGGAGGAGGGAGGAAGGTACAGGGGGAATAAAAAGTGAATAAACTGTAATTGATAATAAATGATGTAACATTGGTTAATTTTTTAAAATATTTTTATTAATTCTGGTTTAAAATTTTAGTATGTTCCAAGCTTTATTCCTGCAAATGAAGTCAATTTCCAATTACCAATCAGTGATATTTTGGAATGAAATTGTAGATCAATATCTCATCTCAAAATATTTATGGTCTGAGTAAAATATTTTTCTTCTGCATAAAAATTATAACTTTAGAACATTAGTGTACGTAGTTCAATAATAATTAACAAGACATATGAAGGAATAGGAAGTATGGCCCACTTCAGGGAGGAACAGAAAAAATAAAGTCCATTGATAAAATAAATTTTACAACTACACATTAGAAACTTACAAACAACATTGTAAGTTTACATTTTAATGAACTAGAATAAGAAGCACACAGTAAACTAAAAACAGAAAAAGAAAATTTTAGGCAAAGATAGACAAAACTGATAATGAAAATAACAGAATCACTGAAAGTAGGAATGGGCTCTGACAGTATCTGCAATATTGAAGAGCTCTTCAGTAGACTAATAAATAAATGCAAGAAGACGTAAATAACTAAAATCACAAAAATAGAGTCACTACCAGTAACCTTAAAGAAGATAAAAAGATTAGAAGAGAATATCTTAGAGCTCAGGAAATGGCTCATTAGATGAAAGCTATGCTGACCAGTATGAGTTCAGAGACCCAGCACTCACACGAAAGCCAGAGGCATAGTGGCCAACACATAGTCCTCAAACTTAGGAAACCAAGACAGGATACCCAAAGCATGCTGGCTAGATAGACTAGGGAAATTGGCAGGTTCCAAGTTCAACAAGAAACTTTGTCTTAGAAAAGAAAGTGGAGGACAATCAAAGAAGCCACCCATCATATATTGACATGTGCGCACACACACACACCGGCACTTGCCCCCACATGTGCATGGACATGCATTCATACACATAACACAAACCCATGAAGAGACAATATCATAAATAAGTGTGTGATTAGACAACATAGCTGTAATGAGCAAATTTCTACGCATGCACAGATTATTAGAATCACTTTTAAAGTAAATAAAAATTCTAAAATACAAAGATATCATCAGTAACTTTAATAAAATAAAAATAAAATTGAAAACAGTTCTCAACAAAGAGAACTTTGTAAACTTATGGCTTCACGGGGAATCTTACCAGTCAGAATGTAATTCAAATGAGGGTTTTCATTTCAAATTGGATGGAACTAGAAAAGATCATCCTGAGTGAAGTCACCCAGAAGCAGAAAGACATACATGATATATACTCTCTTACAAGTGGCTATTAGCCATATGATATAGGGTAAACATATTAAAATCTATAGTTACTAAAGAAGCTAAGCAACAAGGAGGACCTTAGTGAAGATGCTTAATCCTCATTCAGAAGGGAAAACAGGATAGACATCAGAATAATGAGAAAACATTGAACAGGACAGAAGCCTACCACAGATGACCTCTAAAACACTCTACTGATCAGGGTATTGAAACAGATGGTGAAACTCATAGCCAAACTTTGGGCAGAGTGCAGGAAATCTTATGGAAGAAGGGGAAAACAGAAAGACCTGGCACAGGGACAGGAGCCCCACAAGGAGAATAACAGAGCCAAAACTTCTGGGCCCAGGGGACCCTGCAAAGAATGATGAATCAACCAAGGACCATGTGTGGAGAAGACCAAGACCTCTTGCTCAGATGTAGCCTATGGGCAACTCAATCTCCATGGGGTTCCCTAATAAGGGGACAAGGGCATTCTCTGGCATGAACTTGGTTGCCTGCTCTTTGATCATCTACTCCTGGTGAGATGGCCTTACTAGGCCACTGAGAAAGTGGATGCAGTCAGTCATGATGAGACCTGATAGGGTAGGTTCATAGAGTAGGGGAGGAAGATTTCCCCTATGAGTGGACTAGGGGAGGGACATAGGGCAGAAAGAGGTAGGGAGGGCAGGACTGGAAAGGAGATGAGGGAGGAGGCTACAACCAGGATACCAAGCAAAAAATAATAATAATTTAAAATTTAAAAATGTAAAGGAAGAATAAGCATAGTTAGCTCATTGAATTAAATAAGCTTAACATTGCTATCAAAATCAGATAAAATTATCACAAGAAAATGGCAAACTATGTACCTTATTAAAATACATGCAAAAAGTTTTAACAACAAAATACTAGTTGAGTAAATCAGACTCCATATAAAACTATATAAACCATGGCCAGAATCAGAATAAGTTGATTCGCCATAAGAAAGGAAATCTATTAATGTAATATATCACACCTATTAACATATCTAGATAAAGATGATATAGGCAGATATAGATAGGTAGAGATAAGATACAGATAGATACAGATATAGCCAGGCAGCACTTGGGAGTCAGAGGCAGGTAGATCTCTGAGTTCAAGTCCATCTTGGTTGGCCTACGGAGTTCCTGGATGTTCCAAGACATCCAGGGCTACACAGATAAAACCTGTCTCAAAAAAAAGGAAAAAAAAAAGTAAGGAAGAAAGGGACAGAGGAAATGATGAAATTGTAATCTCAAAATAAATTTAATTTAATTTAAAAAATAAACTACACCATCACGTCAAATCATACCAACAAAGAAATAAGTGAAGCCCGTAGTTTCAGGGAATAAAAATCAACACACAAAATCAGATATAGATAGATAAAACTAATTTTGGGGATAAATTCATAGAAGTTGAAAGATACAGACTAAAATCTGAGCAATATGGCTGGAAGAAAACCTTGTTAGATATTTTGTCATTGTGGTTTGCAAAACTTAAAAGTGTTACATTATCAGTATTGCCAAGAGAGATCTATAGAGCCAATGTAAACCCTGTCAGAGCTTCATTGTATACTTTATAACAAGAGAAATGCTAGTTTTATATTTTAATGGAACAAGTAGCCAAAATAACCTTAGAAAATGAGGACAGATAAATCAGCTATATTTAAGGTGCTCTATGGCCATGAATATTATATAAAATAAGATTTTACAAAGCTACCACAGAAAAAAACATGAGGATAAATCTCTGTGACATTAGGGTTCACAGGAAGTACTTAGATATGATACGAATATCATAAAATAAAATAAAATTTTGATTAGACTGCATGAAAATTAAAGGCTATATGGATCTAAATTTATTTCTGAGAATGTGGGAAAAAAGAGTGTTTTCTTGGAAGACTTCCTATTCTCACTTTTCATTAATACATCTATAACATATGCTCTGTTAAGAAAAGAAAGAAAGAAAGAAAGAAAGAAAGAGAAAGAAGGAAAGAAAGAAAGAAAGAAAGAAAGAAAGAAAGAAAGAAAGAAAGAAAGAGAAAGAAGGAAGGAAAGAAAGAAAAAAAGAAAGTTTTTTTAAAAAGAAGGAAAATATTTGAATATCACATAAGGATTTACAATCGATTATATTTAAAGAAAAATAGAAGAAAACTGCTGCCGGACATTGTGACCCAGGCCTGCCTGGGCTACAAAGTGTAAAACCATATCTCAAAATAAAAACAAAAGTCTTGTAATTAAAAAAGAAAAAGTAAAAGCTAATTTGAAATGGGCTTAGATCATCAATATTCATTTCTCTACATAAGACATAAATAACCATGAAAAACTGTTTAATATTATCAGTAATTAGAAAATTAATATTAAAACTAAAGAGTGTTCACTCCCAATAGATTGTCTTATAATTTTAAAACAGACAATAATAAACGTTAGGGACTTCATGAAGAAATTGAAGTTTTTGTTCATTCTTGGAAGGAATATAAAATAATAAAGCTATCATGTCTCGCAAATTGGTCTGAGACTCATTTATACACAGTCATACACACACACACATACAAACACACACACACAAATGCGTGCACACACACACACGCACGGAGAAAGAGAGAGGGGAGGAGGAAAGCGCAATTAATATATATATATTTTAATTATGATTATGTGACCATTATATAGATTCAGTAAAAGTTCTACTTCTAAGTTTGTTTTGGTCTTTTCCTACTCTCTTAGTCATTTTCTATTGAAACACCATGACCACAGCAATTCTTATAAAAAGATATCATTTAATTGTGGGCTTGCTTACACTTTCAGAGGCTTAGTCCATTTATCATGGTGGGTAGCATGGCAGCAGCCATTGCGGCATGGTGCTGGAGAAAGAGCTGAGAACTACATGCCAATCTGCAGGTAGAGAAAGAAAACCTGGGCCTGGTGTGGGCTTTTCAGACATCAAAGCCTATCCCCAGTAACACACTTTCTCCAACAAAGCTACACCTACTCCAACAAGGTCATACCATCTAATCTCTAACGCTCTCAAAGAGTTCCTCTCCCTGGTTACTAAACATTTAAATATATGAGATGGTGCTACTGCTCTAGAAAGATATGGCCGGATACCCTCTCCCAATGCTAAGGAGCAACAACAAGTTAGAGTGTCCAGTAAGCCACACAATCCCAAGGGAAACAACCCACACTGGGGTGTACTGTGTTGTTATGCTGTACTGTTTAGTTCATTACATATATTGGTCCCTTTTTATCTGATAATGAAACAAAGCTTACCACAATTATGTCCACAAACATTTCTATTAAAATTTGTTTGTTCAAAAATTATAATCTGATCAAGGTTTCCCCATCTTTATCCATATAATTCCACCTCCCTGCTCATCAAATCCATGCCTTTTCTCTCTTTCTTGATAAAACAGGCAAAAAAAAAATCCAAAGAAAAAAGTACAAGAACTCAATGTTTTGGGTTAATAACCATGCAATATTTTATATATTTTCATTTATTCTCTTTTGCAAAATATTGGCATAGGTATGTTGATACTTGATTGCTACAATTTTATTTTTACTTGTTTGAAATTTAGACCCAAGCTGTTTTACCAAAATTTACAAATAGGTTAAATACACTTAATTTTGAATATTATAAAATACATTGGTTGGTGGTTTAAAAAGAAGATATTGCTTTACAGTTAAAGAATGTTTTTCAGTGTTTCACACAGTTATTGTAATATATCTCATCATAAATTTGGGAACATCTATACAATGGCATGGAATATGGAATACATGCTGTAACATTAATGAGCATGAAAGCATTAATATTGTGCTAAGTGAATAAAAACAGACACAAGAGATCATATATCATTAGGTTCTATTCCTATGAAACATGCAGAATAGATAAATTATATATACAGTGACAGAATATAGTTCAGTAATTGTCAGGAGTTTGGAGTCAAGTGAAGTGAGAAAAGATGAAACAGCTTAATGGGTTATGAGGTTTATTTTGTGGTGATGGGAATGAAGAACCAGATAGTGCTGGTGCTTATGTCTTATTCTTCACACACTAAGTGCTGCAGAATTATATTTTTAAATGTTTTATTCACAATTTATTCATTAAATATCCAGACTGAAGCCCCCTCACTCAACTCCACCAATCCCACCCTCCCTCCCTTCCCTTATCCTCCCTTATCCCCTTCCCGTACTCCGCTGAAAGGGGGATTTCTCCATTATTGCCATCTGCCCATAGCTTTCTATGTCTCATCAGGAATGCATGAATCCTCTTCCTTTGTGGCTGTGCAAGGCTACATCATCAAGGGAAAGGAATCAGTGAACAGTCAATTGAGTTCATGATAGAGGCAGTCCCTAATCTCCTCCCTCAGAGATCCCCATGGAGACTGAGCTGCCAATGGGCCACATCTGAGCAGGAGGTCTAGGTCCTCTCCATGCCTGGTCCTGCCTTGGTGCATCAGTCTCTGCAGGACCCCCTGAACTCAGAATTTTTAATTTTGTTGGTCTCATTGTAAGGTTCCTCTCCCCTCTATGTACTTCTGTCACCACCCCTCTCTTCCTCCATAAGACTCCCTGCACTCTGCCCAAAGTTTCTCTGTAAATCTCAGCATCTGCTTTGATCCTCTGTTGGGTGAATCCTTTCAGAGGACCTTCTGCAGTAGACTCCCATCCTGTTTCCTCTCTTCCACCGCTTCTGGTGTCTATTCTGTTTGCCATTCTGAATGAGGTTTAAGCATCCTCCCTAGGGTCTTCCTTAATGTTTAGCTTCTTTAGGTCATTTTAATATGGTTAAATTTGTGTTATGTGAATTTCCCCTTAGTAAATTACTTTTCAAGTCTTTAAGTATTTAATATGTATTTGAAATGTCACTATATTCGTGTACTCCTACAAACATAGTGAAATATGTGCAACCTTCTACAAACTGAAAAATTATTTAGCCAATTAGCAAGCATGGAGGTTAGGAACACTAAGATTACAAGGAATGTTCACAGTTAAAATGACAATAGAAAGTGTCTCCAAATAACTACCAAGAAACCATTCCACACACCTCACCTTTGTTAAAATATAAAAAGGCAGAAGAGAGATATACTCAGACATTTTATCTAAGATAAGGGCAGGAGGAAGGAGGAAATGAACTAATGAAATAATTCTTCCATTGCATGTGTCAAAGAACTATACATTTTGTCCTTTTTCGTTCTGAAGAATAAGGTTAGTTGATTGTTTTGTTTCACTTTGCTTTGCATTTTTGTAACAATAAAATGACTTTTTGAAATTTTAATATGAATTACATCATTCATCCCTTCCCTCCTTCTCCTTTATTCTTTTTTTTCATTGAGAATATTCTTCTCTCATACGACCTGACAAAAATTTCCCCTTCATCCACTCCTCTCATACACACCACACAAACACCACTTTTCTTCCCCAAAATGACTCTCCCTCCATTTCCTCTTCAAAACAGAGCTGGCCTCCAAGAGACAAAAGCCAAACAGGACAAAACAAACTACAATAAGACAAGGCACATGCCTTCCTATGAAGGCTGAACAAGGAAACCCAATAGGAAGAAAAGGGTCCCAAGAGCAGGCAAAATAGTCAGAGATACAGCCGATCCCATTTTTAGGAGTCCCACAAAAAAACACCAAGCTAACAACCATAACATACATAGAGGATCAGTATAAACCCCAGAAGGCCCCATGCTTGCCCTTCAGTCTCTGTGAGAACATATGAGCCCTGCTCAGTTGATTCAGTGGACCATGTTCTCATGGTATCTTCCATCCCATCAGACTCATACAATCTTTTTTTTAATAAATTCTTTATTAATTACACTTTATTCACCTTATATACCCCTGTAGTTCTCTCCCTCCTCCTGTCTGAATCCTTCCCTTCATCCCCCTTCTACACCCGTGTCCCTCCCCAAGACCACTGATAGGGGAGGTCCTCCTTTCCTTCACTCTGATCCCAGTCTATTAGGTCTCATCAGGAGTGGCTGCATTGTCTTCCTCTGTGGCCTGGTAAGGCTTCTCCCTCCTCAGGGGAAGGTGATCAAAACACAGGGCAAACAGTTCATGTGAGAGACAGTCCCTGTTCCCATTACTATGGAATCCACTTGGACACTGAACTGCCATGGGTTACATCTGTTCAAGGGTCCTAGGTTATCTGAAATGCATGGTACTTGGTTGGACTATCATTCTCAGGAAAGAGCCACGTGCTCAGATTATTTGGTTCTGTTGCTCTCCTTGTGGAGTTCCTGTCCTCTCCAGATCTTACTATTTTCCACTCCTTTTGTAAGAGTCCCTGCACTCTGCCCAAGTGTTAGTCATAAGTCTCAGCATCTGCTTTGATAGTCTGCAGGGCACAGCCTTTCCAAGACCCTCTGTGGCAGGCTCCTGACTTGCTCCCTGTTTTCTCATTCTTCTGATGTCGATCCTCTTTGCCCTTCTGTATAGAGATTGGGCACTTTAGCAAGAGTCCTCTCTCTTGATTAGTTTTCTTTAGGTATACAGATTTTAGTAGGTTTATCCTATGGCATGTGTCTATATGAGTGAGTATATACCATGTGTGTCTTTCTGCTTCTGGGATAGCTCACTCAGGATTATCCTTTCCAGTTCCCACCATTTACCTGCAAATTTCATGATGTCCTTGTTTTTATTGATGAGTAATATTCCATTGCATAGATGTACCACAATTTCTGTATCTATTCCTCAATTGAGGGACATCTGGGTTGTTTCTGGCTTCTGGCTATTACAAATAAAGCTGCTACAAACATGGTTGAGCAAATGTCCTTATTGTGTACTTGAGCCTATTTTGGATACATGCTAGGAGTGGTATAGCTGGATCTTGAGGAAGTACTATTCCTAGTTGTCTGAGGAAGCCCCAGATTGATTTCCAGAGTAGTTGTACAGGTTTGCATTCCCACCAGCAGTGGAGGAGGGTTCCCCCTTCTCCATATCCTCTCCAGCATGTGTTGTCACTTAAGTTTTTTTATTTTGGCCGTTCTGATGGGTGGAAGGTGAAATCTCAGGGTTCTCTTGATTTCTATTTCGCTGATGAGTAAGGATGTTGAGCATTTTTCTAAGTGTTTCTCTGACATTTGATATTCCTCTATTGAGAATTCTCTGTTTAGCTCTGTACCCCATTTTAATTGGATTATTTGATTTGTTGCTGTTTAATTTTTTTTTTGAGTTCTTTATATATACTGGATATTAGTCCTCTGTCAGACAAAGGGTTGGTGAAGATCCTTACCCAATCTGTAGGCCGTGGTTTTGTTCTGACGACAGTGTCCTTTGCTTTACAGAAGCTTTTCAGTTTCATGAGGTCCCGTCTATTGATTGTTGCTCTTAGAGCCTGTGCTGTTGGTGTTCTGTTCGGGTAGTGGTTTCCTGTGCCAATGAGTTCAAGGCTTTCCCCCACTTTTTCTTCTAACTGATTTAGAGTGTCTGCTTTTATGGTGAGGCCTTTGATCCATTTGGACTTTAGTTTTGTGTAGGGTGATAAGTATGAATCTATTTGCATTTTTCTACATGTAGACATCCAGTTAGATCAGCACAATTTATTGAAGATACTGTCTTTTTTCCATTGAATGGTTTTGGCATCTTTGTCAAAAATCAGGTGTCCATAAGTATGTGGATTTATTTCAGGGTCTTCTATGTGATTCTATTGATCCACCAGTCTGTTTCTATGCCAGTACCATGCAGTTTGGAGTATTGTTGCTCTATAGTACAGCTTGAGATCAGGGATGGAGATACCTCCAGAAGATCTTTTACTCTAGAGGATTGCTTTAGAAATTCTGGGTTTCTTGTTGTTCCATATGAAGGTGAGAATTTTTCTTTCAAGGTTTGTAAAGAATTTTGTCTGTAATTTGATGGGAATTGCATTGAATCTGTAGATTGCTTTTGGAAAGATGGCCATTTTTACTATATTAATCCTGTCAAGCCATGTGCATGGGAGATCTTTCCATCTTCTGTTATCTTCTTCTAATTTTTTCTTTAGAGACTGGGAATTTTTTTCATACAAGTCTTTGACTTGCTTGGTTGGGTTCACACCAAGCTACTTTATGACCTTTGTAGCTATTGTGAAGAGTGTTATTTCTCTAATTTCTTTCTCAGCCCTTTTGTCTTTTGTATACAGGAAGGCTACTGATTTTTTTTTAGTTAATTTTTTATCCAGCCACATTGCTGAAGGTGTTACTCAGCTGTAGGAGTTCTCTGGTAGAATTTTTGGGGTCACTCAGGTATACTATCATATCATCTGCAAATAGTGATACTTTGACTTCTTCCTTTTCAATTTGTATCCCCTTGATCTCCTTTAGTTGTCTTATTGCTCTAGCAAGGACTTCAAGAACTATGTTGAAGAGATATGGAGAGAGTGGGCAGCCTTGCCTTGTAGGGATTTCAGTGGGATTGGTTTAAGTTTCTCTCCATTTCATTTGATGTTGGCTATAGGCTTGCTGTATACTGCCTTTACTATGTTCAGGTATGTGCCTTGTATCCCTGATCTCTCCAAGACTTTAAACATGAATGGATGTTGGATTTTGTCAAATGCTTTTTCAGTGTCTAAGGAGATGATCATGTGGTTTTTCTCCTTCAGTTTGTTTATGTGGTGGATCACATTGATGGATTGCCGTATACGGAACAACCCTTGCATGCCTAGGATGAAGCCTACTTGGTCGTAGTGAATGATATCTTTGATGTGTTGTTGTATTCGATTTGCAAGTATGTTTTTTTAGTATTTTTGCATCAATGTTCATAAGGGAGATTGGCCTGGAATTCTCTTTCTTTCTTGGGTCTTTCTGAGGTTTAGGTACCAAGGTGACTGTGACTTCGTAGAATGAGTTTGGTAATGTTCCTTCTGTTTCTATTCTGTGGAACAGTTTGAAGAGTATTGGTGTTAGCTCTTCTTTGAAAGTCTGGTAAAATTCTGCGCTGAAAGCATCTGGCCCTGGGCTTTTTTTGCATGGGAGAGTTTTGATGACAGCTTCTACTTCCTTAGGGGATATAAGACTATTTAATTGATTTATCTGGTCTTGACTCAGCTTTGGCAACTGCAATCGATCAAGAAAATTGTCCATTTCACTTAGATTTTCCAATTTTGTAGCATATAGGCTTTTGTAAGACCCAATGATTGGATTTCTTCAGTGTCTGTAGTTATGCCCCCCCCCCCACTTTTCATTTCTGATTTTCTTGATTTGGATAGTTAGTTTGGCTAAGGGTTTGTCTATCTTGTTGATTTTCTCAAAGAACCAGCTCTTAGTTTCATTGATTCTTTGAATTGTTTTATTTGTTTCTAATTGATTGATTTCAGCCCTGAGTTTGATTATTTCCATCCGTCTACTCCTCTTTGGTGTGTCTGCGTCTTTTTTTTTCCCCTAGGGCTTTTAAGTGAGCCATTAAGTTGCTTGAATGAGATGTTTTGAATTTCTTCTTGAAGGCACTTAAGAGCTATTAACTTTCCTCTTAACAATGCTTTCGGTGTGTCCCATAAGTATGGGTATGTTGTGCCTTCATTTTCATTGAATTCTAGGAAGACTTTAATTTCTTTCTTTATTTCTTCCCTGACCCAGCTATCATTTAGTACCAAGTTGTTCAGTTTCCATGTGTGTGTATGCTTTTTGCTATTTCTGTTGTTGAGTTCTAATTTTAGTCCATGGTGATAAGATAGGATACAAGGGATTATTTCAATCTTCTTGTATCTGTTGAGGCTTGCTTTGTGACCAAGTATATGATCTATTTTGGAAAAGATTCCATGAGGTGCGGAAAAGAAGGTAAATCCTTTTGTGTATGGGTGAAAGGTTCTGTAGATGTCTGTTAGGTCTATTTGATTCATGACCTCTGTTAGAGTTATTGTATCTTTGTTTAATTTTTGTTTTGTTGGTCTGTCCTTTGTTGAGAGTGGTGTGTTGAATTCTCCCACTATTAATGTGTGGAGATCTATGTGTGGTTTAAGTTTTATTAATATTTATTTTACAAATGTGGGTGCCCTTGTACTGGGGGCATAGATGTTCACGATTGTGATATCTTCCTGGTGGAATTTTCCCTTGATGAGTATGAAGTGTCCTTCTCCATCCCTTTTAATTAATTTTGGTTGAGTAAAGTCTATTTTATTAGATGTTAGAATGGCTACTTCTGCTTGCTTCTTGGTTCCTTTTGCTTGGAGAACTGTCTTCCAGCCATTTACTCTCAGGAAATGTTTATTTTTGTGACTTTGGTGTGTTTCTTGTATGCAACAGATTGCTGGGTCTTGTTTACGAATCCATTCTATTAGTCTGTGTCTTTTTATTGGAGAATTGAGTAAATTAATGTTGAGAGAGATTAATGACCAGTGGATGTTAGATCCTTTGATTTTGATGTCGGCTATGGTAGTGTGTTTGTGTGCTTGGCTACTTTTTGTTTTGCTGTAGTGAGGTTATTTATTTCCTGTGTTTTCTTGAAAGTAGTTAGTTTTCTTGGGTTGTATTTTTCTTTCTAGTATCTTCTGTAACACTGGATTTGTGTGTAGGTATTGTTGAAATTTGTTTTTGTCATTAAATATCTTGTTTTCTCCGTCTATGAGGACTGAGAGTTTTGCTAGGTACAGTAGCCTAGGCTGACATCTGTGTTCTCTTGTAGTCTGCATGATATTTGTCCAGGCTCTTCTGGCTTTCATAGTCTCTGTTGAGATGTCAGGTGTGATTCTGATGGGTTTGCCATTATATGTTACTTGGCCTTTTTCTCTTGGAGATTTTAGTATTTTTTTCTTTGTTCTGTATACTTACTGTTTTGATTATTGTGTGGCTGGAGCATTTTCTTTCCTGGTTTAATTTATTAGGTGTTTTGTAGGCCTCTTGTATTCTTATAGGCCTCTCCTTTAAGTTGGGGACGTTTTCTTCTATGATTTTGTTGAAAATATTTTCTGGGACTTGGAGTAGGGAATCTTCTTTTTCCTCTATTCCTATTATTCTTAGGTGTTGTCTTGGATTTTTTGGATGGTTTGTGTCAGGAATTTCTTAGATTTATTGTTTTCTTTGACGGATACATCGATTTCTTCCACTGTATCTTCCACACCTGAGATTCTTTCTTCCATCTCTTGTAGTCTATTGGTTATGCTTACCTCTGTAGTTCCTGTTTTCTTTCCTAGGTTCTCCCTCTCCATTATTTCCTCTGTTTGTGTTTTCTTTAATTTTTGCAAGTCTAGCTTCAGATCATGAACCTGTTTGTTGATTTGCTTCACCTGTGTGATTGTATTTTCCTGTTTTTCTTTCAATTCCTTCCCGTTTGTTTGAACATTGTGCTGTTTCTTTTATTTCTTTCAGTGATTTAATCATTTCCTCTCTGAAAGCCACAACTGTTTGGCTGCATCTTCCTGTATTTCTTTATGGATCGCCATAATCTGTTTTACTATATCTCCCTCTAACTCTTTACACATTTTAATTGCTTCCTCCATTAACCTCTTCATAAGCATAGATGTAAGGTCATCTTCTTGAATTTCACTTATGTTAGGGTGACCAGAGCTACTTGTCCCTGGGGAACTGGGTTTTGGGGATGCCATAAAGCTTTGCCTTTTGTTGGCTGTATTTTTACACTGGCCTCTACCCATCTGGCTCTCTCATATGTTGTCTGTTAATTTCTCGTGCCTGCTGCATCCTTGGGTGAGGAGAATCCCCTTTGCAGGGTTCTGAAGTAGATCTCCTCAGCTTTTTGGGTATACTCAACTGAATGGTGGTGCTTCTCAGGAATTGTCACAGTTCACCTCAGGTATATGGACCTGTGTGGTAACCGTGGTGTTCAGGAAGGCTCTCCTCTCATCAGGAGAAGTCCTGGAGATGGCTGCCCCGCTGCTGGGTTTTTTGCTCTGAGTTTAGTGAGCTGTAGCTGCTGTCCTTAAGGTGTACTTTTTTGGGTGAAGCCCTCTTGAAGAACCAGCAAGTCCCACGGTTTTGTCAGTTTAGCTAGGGATAACCAGTTGCAACGTGGACCAGTATCTGAGGGCTGCTGTGATGGTTCTAAGGCTTTTGTAGGTCTGAGGTTGCAGCTGTGTGCCCCTGTGCCCTAGCAGTAATCAATGGCAGGTGACATGCCTACAGTAGAAGGCTAGAGCCTAGAGCCTGTGTGAACCCAGAAAGTCTTCTGGAGCTGTGTGTCCTGAGTGATGGACTTGATGATCCCTCTGCTGTGGGGTTTCCTCCCAGCAGGGACACCCAGACTGTGTTTTGGGGACCACAATTCTTCCTGGAATGATGAGTAGAAACCACAGGCATGGGCGCGTGCGTGCCTTTGCCTTGCTGGTGATTGGGCACCTGGACATCTGCCAAAATGTAGCTTTTCCCGAGAACTTTTGGGGGGTGGAGGTGTGGGCTGAGTGCTCTGAGGTCAAACCTGTTGTTCTCCTCTCTGTGAGTCACCCGACAGAGGAACTAGTCTCTGGAGCCCTGGGGCCCACAGTTCTATTTGGGCCAGCTAGTCAGGCTTGCAGGCAAGACTCTGCTGGCTCCTGGGTCCCCAGTTTTGGGCTGGTTGCTGGGCTTCTGCTGGACCCCGGTTTTTTCCCAGGGATTGTCTGGGTGACCTAAGGTTGGTCCCAATCATTTCCTGCACCGTGGAGTTTTCTCTCAACTGGAAATCTCAGTCTCCCATGTTGTGGGGCCCACAGTTCAGTCTGGGACAGTGATCAGAGCACACCAGCGTGTGGCCCTGGACTGGTGACCAAGCACCTGGTGGAACCGGGACCTCTTTCTTGATTTAGCTGGGAGAGCTGAAGCTCATTGAATCCTACACCATGGGGTGTCCTCTCACCTGGGAAACACAGGTCGTTGGTGTTTTAGAACTGTGAGTTCTGTCTGCTGGTCACAGTGTAGATCCTGCTGTGCTGCTGGTCAGAAAGAGTGTCCTCCAGGCGCTGCCATCTTGGAATCCTCATGCAATCTTTCTTACCCCTCATCGGTGAAATTCCCCAAGCTCTAAAGGTAGAGACTTGATGGAGACCTCCAATATAGAAGGCCTCAATGCATTATGCCTGGCTTTGTATCTCTGCACCACTTCCCATCCATTGCTGCAGAAAGCCTCATGGATGAAGACTGGACAAGGCACCAACCTTTGAGTCTATCAGAATATCGTTGGGAATCATTTCTATTTTCCTATTTTTTTTCTTGGTCAGTCATATTTGGGTGTACCCTAAGTCTCTGGGTTATCCAGTTTCAGGTCCCTGGCCATCTAGCGGCTTCTAGGCAGTGTTTGGCATGGGCTCCCTCTTGTCATGGGCCTCAAGTTAGAACAGTCATTGGTTGGTCACTCCCACAAGATCTGAACCTCCATTACTACAGCACATCTTGCAAGCAGAACAGGTGAGAGGTCAAGAGTTTGTAGCTGGGTTGTTCTCCAGGTATCTCTTTCAATAGCCTGTAGAGTACCTTCTCATACCAAAGTGATTAGAATGTAAGGACAATATCCACACTGCTCATTGAAAATATACAAAGGCTGAGCTGGTGCCTACATGGAACTTATTATTCTTTAATTATTGTTATAGCAATTAGAAGAACACTCACATGTGTGTGTATGTGTGTGTGTGTGTGTGTGTGTGTGTGTATGTGCAACCTATAGAGTTCATATGAAGTATATATGATTTCAGAGCTTGGTATGCTCTTCCTTGGGGAAGACCATTTCTCTTGTTCTCAATATTTTTGGTTCCCTGTGGTAAGGTACTTTGTGTTATTTTTTTTTCAGTACTGGGGAACAAACCCTCAAGCCTTTTCCTTAAGGAATCTTGAAACAATTCCCAAAATAAAGGAAGAGTTTGACTTTTTAAAATCTTTTAGAAGTAGCAGGAAGTTTCACATCATGTGACTTAGTTAAGCATAAACAACAAGGGCCATGGACAAGTCGGGTACCAAAAATTGTGAGCTGTAAATCCGTTGCACAGACTATTTCTTACCTCTTTGTCTGAGAAAGAGCTACAGGAAGACAAAACCTTTTTACCTTTTTTTTTTTTTTTGGTTTGGCACTTTATTTTTATTTTTTATTTTTCGATTTTTTAAATTTATTTATTTTTATACAAAGACCAAACTGAGCAGGGCACAGGGGTCTTGTATGAGACAGTTTCTACAATCAAGGACCATGTGTGGATGTGGCCTGGAACCCCCGCACAGATGGGGCCCATGATAGCTCGGTGTAGGACTGAAGACCCTAGTGAGGGAAACAGGGACTGTTTCAGTCAAGATCTTGATGGCTGACTCTTTGACCCTCCCCCATA